>VCMS01000061.1:0-28623 GCA_022539475.1 Gracilaria domingensis
GTAGTTCCGGTGAGCCACAGCGAGTGGAGATATCCAAACCAACGGTGTTGGGCAAAACGGGCAACCAACGAGCCGCGCAGCGGGGCACTGACTCGCGAGATCGAGAAATATTTCCAGACAGTGTGGGTCAAACCTGTATAACAGGGCAGAGCGATAGGAGCCGTATGACGGAAATAATAACAATAAAACAACACAAAAGATGCCGTAACGACGGTCTAGAACTCCTCAGTGGTAGAGGTCGGATGGCTAGCCCGGAATTGTGGCGGCTTACCCGATTAGGGACGAAGACCGTTCACAAGCGGCAAGAAAGTGAGAGCCAGAAGCCTCCTTGAGGTTTACTTCCCATACAGTGGCGGCAAGTGCCGCCACCTATATAGGGCACTTGAAAATATCAACTAGAAATATCTAACTATCCGGCGCTACCGGCCAACATCCTACACGTGTGAAACCGTGGCAGGCTTGCCATGGCGCAACCGGCATCGGGCCAACTCAGCACACGTGTGCAGAAACACTACCCTTCCCAGGCATACCCCAAAATAGGGCCACTACCACAATAGCCTCTCATTACATGAGGTGTGGAAATAAAGAATTCTCCGAAGACGGGTCTGCCGAGAACTGTTCGGAGCCACCAACACCTGCGGTGTCAATAGCGAACCTCGCCATCTCGAGCCCTGCCGCGATGTCCAACACACCGAACGCCCATCCGTCTTCAACCGCACGTATGCAAGTTTCGAACCCGCCGTTCTGGTCTGTACCTCTTCCGCAGTCGGCGGCTGCCTCCCAGCCGGGTTCTTCCGGACAGGATCACGCTCCAGCTCAGGCTGGTCCCGCGCCCGTATGGGATTGGTTCAACGCCGAGATGCCAGCTACGCTGGGTGGATGGCCTACCGCAGGCGCGTTACGCATCTGGGATTCGCACCGGCACAGTTTCCTTTTCGCCCAGGCTTCCTGGCTTGACGCCGAGGCCGTTCGGGATACCGAGCTCGTCGACTCGTACGCTGTCGACGGTCAACTCCCTGGTGGGCTTCCTGCTGACGTTACCCGTTCATGGGACTGGGTCGCCTGCGTTGCGGTCACACCGAGTTGCCTGTTTGTAGGTCGAAACGAGACGAGACAATTCGCTCGCAATGAGATGGCCCGCATTGGGTACGCGCGACACTTCCGAGCTCCGAACGAACATCCGGTGCTGGCACAGTACCAGTATGACGTGGCACGTTACCGACCTTTCGGCGAGGTCGGCTACGGCGACCATCTAGCCAACGCGTTGGACGAAATTGACCGATATTCGGACACCGTTCAGCCGCAGCAGTAGTTGATCCTGTGGGCGCGGCCCATTCTTCGTGCCGAGTTCCGGTTCCTTCGCCGTCCTGCACGGTCTCAGTTTCATGAAGGCCTCCGATTCGAGAGGAAATGGCGTTCTTGCTTCGGAATACTGGTGCCGTACCAGTGCACGGAGGTCGAGCGCATCGCGCGATACTCCCATACTGAGCGATACCTGCCGCTGCCGTCGTTCTGGCCTGCGGTCGAAGTCCCACGAGGGTGTCACGTAGAGCTACCGCCCTGTCTAACGTACATAGGCTCGTACTTCATGAACGATCCGCCTCGCGGCCTGTGGAGCATCCTGGCAACAGAATGGACCGTCCGCGTTGCGGCTTTCCTCCTCATCGAGGCATATGATTCGTACCGAGTTTCGTTCATCCCGAAGCTCATCCGGCAAGCGATCCGAGCGTTGGATCTCTCCGAGATGCTCGGCTCGGTCCACAATGCGCGCGAAGCCACCGCGTTGGTAGACGTCATTAACCAGATTGACTGGAATGAGGTGCCTGCTAGTGAGGTTTCCGACGGGGTTCGTCGGCAGTCGCACCGTTATCCCGGACGGAACGTCAATGCCGGCGACTTCGTATACTTTGACCCATGGATTTGAGAGATAACTAGTCCCGCTGAGGCGGCTGGTCGCCGCCGAGAGGAGCGTCATATCCCGGAAGGGCACCTGCGTGGGTTCGTATGCGTCGATGACGACGGTGATGACCCTACTGAGGGAGGAAGCCCCATGGATGAGGAGAGCCCAGTGGGCGTGGAGGTTGTACCGGAGCCCGGAGCTATGGGCGACGACGACGAATTCGAGGTTGTTGTCCCACCTGCTGTAGCGGCTCCCGATCCGACCGGCCCGTGGGCTCAGGACGTAGCATCCGCCGGGGGCGGCAGTTTCTCACTCACTCCGCGAGCGGCGGTCATTCGCGACTTCCTTCGAGGCGTAGGAGTGGCCGTTCCCGATACGGTGAACGACGAGTCAGAGTTGCAAGCGATAGCGGCACAGCGCTTCTCCGGGGCTCCCGGTAGTGGGGGCACCCCAGGTGCTGGGCCGTCTGGCGCGTAATTCCTCGGCTCGCGATCCCTGACGGGCCACGGTAGTTCGTGATAGACCCCGATGATGAGGGGCGACTCAATAGGTAGAGGTAAACATCTCCATCCTTGCTGGCTTGGCTCAAACTTTTCGTCTTGTTCTACCCGTTCTCAGTAGGCAATACCTCGTTCGAGGCTGTTACAAAAGGCCCACGAGAGAGGGGTAACTTTCCGCAGAAGCGGCTGTAGCGATAAAACTTCTTAGTCTTCCTTCCAGTGTCCTGGCTTCTTCTCCTTCTTCTTAGGCGTCTTTCTTCTTCATCTTCTTCTCCACTGTAAGTGGCTTCCGCGTTTCGCGGCTTGTCTGCTCAGACAGAGATTGTCCGCATAGAGCTGCATATTGCTGCTTTTCAGTAGCTTCCGCCTAGGGCGGCTTGTTAGTATCAACATCGTTGCGTTCGCGTGAAGCGGCAAGTTTTGCATGATGCAATTCCATCCGCGTGAAGCGGCATATTCCGTCCGAGACGGCATAAATCACAAGTTGTGGGTGGTCAACCCACTTGGGCTCTGTCAAGCGTAGCCGGTATCGGTGTTCGTGTGCGACGGTGGTACTGTAGGACCTTAGAGCGAGGAAGATGCTCGAAAGGCTCATGTGTATCCTTCGAAGAAGAACAGCCGTACCAACGGACTCGATACAATAGATCTCCATCAGAGGCGTAGCCTTGAATAATCAGACGGTCCATAACGTACTCTCTGTCGAGGACACGCCACTCAGTGAGCGGTTCGGTTATTGTGCTCTCTTCTGGGGTGTCGTTGATTGCTTTCCCGTCGCGGGCGTCGCTGCCAAACGGCTTCCATCGTGACGGCAGTGCATTCTGCACGCCAGGTGGTCCTGGTGAGGATTGTGTGTTCCTGACATTCAGGCTTCCATATTTCTGGCTTTCTATCCCGTGTTGTCGGGCTGTGATCTTACTTTGGTCTTCTCGAACAGCGAGCTTCCGGCGTTCCGGCCGGATCTCCCGTCGTGAGGGTGAACGGTCCGCCTTGCGGTGCGCCAGTGAGTGGTGCTGTTGTGCGCGCCGTGGCGGAGTTTCGCCACTCACTGCTGGTGATGGGGCCTGCGCCGTTGCACGGGTGTGCAATGCCGATTCAAATTCGGAATTTCCGTTTTCGGCTGCCGCAAGCCTTACAGCAGGCACGTGCCCGGCTCGTGTGCTATTGTCCTCCACTGGAGGCGGATCGCCGACGAAGCCAGACACTTGGCGCATTGTGCGCGCGTGTGCAGCGTTGTGCTGCTTTCCACTTACTGTGGCGTATCGGCTCGCCATATCGGCGGTTTCCTCCGTGTTTTCAACGGCTTCATCACTCGATGCTTCACTGGGATCTCCCGAAGTCGAGTCTGCCGTAACAGCACGGTCCCTTTTGACTAACTTTTCTTCCGGACTTCCGGCTTTCCTTGATGAATTTGCGTTCCCGCTCGCGGGCTCCGACTGCCGCACGGGTGTATTCTCCGCATTCGACGCGGCTGCTGCGGTGTTTACCACACTCTTTTCCGGCGTACCGGTCTCACGCTGCACAGCTGGGGCAGGTTCTTGTCCTTCCGTCTGTGACGGCCGTACAGTGCTATCCGCGTGCGACGAGTCGGCTTCTGCAGCAGCTACATCCTGGTGTTCTTCCGGTTTTCTGGCTTCGTGCTCCACCGAAGTGTTGCGTTCCTCCTCAGACTTCCGCAATAATTGTGGGTCAGACTTTTCGTTCCGGATCTCCGGATGCTTCTCCTGCGTCAGCGCGTGCTGCGGCGGGACAGAGGTCTGGGAAGGCAATTCCGTCGACGACGGTGACAAAGAACGATCTGACTCCTTCCCCTCCTCAGTTGGAGCGTCGGGGGCGGTGGTTAGTATCCCCGGAGAGGCCAGTATCGGCGTGCGTACGTGAGCGGCAGCAGAGACTGACTGGTAAGATTCCGGCTTATCCGGCAAATCAGCAAGTCAGCGGTTGGGATGCGGCAATACTGACAATGAAGTGCGCGCTTCCGCTTCAGCGGCTGGTTCCACAGGAGGCATAGCGGTGTCCGGCGTTTCCGGTTGCGTTTCATGAGAAGCAGGCGTTTGCGCAGGCGTTACGCGATCTCGCGAAAAACGCTCGTACTCTCCCTTGATGTCAAGGACAACCGTAGTGTCGGTAATTGAAATGACCCCATAGGGACCATCCGCGATAGGAGAAAGCTTATGGCGCTTCTTCTTCTCGGGATTGTATCATTCCTTTCGTATGAAGGCATAGCTACCTTCCCTCATCTGAGGGGCATGTTTGCGCACTCTTGCGTCGAAATTCCGCTTGTAGGCGGTTTGTGCCTTAGCGATATTCTGCCTAACCGTAGGAATAAACTTCGTGAGCCATCCCTTCCACGCGTCCCTATGGAGGCGGGGCAAGGGGAATTTGTCCAGTACTGGCTGTGGCTCGATGACCACCGACGGTGGTACGCGTGATAGCACAAGCTCGAACGGCGAGATCTGAGTAGTGCGATGAACCTGCGTATTGTAGGCATGTGTCACCGCATCGGTGTATTGATTCCATTCCGACGGGTGCTCGGCAACCAATGTCCGTTATGCGTTGAGCATTGTGCGGTTAAAACGTTCAACCTGCCCATTACTCTGGGGATGATATGTTGTCGTGAACCTGTTTTGAATCCGCAAGATGTGGCAGACGTCTTGAAAGAACTTAGACGCGAACTGCGGTCCATTATCCGATAACAAATCAATCGGCGGTCCGTAGACAAAAACCCAGTGTGTGACGAAAGCTTGGGCGACCGCACTGGCAGTAACCTTCTCCAAAGGCACAGTCCGTACCAGCTTAGAAAAGCATTCAGTGATCACCAGTAGAAACCGGTATCCCTGACGGGTGCGAATAAACCCGCGGAGCAAGTCGATAGCCACGAACTCCAGTGGAGCCCTAGCAGGGAAGAGTACCAATTTCTTGGAGTACTTCCGCAGTTCAACGCGATTCTTGGCGAAATCAGAACATCCACGAACAGTGGCATACGGATCGAACGCCATCGCTGGCCAGTAGAAGTCCTTCCTCAAAGTGTAGTACAACTTCCTGCCACCAGGGTGGGCTGAGAGCTTCGCATAGTGCGACAGATGCAGTACTCGTGACTGAAGTGAGTGAGGAACCACAATCTGTGGCCTGCGCCCGACACTTCGGATGAGGAACCCTTGGTCGTTCTCGACGAAAGACAGTCGTGCTCCGCAGTTCAGACGGCTACGAATCTCCGTACAAAACCGGTCTGTGTGCTGCTCTCTGATGAGTTCTTTCGGCTTGATCGGTACGAAAGAACCCGGTTCTGGGCGCGTGTATGACACATTTAAAACAGCATCGTAGATGTCCCATCTTTCCGAATCTTCATCGGCATCGCTCGAGCCGTCTTCCGCGAGGAAGCAAGGTATTTCTAGGTCATCGACTGGCGCAGCTTCAGCCGTTGTTTTCAAGCGGGACAGTGCATCAGCCTGAGTGTTCAGGAGTCCTTTCTTGTAGCGGATTTCAAAGTCGAATTCCGAGAAGCAAAGTCTCCACCGCATCAAGCGGCCAGATGGCTCTGCTATAGAGATTAGCCAGCGTAAGGCCGTATGATCGGTATGAACAATGAAGCGAGTTCCCATAAGATAGGGCCGCAGTGTCTGTAATGCACAGACAACTGCCAACCACTCCTTCTCGGATACCGAGTAATTCCTCTCGTGATCGTTGAGGCTTCTTGACCAATACCCAATTGGCAATCGCTCGCCATCCTCTGTGGTCTGGAAAAAAGCGCAGCCAACTTGGTAGTCGCTCGCATCCGTATCGATAGCTTACGGCAAACCAGCCCTGGGTAGGGATAGAATAGGTGGCGATGTCACCGCGTCCACGAGCGACGAGAAAGCCGCAGCCTTGCGGTCGTCGAATTTTTCCAGGTTGACTGGCTGTTCTTTGCAAAGGGGCTCATTCAACGGGGCCGCAATGTCCGCAAAGTTCGGTATAAAGCGGGGGTAAACATCACACAAGCTGAGAAAGGATCGGAGTTCAGTCTGCGTCCGCGGATGCTTAGCCTCTTTGAGGGATTTTACACTGACTTCGTCTATCGACAGCCGTCCAGGACGGATAACGTGGCCGAGATACCTGACGGTTTCGGTAAAGAACTCGCACTTTTTCAGCTTGAGTGTAATGACTGCATCTCGTAGGACTCGCATCACATCCCGTACGTGGGTCAAGTGCTCGTCCAGGTTGCTGGAGTAGACAATGATGTCGTGCAGGTAAACCAGGCAAGTCTTCCACTTGAAACGGGCGAGCAAAATGTCCACAGCATGTTGAAATGTGGCTGGCGCGTTCGTTAACCCCAGGGGCATCCGATTGAATCGGTATAATCCTTCATGACATACGAAGGCTGTCTTGTCACGATCTTCAGCCCTCACGGGGACTTGCTAATAGCCCGAATTCGCGTCTAGGGTTGTGAAAACTTTCGCCTCGCCCAATGAATCGATGCATTCATCCATTCGTGGGATAGGATATACATCCTTGACCGTAGCCGCGTTTAGCTTTCGGTAATCGATGCAAAATCGCCAAGACCGATCGGCTTTGGGCGCAAGCACCACCGGCGAAGCCCGTGGTGACTGGGCCGGCTCAATACCTCCAGCGCGGAGCATTCTCTCAACTTGGGCTTTCTCCTCCTGCCGAGCTGTCGGTCCTGCCTGGTAAGGGTGCTGTGAAATGGGCCGAGTATTCGGTAGCAAATCAGTCCGATGTTCGGTAATACCAATCTCACCCAGTGTGCCATCCCACATGGGCGTGAACTCTTCGAGCATGTGCCGCAATTTATCGCGGTGAGTCTTTGGGACATGTTCAAGATCCAGAGACTCGAGTTCTTGTACTGCCTTATCCTTCGTGTCAGCAGCATTCAGGTCCTTATCATTACTTTCTGACGAGGTCGGCATTGCCTCCTTCGACAGGCTGCGGTTATTCGCATCCGACAAAGTCGGCGTAGCATTTACCGACGGACTATCCGGTCCTGTATTCGGTTCGGAATTGTTCCGTTCCGCCTCCCCCTCGTCAGCTTCGAGGATTCCGAGAACTTCGGCCATAGAAACCTGAATAGGCACTATAGCCGCAGGGTGCGGGAGCAATGATCCAATAACTTGGCTCCTAACCAACCGTTGGGGAAAACGGCTGAAGTTCGCAACCAGCACCTGAAAAGGCTTCTCGGGTTCGACGAAAAAAATCCCATGAGCCAGGGCGAGCTGATGCTTCTCCTGCAACGCAGGCTAGGGTTTCACCGTTTGTAAGCGACATTGTGGAGATGTTACAGTAACCCAGAGCTGCGATTCGGGCGGGATGAAAATAGATCGAGCAACTCGGATCTTCGTAGACTTCCGTTCATCAGCGGCAGGCTCCTGCGCAGCAGGCAAGGGCACTTGCTTCTTCAAAGCCCGTCAAAGGGGACGCCGAACGATCGGTACAATGGTTCCATCCTCCATTTCGATGGTTCTTTGTGGCGGTCGAATTGATTCGACGAAGCGGTCACAGAAGTCACATCCGCGTATACCCGGCGCAGCGAGCTGTTTGCAAACAAAGAAATCGAGCTTCACCACTTAGTGGCCAAGCCTGACAAACAGGTCTTTCACTCTCACTGTAGAGAGTGGCCGATTATTCGCATCCGTGATGTCAATATGCGGTGCCGCACGAACGCGAGACCACAAGTGCAGCGGAATCATAGACTCAACCAAAACATTTGGCCCAGCTCCGATATCGAGCACGGACAACTGCCGGACCATATACTGGTCGGAAACACCTAGGTTGGCGTAAACTTTGTAGTTACGTTTCGCCATGACCAGGACTCTATCCGGGGGCCGGCTGTTCTTAGACCGTATCCACGGGTGACGCAAGACACCAAGTTGCTCAGAGGCCACGTCTGTAGTGGCCATCTTCCTCGAAAATTTGTCACCGGGGAGCGAGGCTTCTCAGCCTCAGGCGAGCTAGATCCCGTCTCTGGGAGCGCCTCTCCATTGCTGGAGGCTCCCATGCTCAGTTTTTCTGAGCTTCGCCGCCAATCTGTGGAGGTTTCAATTCCGCAGGAGCTGCTACAGTTCCACCATTCGATGGCACCGTTTCCTGGGTTCCAGACTGAGTCTCCGCCTTCGAACGAAGGTACGATTTGACGGGAACGCGTTCCCGTTCGGCAGGCGTCAACGACTCGTATTGAGGCACGGTCTTCGCCATATCCCTTATGGGCATTAAACAATTCGGGGCGATGTGTCCATGCATGTAACAGGTGTGGCAAATAAGGTGCCGGAGTAGATCGGATTCGGCTAACGGCGCTCCTGTCCTGGGGAATAGGGATCCCTCCAACCAGGGCGTTGACTGCGATATCCACCAGCGTGTGGCACGTGCAAAACCGGAACGTGTTGACCGGTGTACAGAGCAGGGTCTACGTCAACAGTAGGCGGCTCCGTCGTTGACGGCAACTCCGTAGTCGGCATTGAACCATCAGCCTGTAACAGGTGTAGGTTGTCATAACCCTCTTGAACCGAACCTCGCGATAGAGGCAAAGAAGAATCCCGGCCTTCTACATGAAGGAGGCGGCGCGTGCGCGTCTTGACACCAGCGCGCCCGCGAGCTGCATCTCCCTCAGCTTGGGCAAATTGTACGAGTTCCAGATAGGTAATCCGGCATTTGTTCTCCCGATAACGGGCTACCAACGTCCGAATTGATCGGTCCAGTCCATCAACAAACATCGCACACCGCTCAGCTGCGAAAAACACGTTGCCACATCTGTGGAAAGCCTTGTTGAGGCGGGTAGAATAAACGGTTTCCGACTCATCGGCTCCTTGCTTCGTGTCTCCCACCCTGTATCGCATTGCCTGTCGCGTAAGAGCTCAGAAGATATTTTACCGCTTCCGGCCAGCACGTGACTCCTCCTCCGGAGGCGCGAGATGACCCACGAACCGAATTGAATTGATCTTCGGCTACGCCCGTCAAAACGTACGGCAGCGCAATGTAGGCCTGTGCCTCACTCATCCGAAGTACATCGGCTTCCGCCACGAGGCGGCCAAGAAAATCCAAGACAAGAATTGGATCTTCCCCAGAGAACTTGTCGGGCTTTAGCGTGAGCTCCTTTTGTCGGAGATGGTTTCGCACCTTGCCAGTACCACGTGGGGTTCTCTGTGGCGTCGTGTCCTCCAGCCGATAATATCGGTACGATAGCAGCTTCCGATACAGTAGGTTTGTCGGCTTCAATTCCTTCAATTCAAGGTGTCTCCGTCCTTTCGTACCGCCTCGTGCAACACCAGAAGTGGCTTCAGTAGCCCGCGAACGGGAAGCACGCTGGCGAGAGCGATCGTTCTCGCTGTCCGACGAGTTGGATGAAGATCCCACATTTTGGGCTTTTTCTTCTGAAGATGACGAAGAAGACGAGTCAGACTCAACCTTGACCTTCTTCCTTGCCGGACGATCGCGGGAACGGCGCAAGTGCTGAGAACCCTCAGAAACCGGGGCTCCCGGCTCAACAGCATCAGATACGATGATTTGCTCGACCGTCTCCAGACGGGTAGCCAGGCGGTCCAGGCGTGCAGAAGCCTGCTCGTGCAGAGCAGCCGATACCTGTCGGTGTTCCATAATCTGGTTGACATCAGACCGTAAAACACGGACGTCGCTCGAAACATCGCGGACACCGGCTTCATCGAGCCGTTGCCGGAGTTTCGTAATATCCCGGATGAGGCCCACTTCGGAGTTCTGCAGGATGCGAATCTGAGCCTCTAATTCACGGAGGGTGTACTCGTCGGCCCGCGACGACATAACGTCAACATCTGCGGCGGAGTCAGCCGCAGGTGCGGTTTCAGTTGGCCCACGAGTGAGTGGGGTCCCGTTATTAGAACGGAGACCCCAGGAAGCCAATTACGCCATTACCGGGGATCCCGAGGGTGTCCTTCGGCAGCGGGGGCAGACTTGCCGGCAAGCCGGACAAACCGGGCACAGAAGCGGCACGTGGCGCACCACTCCTGCGACGGGACGACATCGTTCACCGACACAGTCGGCCAATTGGGAACCAAAACAACTTCCGAAAACGGACAATGAAACAACCGTAAGAACGGATATTCCCAACTATCTGGGCTTCAAACAAATGAACAAACTCATACGATTGTTGGGCAATAAAGCCGATTCTAGGTCGGGAGACCAGTTTGTGGTGCAATCCCACGAGTGGGCAAACAAGAACCGCGTCGCGGAAACCGCACTTACAGAGTGTTCGAGCCCCGCTCCCTATAGGGTTAGGGTCGGTGGTAGAACCCTCCGGTAGGGCTGACACAGGCCGGATGTAAATCCGGGCAGCCCCGTCCTGGGCGTGCAGCCGGAGGTTGGGGTGGGTAGAGTCGACGTAGAGTCCGGGTAGTTCCGGTGAGCCACAGCGAGTGGAGATATCCAAACCAACGGTGTTGGGCAAAACGGGCAACCAACGAGCCGCGCAGCGGGGCACTGACTCGCGAGATCGAGAAATATTTCCAGACAGTGTGGGTCAAACCTGTATAACAGGGCAGAGCGATAGGAGCCGTATGACGGAAATAATAACAATAAAACAACACAAAAGATGCCGTAACGACGGTCTAGAACTCCTCAGTGGTAGAGGTCGGATGGCTAGCCCGGAATTGTGGCGGCTTACCCGATTAGGGACGAAGACCGTTCACAAGCGGCAAGAAAGTGAGAGCCAGAAGCCTCCTTGAGGTTTACTTCCCATACAGTGGCGGCAAGTGCCGCCACCTATATAGGGCACTTGAAAATATCAACTAGAAATATCTAACTATCCGGCGCTGCCGGCCAACATCCTACACGTGTGAAACCGTGGCAGGCTTGCCATGGCGCAGCCGGCAACGCGCTAACTCAGCACACGTGTGCAGAAACACTACCCTTCCTAGGCATACCCCAAAATAGGGCCACTACCACAATAGCCTCTCATAACATGAGGTGTCGAAGCCGGTAACGGATCAACAAACTATGAAAATCACCTCGGTGCATCCCCACAAAGGGCGTTTTGCTCTACATGAGATGGCAGGCTCGGTAAGACTGGAATAACCGAACATCGGATCGATCTAATGCCGAACACACGGCCAATCTCACAGCACCATAACAGGGCACGACCGACAGCTCGGCAAGAGAAGAAAGCTCAAGTTGGAAAAATGCTCCGCGCTGGAGTGATCGAGCCGGCTCAGTCACCTTGGGCTTAGCCGGTGGTGCTCGCGCCCAAAGCTGATGGGTCTTGGCGAGTTTTAATCGACTACCGCAAGCTGAAAGCGGCCACCGTCAAGGATGTATATCCTATTTCACGAATGGATGAATGCATCGATTCTTTGGGCGACGCGAAAGTGTGTACAACCTTATACGCGAATTTGGGCTCTTGGAAAGTTCCCATGAGGGCCGGAGATCGTGACAAGACAGCCGTCTTTTGTCATGAAGGATTGTACCGATTCAATTGGATATCCTTTTGGGTTAACAAACGCGCCAGCCACATTTCAGAGAGCTGTGGATATTTTCCATGCCCGCTTCAAGTGGAAGACTTGCCTGGTTTACCTGCACGACATCATTGTCTACTCCAGCAACCTGGACGGGCACTTGACCCACGTACGGGATTTGATGCGAATCCTGCGCGATGCAGGCATTACGCTCAAGCTCAAGAAGTGTGAGTTCTACACCGAAACCGTCAGGTATCTCGGCCATTTCATCCGTCCTGGACGGCTGTCTATGGACGAAGCACGTGTGAAGTGCCTCAAAGAGGCTAAGCATCCGCGGACGCAGACCGAACTCCGATCTTTTCTCGGCTTGTGTAATGTTTATCGCCGCTTCATACCGAACTTTGCGGACATTGCGGCCCCATTGAATGAGCTCCTCCGCAAAGGACATCCAGTTAACCTGGAAGAATTCGACGACCGCAAGGCTGCGGCTTTCTCATCGCTCGTCGAAGCGGTTACCTCGCCACCAGTCTTATCCCTACCTAGGGCTAGTTTGCCGTATGTCATCGATACGGAGCGAGCGACTACCAAGCTGTCTGCGCACTATTCCAGACCACCGAAGATGGCGAGAGACTGCCAATTGGGTATTGGTCAAGAAGCCTCAACGTTTATGAGAGGAATTACTCGATATCAGAGAAGGAGTGCTTGGCAGTGGTCTGGGCCTTACAGATACTGCACCTCTACCTAATGGGGAATCGTTTCATTGTCCATACCGATTATTAGGCCTTGCGCTGGTTACTCTCTATTGCAGAGCCATCTGGCCGCCTGATGCTGTGCTGACTCCGGCTAGCCGAGTTCGATTTCTAGATTCGGTTCAAGAAGGGACTTCCAAACACTCAGGTTGATGCACTGTCCCGCTTGGAAACAGCGGCTGAAGCTGTGCCAGTCGATGATCTGGAGATACCGTGCTTTTTCGCGGAAGACGGCTGGAGCGATGCTGACGAAGATTCGGAAGAATGGGACATCTACGATGCTGTGTTAGCCGTTTCAGACACGCAACGAGAACGGAGCTCTTTCGTACCGATCAAGCCGGGAGAACTCATCCGAGAACAGCACACGGACCGTTTATGTACGGAGATTCATAGCCGTTTGAACGGCGGAGCACGGCTGCCTTTCGTCGAGAACGACCAAAGATTCTTCATCCGAACTGTCGGAAACAGGCCATAGATTGTGGTTCTGCACTCGCTTCAGTCACGAGTACCGCATCTGTCTCACTATGCGAAGCTCTCACCCCACCCTGGTGGCAGGAAGTTGTACTAGACCTTGAGGAAGGATTTCTACTGGCCAGCGATGGCTTTCGATGCGTATGCCACTGTTTGTGGATGTTATGAGTGGGCAAAGAAACCCGCCCAACTGCGGAAGTATTTCAAGAAGTTGGTACTTTTCCCCGCTTGGGCACCACTGAAGTTTGTGGCAATTGACATACTCGGCGAATTCATACTTACCCGCCGAGGATACCGGTTTGTACTGGTTATAACCGACCGCTTTTCTAAGGTGGTACGGACTGTGGCCCTCAAGACCATTACCGCCAGTGCGGTCGCCCAAGCCTTCGTTACTCACTGGGTTTTTGTGTACCGACCGCCGATTGATCTGCTATCGGATAATGGACCGCAGTTTGGGGCTTAGATCTTTCAAGACGTCTGCCGCATCTTGCGGATCCAAAACTGGTTTACGAAAACATATCATTCCCAGATTAATGGGCCGGTTGAACGTTTCAACCGCACAATGCTCAATGCATTGCGGATGTTTGGTGCCGATCACTCGACGTAATAGGATCAATACACGGATGCGATGACTTACGCCTACAATACGCAGGTTCGTCGCATTACTCAGATCTAGCCGTTCGAGCTCGTGCTATCACGCGTTCCACCGTCAGTGGTCATCGAGTCACAGCCAATGCTGGATAAGTACCCCTCGCTCCGCCTACACAGAAACGCGTGGAAGAGCTGGGTCACGAAGTTTATTCCTACGGTTAGGCATAATATCGCTATGACACAAGCCGCCTACAAGCTGAATTTTGACGCCAGACTGTGCAAACATGCCCCTCAGATCAGGGAAGGTAGCTATGCCTTCATACGGAAAGAATACTACAATCCCGAGAAGGAGAAGCGCCACAAGCTGTCTCCTATCGCGGATGGTCTCTACCGGGTCATTTCAGTTACCGACATTACGGTTGTCCTTGACATCAAGGGAGAGTACGAGCGTTTTTCGCGGGTTCGCGTAACGCCTGCGCCAACGCCTGCTTCTCAGGAAACGCAACCGGAAACGCCAAATACCGCTACGCCTACTGTAGAACCAGCCGCCGAAGCGGGAGCGCGCACGTCGTTGTCAGTATTGCCGCATCCTAACCGCGAACTTGCTGACTTGCCGGCTAAGCCGGAATCTCACCAGTCAGTTTCTGCTGCCGCTCATGTGCTAACACGGATACTGGCCCCTTCGGGAATACTAATTACCGCCCCCGACGCTCCAACTGAGGAGGGGGAGGAGGCAGATTGCTCTTCGTCGTTGTCACCGTCGTCGACGGATTGGCCTTCGCAGGTCTCTCTCCCACCGCAGCACGCGCCGACGTAGGAGAAGCAGCCGGAGATCCGGAGCCAAGAGACCGACCTGCAGTTGCCACGGAAACTTCTTGAGGAGAGCAGCATTTTGGTGGAGCACGAAGCCGGAAAACAGGAAGAACACCACGATGTAGCTGCTGCAGAATTCGCCGCTTCGCCCGCGGATGGTACTGTATTGCCATCACAGACCTAGAGACAGGAGCCTGCCCCAGCTGTGCAGCGTGAGATCGGCACGCTGAAAAAAAGTGCGGCAAACACAGCAACAGCCACGTCAAATACGGAAATTACACGTTTGCCGCAGCCAGAGCTCGACAGCGGTAGCGCCCTTGCGCCGAAGAAAACAAGAAGTCCGGAAGAAACGTTAGTCGGAAGAGACCGTTCTGTTACGGCAGGCCCGACTTCGGGATATCTTAGTGAAGCATCGAGTGATGAAGCCGTCGAGAACATGGAGGAAACCGCCGATATGGCGAGCCGGTCGCCGCAATAAGTGGGAGGCAGCGCATCGCTGCACACGCGCACACAACGCGCGAAGCGTCTGTCTTTTCCAGATGCTAGTTTTTGGCAAGGGTCGTCCAGTAAATGTTTTGAAGAAATATCGAGATCAATTATTTCAAAGTTTGTTTCAAAATTTGGAGATAATTGCTTGTGTCGTCCAGAATCGCTGTGCAGTAAATACTGGTGGGTTTTTCACTCGTGCTAGTCCTTTAGTCGAGGGCTATCTGAAAGGTATTTGGCAAAGTCTAGGTTCAGTTTCCATTAAGGTGCATATAACACGATACCTCCTGCGGAATGGTACCCTGCAACGCATGGAATAGTGGTGCTAGTACAGATAATGCCCATTGTGAAATCATACCGTTTTATTCGTATCTATTCTTCTATCGACGGCTTTTGTTAACCACTATTTTGCTATATTACATGTACCATTTCGCCATGATGGAGCGGGAGTAGGCGCAATCTGCGGCAGTTGCCGCAGACTGCACCTGCACCTACACCAAAGTGCGGTATCGGTAGAACACGTACGCACCCCAAGAGGATGAGGCGCTTCGCGCCTCATCCTCTCGGTTCCTCAAGTAGGGAACCATCCCCAGATGCATACGCGTTGATCGTTCAATTCGCCTGCAACTCGTTAGCTACGTTCATATCAGAAGTCATTTACCTGTATATGGAAGCAAAAGATATCCATAGGTTAGCCAATGCCCCATTGGATACATTTCAAATACGATGGAACGTACCATTGAAAAAGCAAAAAAGAGACGTTGGGCTAGGAAAATCGAGAGACCTAATAAATCGCAAAAGGAAGAAGAAGAAGGAAAGGGATCGGTTAGATTAGCAACAGTCCATTCATCGTAAAGTTTGAAAGATGGCGAAGCGAGAACTCACAATCAAGGACACTAAGAATGCCCATGCAGCAAAAATACTGCAAGATGCGATAAATGAGAGAGCAGGTTATGTCGGAACCAAGTACCAGAATCGCCTATCTCGCAAACCAGTCGACCAAGATCGCCAATACAGGAAGATCAACGTAAGGCGCGAGAAGAAATGCGAGCCTGTGAGGCAACCAAGTCAAACCATATCGCCAATGCACCAAAAGTAACGCAAGACGCGAGAAGAGAGAGACCATCCTATGGCGTAACCTAGTCAACCAAGATGGCCAATGAACCTATCGCGCAAGCCAGTCAACAAATATCGCCAATACACTAAAAGTAGCGCAAGACGCGAGAAGAGAGAAAAGTCTATGACGCAATCAAGTCAACCAAGATCGCCAACAAACCAAAAGTAGCGCAAGATGCGAGAAGCTAGAGACGCCTATGGTGCAACAAAGTGAACCAAGATCGGCAATACAGCGTGATAGGTTACACGAACAGTCAGAGATCGATCTTGAGAGACGAAATGAAACTGGTGGCGTACTTACAGTCGTCGTGGACGTCGGAAGAAATACAACGGACGCACGTCAAAAATTGGTTACCTTCAAACAAATCAATGTGAGTAGCAAGACGTAGAACAAGATGAAACATATCGTAAGCAGAACGTAGTTGAACAAATGGAACGAGTTGGAGGGTGACAACGGGAACCTTTTAACCCACAGCTTATTTTCTGCCGTTTACATGTCGCAAAGAGCGAAAAAACGTGGTGAGGATGGGTCAGTTTAGGGCAAAAATACGTAGAAGGATATGAAAGAACGTACGAAAAGACTGCACGGAATACATCCGTGAGATACGGATGATGTCCGCTTTATGGGGGCGTCGGACGAGAGCGGAGAAAGAGAATGAGATACGCTCCATGTCCGCTTAATGGAATCCATTAAGCAGACATGAAGCGTACTTCATTCTCTTTCTCAGCACTCTGCTTCGTAGCGAGTGCGAGGGCGGAAAAAAGTACGACGGAGCGGAGTAGAAGGCGAGGATGTAGATGGCACGGATCACGACGGTAACAGAAGGTCGGACGTCGGACGGGCGGGGGCGGCGGCAGAGGGAAGAGATTTATTTTTCTGTGCGAGATTGGACAAGTGTACAGCGTACAACGTTGGGAGACCACAGGTTTATTACCAGTGGTAGATAATACGAGACGTACACCCTTGTGTTGAGGTCGACGTGTACCTACGCTCCTTTTTGAACGAAAGCACGTGATTTAAACTCAAAATATATTCTCCGTTCTGAGCAAGACGTCGATATTGACTGTCGCTCGACCTCCTTCTCCCTTCGGACGCCCTTCCCTTGCAGTCTTTGTCGTCGTTTCTCGTTCATTTCTTCTTCCCATGGTCTACTACTGTACACATAAGAAGCGTGGGTGCCCCTTCGTTACTCGCCGAGGAGTCTTATCTCTTCAACAGCATGTCAACCATTGCCCGTTTCGTCTGAAAGCAGCGCTGGAAGACGACAATAGCCGGCCCATTCGGAGAAGCAAGCGTCTCAAGCTTTCCGCACCCGCGCCCGCATCTTCCGAAACGGTCACTGCCCCTTGTCGCCTTCCCGAGCCTCCGGTGTCCGAGGACATCGTCGACCCCACTCCGTGCGCCCCTCCCATTCCGGACACTTCGCATTGTGTTTCTCCTTCCCCGGGTCCCGCGTCATTAGAGCGAGAACACGGAAGCAGTTCCCGCCCAGTGCCTTCTGAGGAGACCCTCGGTGATTTGCATATGGATTATCTCACGGTTTGTCTGGCTTCAGTAGCTTCCAACCTTGGTCATCGTGAGGCTGACGAGCTAATTGGGCTACTTCGGGACCCGCGATTCTCGCAAAAGCGATTCAACGAGATCATAACAAGTTCCAAGCGCTGTACAGAACCGAAGAACGCCATTTTCGAACGATACGCCTCAAAGGACGGTTTCAATCGAAGAACTGTCTCGCCAGAAGGATGTAAGTTCAGCGCCACCCTCTACACGAGAGACCCCGTTCAGACACTTGTGAAACAGCTCCAGTTGGCTCACAACGAAAACACATTCTTCCACCCTATACCTCAGACCCACTCCACGAAAGTATCTCACCCCATGTCCGGCTCTCTCGCAAGAGACGCCACTTCAAAACTTAAGGAAATGGTCATGGGCTCTTTGGATAGTAGAATAGTGTGGTACTCCCAAGAAATAAGTTACAGTGAATCTTTCGTAGGTCTTCTGCAGGTATACACCGATAAGTCTTCAACAACTCTAAAGCAAACATCGGTTACCGCCTATCCTCTCACCTCATATTTCTCAACTTCTCCGACGAGCTTCGCCGTAAGTGTATCCGTGATGACCTCACAGTAGTGGCATACTTCCCTACCACACTGATCGAGGTTTCCGCATCTGAAGCAGACGCAATGCCATTCGCTTCTAGCAAGTCTCTACGCGAGTCCAGGATGCAAATCCTTCAAGAATCTCTTCGTCAAGTCCTGGAGCCCATTCTAAATCTCACGCAGAAAGGTTTTCAGTTCATCGGCGAAGACAAACTAAGTCGAGTGTGCCATCCTCTGCTTGCAAGTTATTGTGCGGATATTCCTGAGGCTAAGGACATTCTGTCTATTCTTCATGGGACCAAAACAGAAAGCCCGTGTCATAGATGCAAAGCCCCTCGCTCATCTTTATGCAGTCCTATTCCCACCTCATTCAACGGACGTTCTCAAAAGCACACGAAAAGCATCCGAAAGACATACACAGCTATCTTGCAACATGCACAAAAAGACGAGGCGGAAAGACTTCCACGTCGTGCGAGGGAGAGGAGATCTCAAGCGGATACTCTGATGCGTTCAAATTCCATATCTCTCATTCCTTCGTTCCTCCAAACTTCCGTAAGCCTTGGAATGATCCCAGGATTGTCTCCATACAGTCTGTTCTCATTCGAACCATTACACAACTTGCATCTCGGCATCTCAAAGTTGATAAAAACGGCCACAATCGAGAGACTGCAGTCAGACACCCTGTGCATCACAATAGGAACATCTGCATCGCGTTCATTTCGAACGATACGCACCCAACTTCTCAACCATGCAAACGGAATTCTAGCTGCCATAGAACGCGATTCTCCTGCCAAAGGTTTACATATCGATTTCTCCACGCAGGACAAAGGCAAATCTTTGAATGGTATCTTCACGAAAGACGGTCTCCGTGGAATGCTGGAGGCCAAAAACTACAAAGCACTTGACATGGTCTTTCCCTTCATAGTAGCATTCTTTAACATATGCTGTGGAGAACAGAACGTTGCCCCAATCACAACCGTTTTCTCTCAGTACTCGGACTTGCTTTCGACCTTATTCAGATACAATCGTGACCCGTATTGGACTGAAAGCTCTCTCCTGTGTCTTAGTTCGGAGATTGAAGCCTTCAAGCGTTCCGCAACAAAGACTCTGGCGGATTTTCATCCCTCCAGACTGGGAACTCTGAAGTTTCATCTTCTCGATTATCTCGTGGACGATATTCGCTGTCTGGGAAGTATCAAGTACTACGACGCAGGCATATACGAACATGCACACCTGCTATTTAAAAGACACTACAAAAAGACGTCCAGAAGAACAGCAACGGCTGTGGAGGAGACTATTCGCTCCATTGAGCATGGACATGTTAGAAAGCAATGGAATGGCAATACTCCTTACCAGCGTAATCCAGGTTTACCAGAAACTTCCACACAGCTTCCTCGGTTTGCAATGAGAGGGAGTTCTTTCACTTTACGAGCTCTTCAACAATTTATTTCAAGTATGTCCAGTTCAAAAACAAGGACTGCTGTTAGAGAGATGTTCTCAAGTACGGACACAAGGTCGATTCTTGACCAAATTTGTGAACAGGCCCTTCCTCCTTTCCTCAGTCTCGTGAAAGAAACACTGGATGAGCACTCTATTACATACTTCCCAGAAAAGACAAGGATAACTCTGGTGAATTCGGCCCTCGTGAAAGGCGGTTTCGTTCCGACTCTTGAACACTTCGATTCGTCTTCTAAGGCACTTAAGCTGGGACGACCCAAATACCCCATCATCCAACGTGTCTTCGCTTCTCCAGCATTTGGTCCCAGTAGAAAGTTAAAGTTTTCCACTGTATTGGTAAGCGGAGAAGATTCAGAGACTTGGGTTGCCCAGGTAGTCGCTCTGATTCGAATATCTCTCCTTGATTCTGCACTTACCGCACCAGAGGTGGCATTCGTCCGGTATTTCGAGGTTTTACCCCCCGCAACAAACATCGACCACATATTGAAATGCATATCTTTACGGTGGGCTACAAACGATGAAAAGAACCACACTCTTCCGTTCCCTCGTCATTCCAAAGCGGAGACTATCGTAGAGTTAACTCCTTGGTACGGGATGGTTCCGGCTCCTGCACTACAGGGAACTGTCCATGTTGTTCGATCAAACTACCCTGCTCCACCTTTTTGTCCTCCACTTCAATGGTTTCAACACCGATTCTACATCAATCGATTCTATCATGATTCAGATGAAGGACCAACTGAGCACGTTGATCTTGTACAGCCTTAAACATTAAGGGCTCCATCCTCTACATGTTCACCTTGTGGTGCCTTTTCTTGTGATCCTGTGTTACTTCCGAAATCGTTCATGTCCATTTCCTTGAACTCCATATCCCCTTCCTCGCATTCACCAACGAAGCAATCGCTAATAGACCCCAATCTTCGGCTCACACTGTCAATAAAAAATTGTTCTTTCACAGTGAGGTAAATTCTTCCGTTCGACGGCATTCGATATCCAAATGTAGCCTCTCTCATGTCATTACCAAGAACCTTAGTCCAATCTTCCGTTGTCGTTCCAAAATTATGAAACTCGCTGGAATTGGTCCTCAAGACACGTTGCCTAACATCCCCCAGAACATTCTTTAAACACAGAGGTTGCAGTTCGGCAAACTTCTTTGTAAACAGTTTCTGTCTCTGGCCACCCCTTGACACATCCGTACTTAGAAGGCTCACAACCGTCAACACCCAAGCGTCCAAACGTGCGAGCAACAGTATTGTGCCATCTAAAAAGGTGCCCGTATCCTTGTATTCCACATCCTACCCAATTAACTCCTTCAGCACTTGTACCCCGACACGGTTTCGGAAGAACAAGTCTTGATCTTCCGTCGGCATATCCTCGACATTGTCCGCATTGGAGTACTTTAGACGAACAAATGGGGCTTTTCTCCACCATGAAGTGTTCGGTACACCATTTTCGTCAAGACGCAGTATGTTCTCCTGCGCTTCCTTCAACTGCATTGTGAGTTCGTCAGCATTCTCTTCTACCAGCTTTGTTCTTCTCCAAATCAGATCGTACCCCAGGAGCAGAAATAGTTTATCCCTCGTATTTCTCTTACGAACGCCCACGACGTCACTCATGGTCTGCCGCATTCCCTGCCTAAGGCACATATCTGCACAAAGTTCCAGTATACACCTGTCGGTAAGAGATGCTTTTCTAATACCTTCCCAGCTCAACTCCTTCAACTCGCTTTCAACCATTTTCTTCAGCAAAGCATCTGGCCCCCCCTCTACCGACGGTGTGAACATGCCAAAACTGCCCAAGAGCTCCACGGGGTTTTTAGGAACCATGTATGAACCACCTTCCTCCGGCTCAATAAGCCCTTCCCCACTCTCAGTTGCGTCTTCCACCTTCTCGGCACGGTTACCCCAATTTCGGGTTAGCGACTCACCTTCGAGCCATAGCTCATTTGTTTCTCTCCTTGCCCACGTCAGCATGTTGTGATACACTGCTCGAGCAACCCCTCGAAACTCGTCGCACACCTCAATTTTATGCTTCTTTCGACCTGTCTGCCCAGGTTCACCAGCACGTGTACTCCTATCTCCCTCCTGTTTCAGTGCCCCTCTTAGCCCTTCAATGACTAGATCCTTCTCTTCAAGCCTCTTTTTCAAAGCCGTACTCTGCTCTTGAGCGACCTTCACTAGAATTCCCCGAACCATCAAGTCCTCTTGTAGCGTCTTAACCTTTTCTTTCAAGCAATTCAGTTCATTTAAAAGATCACGTCTGTTCATAGAGGTTGATTTCACACCAGTGTAGATATCTTCCGGTATTTCCCTAGCCTCTTCGGCGACAGGCCCCGGTAATGCCGCAGGATTCGGTGTTATTTCGTTATCGGAACTATCCTCATGTGCCATAGCCTTAGACACGAGAGGCTGCAGGCGTTCTGTGTCCACCCTTGGCACGGCTCCGAGCTCCAACTCCCGTGTCTGTCCTCCTCCATGGCATGGTATATCAGATGAATTGGGCCTCGTACGAGCTGCAACGGCCCCCGTTCTGGAAAGAGGGGAAGGTCGAGGAGTAACTCGTCTATCAGTTGTCTCTAGATTTCTTATTGTCTTTCTCCCTTGTCCGGACCCATTGCGAGGCATGATACGATTCATAGCGGCCCCAGTTCTAGAAGACAGGGATGGACGTGACGATCTTAATATACTAGGGCTCTCACGACTTCTCGTCATTGTCCCTTGTTGTCCAGATCCACTGGGCGGCGTAATCCGCGCCCCAGTAGCTCCGGTCTTCGATATCGGCCGGGGACATGAAGGTTTTGGTGTCATACGAACCTCTTCAGTTCCAGTTGTCATGCCCTCCTGTCCTGACCCGCTGGGCCGAGTTACCTCATCTTCTTGAGGAGCAGAGACAGATGCACGATTTGCATTATCGGCAGTTGACGGCACGACATCGTTCGCTGCTCCACGAATTCTTGACGCAATCCCGGAAGACGCTCCGCTGCGAGATGGGCGAGAGAGTCCTGTAGAAGGACGCCCACTGACTATCTCCTTCGTCGAGGACGACTTCCGTTTAGGAAGTGCGGTGCTTGTAGCCTGATTCGTATCATCCGATGCTCTTCTCTTCTTCTGTCCACTCATGTTCGGCTGCGTACTATTTCGCTTTCTCGGCGTTATACCCATGTTGTGGAGATAAACAGGGTAATGAAACGAAATTGTTGGGGGGGGGAGGGGGTGGGGGGGGTGCATGGTTCAGATATTCCGGGAGACTCCGCAGTTCCTGCTTTTTAGGAATTTGAGGTGCCCAATGGGTCGCAAATATCGCCGTTACAGATGAAGAGCTCCAGTGTACATGTACAACAACGCGTATTGCAGGCAGCTGCAACACTCAAAAGCATATTTACTTTTTTTTCGGTACTGAACTCATCTATTGCTCCAATGTCAGAGCCCAGTCCCAGGCGTACTGCTCTCCGTAGTTGAAATACAACTCTTCGCCCCTCTCAATATCTCTTACTGCTCTACAGCGAAGTAGAGCATAGTTAGAAAGGTCTGACTTAAACTGTATCACGGACTTCGCTTCCACCATCTGCACATTGGCACTTCGAGTCCTGTTTGACCGGGGCCCCGATAAATCGGGATCCCCGGCATGATATCCGGCGTCGTTAATGTAGCCCCCGATATAAAAAGGCGCCGGGACAATGTAGACTTCGCTCTCCTTTCTATCCTGAGCCTGTCCTGGTCTGTTCCTCAGGTGCAGAAACTCCGTACCAGTCACAGTGACCATCATAGAAAACAACTTGTACCGCACTGGAGTTGCTCCGAGACAGCCACTTCCATACGTTAAGTGTCTTTCCTTCCGGTTCGTCAGATCCGTGTATACCAAAGTTCCATAGAAATGACAGATAGTTTCCCCAGCCAATATCTTATGTTCCGTGAACACCCCCATACCAGCACGGGGATGTCGAATCTTAGAAGATGCTATATGTAAGCGATAGCGATTGGCTTCAACAGTCAACAGCATATGCATATCCATAAGATTCAGAGCTCCTCGGTACTTCCCCTCCCAAAGATCTACAGTACGCTGTCCACACTTCTCGACAAAGTCCCAGTCCTTCCAGTATCTTCCTAGGAACTGAGTAATATGTCCAGGCATCACTTGGTACTGGGGGTAACCAAATGGAGCCTCCCATTCAAGCCGACCTCGGTCCCGATGTGGAACCCGTTCATAAGTCGTTGAAGCCGCATCCACCACCTCCTGTTCAACCAGGATGTCATTCTTCCCCCCGCGAATAACTTCGGCCATAAGAGTCGTTAGATGGTGCTTCGCATGGCTGAAGCATGGCCTATTCTTCTCGCACCCCAAGAACTTCCTATGCTTTGTCAGCGATAGGCACGCCATACCCGTAGAAAAAGTTCCCGCGAACATGTCCATGACAAGATCACCCGGTCTTGTGAACCGACATATCAACTCCTTCATCAACTCCCTCGACTTCTGCTCCGGTCTTATGTACTGCCCACCTGGTACTGAACTACCTGGCTCATGTACCTTCCATGTCAACCACTCCCCCGCTCTCGGTTTTGGCACCCGGTCAATTACATTCCTGTTAGCCAGGAAAGTAGAAGGAATGAAATTGTTCTCCTCAAATGGAGTAAGACTGGCTTCCTCCGATGGTCGCAATCCACGCTTCACCCCATGAACGGCGTACTCCATTACGGGCTGTATCCCAAACTTCCGTGGATTCCCTCCAACATTACTGCGATCCCGGATGAACACCAGTGGATTCGCATCCACTTTAAACGAAGGCATGAGTTCTGGTTTACCTTCGCTTCCAGCTTCATCTTTCGTACTCGCCGTTTCCGAAAGTATCCTGTGCCACACATGAAACTGTGCCATGGCACAGAATATAATGAAGTGCCCACCTGACCGAAGCGCGGAACTTATTAAGTCAGCCGTACGGATCATGTCTTCCTCACTGAAGACATCGTGACCACTATTCCGTTTGTTCCTCTTCCTTCGAGTGTTAAAGGGAGGGTCTGTTAGGACAAGCTGTGCCTCACCCCATAAAATCTCACTCTGATTCACAAACGTTTCGTGTGTGTGCCTCAGGTCCTTCATGTCACAGTTGTACGCTACAAAGTGTGACTTTCTCATCCCCTTCCACACCTTGTCCATATTCATTCGAAGGAGACTGGATATCCCCTTCATGGGCGGCTCAATACCAGTCTTTTGGATGTTGTAACCAGCAACCCGAGATTCATGCTCCGCAAGATTCACCGGCTTCTCGAAGTCGTCGCTATCGGAGCTCACGAGGTTCATATACTCTCGACGAGGTGGGGGTGGGGCAGACTTGGTCGAAGAAGGTTCGGCATTACCGGAACTTTTAGGGGTTTTCGTCAGTTCAATATCAGGTTTCGCGTGAATGCCGACATGGAACTCTGCCGCATGACGCATATCCTGTATCTGTTTCCATAGCAACTCCGAAAACTTCTGAAATCGAGCAGGCAACTCACCGGAGTCAGAGCTAGATACGGTATCCATCCGTATCTCCGAAAACTCTGTCCAGTTCCTCATCTGATAAGCCCGTAAGCTATTGAGGCTATCGTGGGTGCATATGGTTTCGAGGTCTGTCAAAAACTCCTTAGCCAGTATTCGCAGGTTTGTATCGCATTCATCACTCAAGGTCTCCACCGATCCACTAGTACTGCTCTGTGGCACATCCTTTGTGTTGAATCGAGTACTCTGGCTCGGCGGGGCATAACCAGACTCCCGTGTCTCTAGCGCTGTATACTTCAACGTCTGCATATTCATGTAAATGTATGGTTTCACCATGTGCTGAACGTTCGTGTATCCAAGATGAGCTGCAAAACAACTCCATGCCCATACGACCTCACTGATAGCGAAACCCAGTCGATCACAGTTGTCTTTGGAGAACGACGTAAGGTATGTACACAGATGGTACATGGTTCACTTTTCGTTTCTTTTTCGGTTGTTTCTTCTTCATCATTCGGATGTTGTCGTTCTCTCCCATTATGTGGCCGAGGTATGATAAGTATATAACGACCTCAAATGGGTTCACAGCTGTTGGTGGGATGAACACTGTCGTCTTCAGAACCTGCTTTCTCCTGGTCATGAAATAACCAACCAGGCATCGCACCGGTAGGAATATACCCATATCCATAGAGAGAAGGAAAAAATCGCGCAGTCTCTGGTCCTCATCCCGTCCTTCTTGTCAAGAAGCTTCGTTACAAGATATCGTTGTTCCACAGGTTTGTTATTCACAACACTCTTTCGCAGCTGTTGCAGTGTCACGTTCTGCAGATTCTTGGGTTAGTGGCCTCCTCAAACATCTTCCTTGCCTCCGGAATATCCTTATAGTTCTCGGCGCAGAACTCTATTAACCCTCTAAACCCCACGTCCCGTGGGCGATCAGGGCCTCCATCGCTGTTTGCCAAAGCATCGCGAAGAACCAAGAAAAGTCTGACATATGCATGGAACGCCGGAGGCGGAGCACTCATGTCGATAGGATGTATCTCCTCTCCAACATCGGTGGAATCCATGGCTACAGCGCAAACAACGGAGGCGAGCCTTTAAATGGCGACTTACGCTGGGCACCCCCGCTTTCGGCAGCTCCTCCCAGCGCACTGCCAGTCTCGTCCGTGTCCGTGTCCGCTCGGAGCGATAGCGTCGCGTGTCGGAGCGATAGCGTCGCGTGTCGGTCACGTCGCGATTCGGAGCTATTGCAACGGTCCCGTATTGTGCTAAAAGTCGCGGATCAAGTGGGTGTGAAGCGCTAGTTTTCTCTAGTTTGATATATGTGCACGGCGTGTGCAGCAAAATCACTGCCGGAAGTGCCGGGAGGAGTGTTTTGGGAGGTCTCCGGAAGGCCCCGGAATGTGGCAAGAACGTGCCCGCGGGCGGGAGGGTCGGTCGTGTTAGGGTAGGTACCCTAACACGACCGGATCCCCCCGCCCGCGGGCATAAAATCGCACATTTTTCAAAAAGTCGTCCAAAACGTGCCCGCGGCGGGGGGGGGGTCGGTCGTGTTAGGGTAGCTACCCTAACACGGCCGACCCCCCCCGCCCGCGGGCACGTTTTGGACGATTTTTTGACACCCTCCGGAGACCTCCCAAAACACTCCTCCCGGCACTTCCTGTACCCACTGCGTCACCTCAGTGCACCATCCCGGAAATTAGGGAGTGTCTGGAGGTGGAGAAGACGGGATGGTCACCTCAGTGCACCATCCCGGAAATTAGGGAGTGTCTGGAGGGTGAAGATGACGGGATGGTGCACTAAGGTGACGCAGTGGGTACAGGAAGTGCCGGGAGGAGTGTTTTGAGAGGTCTCCGGAGGGTGCCAGAATGTGGCCAGAACGTGCCAGCGGGCGGGGGGGGTCGGCCGTGTTAGGGTAGGTACCCTAACAAGACCGACCCCCCCCCGCCCGCGGGCACGTTTTGGGCGATTTTTTGAAAAATGTGCGATTTTATGCCCGCGGGCGGGGGGGTCCGGTCGTGTTAGGGTACCTACCCTAACACGGCCGACCCCCCGCCCGCGGGCACGTTTTGGACGATTTTTTGAAAAATGTGCGATTTTATGCCCGCGGGCGGGGGGGTTCGGTCGTGTTAGGGTACCTACCCTAACACGACCGACCCCCCCC
Organism: Gracilaria domingensis; assembly: GCA_022539475.1. Taxonomy (NCBI): domain Eukaryota; phylum Rhodophyta; class Florideophyceae; order Gracilariales; family Gracilariaceae; genus Gracilaria; species Gracilaria domingensis. The sequence continues at coordinate 27,222 of VCMS01000061.1, forward strand.
GCCCGCGGGCACGTTCTGGCCACATTCCGGTGCCTTCCCGGGACCTCGCAAAACACGCCGCTGCGCAGTGATTTCGATACACCCGGCCGCCGGTACGTTGGCGCCGCTGTCCACGTGTATTGGTGGGAGTAGGCTGTACATGGAAGTGAATGAGTGTACTCTTGACTACTATGCAAAGCATTTGAAGAGCATGATTAGAGAACGCGACCATTGCTCGCGTGAGTCATCATTGCGCGAACTCCACGACTCTAAAGCGTACAATCAGTGTGCGAGCGGCCACGGACAGCACACGGACGAGACTGGCAGTGCGCTGGGAGGAGCTGCCGAAAGCGGGGGTGCCCAGCGTAAGTCTCCATTTAAAGGCTCGCCTCCGTTGTTGTATCGTCCAGGAGCGAGCGTATTGTTGATATACACCTTTCACTGCAATAGCTGTTCAACATGAAGCCAACTCGTGTTCGAAAGCGTACGCAAAGCGTGACTCCTCGCACTCGGCGGAGCACTCGATTATTGCAAGGTGGAATGCGGGTTTCTCTGCAGATGGATATTGAGGATGAAGGAAAGGTGATAGTCGGGGAAGCGTTGTTGCATGGAATTGGAAGTGTTCTACGCCGCGAGTTGCACGGGAAGCAATTAGACCCAGGTCTTGTGGTGGTTCATAATATTCTCATCAGTCGAAGCGGTCAGACGTTCTACCCTTACCGGGCGGAGGGCCTGGATCTTCCACAATATATCCAGGATCTCCGGACGGCCGCTCCTTGGGATGAGAAAATGATGGAACCGGTGGCAGCCAGCATTCCGGCGTCGAAGCGAGGAACGGTGAGCGCTATGAGTGAGGTGATGACGCCGACAAGCCGCACGGAGCCAATTCGAAGTTCATCAACACCGAGAGGTAGCGCATCAGTAGCACCTTCGCGTTCAGGTCCGTCCTCTGTTATGAAGCGGTCTATGGAGACGAGAGCATCCCCAGCTACGAAGCGGACAGGTCAAACAAAGTCTACCTCCGCTACGAAACTCACTGCGTCGAAAAGGGCTTCTCCTGCGATGAATCAGACCATCGACAGAAGGGGATCTTCTGCGTCGAAACAGACGGTTCAGCAGGGGACGGCTGTGCAAGAGAGGAAGATGAGATCATGAAAGGTCCCCTTCCAGACGCGGATGCGCAATCCGCGCAAGGAGCTGGTCCATCTGTACCCCAAACTGCACCAGAAACTGCGGAGCAGCAGGACGATGACGTTGTGCTTCTGTCCGCAAGAATGGCACGTTTCAAGTGTTTCTGGCGAGCGGTCTGGAACACAAGGGACACCTACTCGGAGCAGACGTTTACAGACGAATGTCTTTCAGAAGGTACCAAAGGTGAACCTCAAATCAGTACCGGATGGTTGTTGTTACTGTTGACATCACC
>VCMS01000061.1:28788-44117 GCA_022539475.1 Gracilaria domingensis
GGATACTGGACAAGGGACGCCTAACGAAGAAGTTGCTTCATTGTAGATGGGTTTGCATCGTCTAAAGCCTATACAATATTTGGCAGCGACTGGTGCACCGAAGTGAAGCGATTAGCCAAGGTTTGGCGTGGCCAATCTGCTGATACGAAGAGATGGAGGTCCCATTTGGCATGAGGAATTTGTTATGTGTGCTTCGTACTCAATGAATCGACGATACCAGCGAAGGATTTGATGTTTCTGCAGACAAGATACAACTTCTATAGTTAGTGGGTTGCCATTCTAATGAAATGTTGAGGGGGGTGACGCCGGCAGACGGATCCTGACCAGAAGTGACAGAAGTGTTGAGGAGAGCAACTTGATGGGACTGCTGCAAGAGCGTCAGTACCTGAGTATATGCCAATGTCGCCCTGCAACTCATGTCTCGTGAGGGAATGCTGGCCCATTTCGAGGATATATGTGAGACTGTGAGTGACATAGGTCTCACACATCTGTCCCATACTCCGCTATATGTTCTGGATGCCGAGGAGTTTTCCTTCATTCTTGATTGTCTTCAGATGTTTCTATTGAAGGGCAAGTCGACGAAGACAAAGCAATGGAAAAGCTTTGAGGAGGTTCGAGGTTTCTTTTATGATAGAGCAGTGTCTCTGTTCCGCGCGGCTAGAGCAATGAGGAATGAACTGAACGAGGAAGAGTCCATGGAAGTGTTCCTGAAACGCGAAGTCAGTCTTTCTGCTCCATCGAATGAAGATTACATTGAAGACCCAGACAACAACGCAGCTGTGTATCAGTTCCTTTTGGGACAAGTTGTGAACTTCAACACATTGCCGCGTGTTCGGAGCAGGACGAACTCAATTAGAACTGCCACGACTTCCGTTCAGAATCGATTGCGGACGATGCTCAAGGTAATTCCGCCCCCCGCACCAGTGAAGCAGTCCGTGACGAAGAGGAGGACTCCCGCTGCTGCTGCTGCAACATCTGCCAGTGAAGAAGGGAAGCCGCGAAGAAGTGCACGAGAACGGGCGCAGGTGAGTTATAGGGAAATTGAGCACGGCCGAAATCGAGGTGCCATAGAAGTTCTGGATAGCTCTGAAGAAGAACAGCGGGCTCCGCCGAGGAAGAAACGGAGAAAGACTTTCACACAACAGATGAGATCTACTCTGAACAGCATGACACCGGATGAACTGATGTCTCAACTAAATGAACATGTGCTGAGAGGAAGTTCGATGAAGGTTCAGTTCGTGGCATTGGGAGAGGGAGCGAATGCAGAGAACGCAGGCAGTTCTGCATTTGTGGATGACGATGAGCTTCTTTCTGTGACAGTTCCACGGGTTGTCACAGTCGAGAAAGATGCTGCGCCAGACGATCAGCAAGAGACAGGTGGGGGGTCATTTGATGACGAGTTACCTACAGCTCTTCCGGAATCTGAGGAGCACGGACTTGTTCGAGGTGACCCATATGATGGCCCACCGAACCCATCATGGTGCGGGCATGCCAGGCTGATACCGCAGGAATGGCAAGGGAAGAACGTAATTGAGCACAAGGACCCCTGGCTCAGAGTCATTCACTTGCCGAAGGGACATAGGTCGGAGCTGCTAAGTGTCTCGAATCTCAGAGATGTACACCATCTTGTCTTTTGGCACGCTGCAAGGGCTGAACATCGCCTACGGGCGGAGACATTTGGTACGCAGTATCCTCGTACTCGACCGACAGGTATGGATGATGAAGAGGTGCTGTGGGTTGCTGCGAAGGAGCATGACAAATTTGGGCAAAAGTTCTTCGCCCGAATGCAAGCTGAGCTAAGGCAGAATGGATATTGTGTGCTTGATGGCTTTGCGACGGATAATGGTGTCCCTAAATGGGAGGAGTTGGAAGAAGTTCGGGAGTTCGGAGATGTGTCGGGGAAGTTGGTGGACTTCTTCGAGAATGAGTATGGAGCGATGCCGGATATACGGAAAGGAGAGGAACAGAAGTCGTTTGTTCAAATAATCAACGATGATGAAGGATGGAAGGACGGTAGCGATGGACCATTTGAGGGGAGAGTGATGTCGACACGTTGGGGTACGGTGGAGAAGCCGGAGGATAATGAGGAGCTCAGGTGCGTCTGTGTTTCCGGGATGCTAGTTTACAGTCCAAAAATCGCAGAAAAAAAATGCTAGTATTTCATATGTTAAATTGCGATTAGTGGAAGTTTGAAGTGGAAGAAAAACTAGAGTAAACTCCAGATTCTGCAGTATGGTTTGAATGGAATACTAGGCTTGACTTTCAAACTACGAGCTATTTCTAAGAAATATGAAAGTTGCTAGAATCTTAGAACTAACTTCCATTTCTGCTAGTTCACTAGTACTACCGGTCCATCGGTCCAAAACAGCCATCGGTCCGAAAGCACGGTGGAAGTTCCATCCTAGCAGAAATGAATGTTATTGATGCAGTATTGCAGGTTCATGCAAGGTATAGCACCACATGAAAACAGGTCCAAACCGGTCATCGTACACATCTCCACCCTACTTCTCACCCCCGAAAATCCATTCTGACATCACCAAAGAAGCCCTGTATCATTTGGAAGACAATTACGCATCGAAACTCACCGAATAGATACCCTGAAAATGCTCTCGTTGCCCTCAATGTAGACATCCCCTTGGTTAGTTTTCTGTTGCCTAGTCTCTTCGTCCATCCCAACATGGAAATAAACACACTTACCTCAACATTCTTCGCCATCTTCATCTCCCCAACTCCCTCGAAAACATCTCAACTGCACAATTTCCAGCACCGCCACCGATCCATTGCCATCCAACGCACCTGCACATGCACAAACACAAGCTAGTCAAATACTCCGTTAGATACTTTTCCATCTTCGAAACTTTCCCAAATGCACACTTATCTACTTACCATGTGTCCCTACCTCACCAATAGCCTCGAAAACACGAATCAAACTGTCCCGAAAATCCTGCACATACACATAAAACAGTAACCAGTTAGCATTCTTATCAGAACTCGAACAAAAAACATCTCGTACTTACCCCGACGCGTACCTTGCCATCCACACCGAACTCTGACGAACAAGAATTTGGATTAATGGCAAAGAATGATTACCTGGAAGGCCTCCGTTGAGGTAATCATTCTTTCCATGACCCCAAACTCTTGTTCGTCAGAGTTCAGGGTCATTAGCATGATTCCTCTAGAAACCCAACCACCCAGCCACATCGTAACCATTCTCCTTATCCACTTCACCTCAAAAAACACGTTACACATAGGAAACGAACTTCGTTTCCTATGTGTAACGTGTTTCTGATGTGAAGTGCTTGAAGTAAACCACCGCCTTCCGCCCCATCCCCATTCCACTTCCAATCCAAAGATCCCGCACGCTATAACTCCATGAACCTATCGCGCTCATTCTCGCAAACAGCCCCCGCCGCGCAGTCACATATCCCGTTAGCTAACTCTTCGCTCTTCGAAACATTCTCAAATGAACACTCATCTACTTACCATGTGTCCCCTACCTCACCAATACCCTCGACAACACGCATCAAACTGTCCCAAAAGCCCTACGCATACGCATACACCATTATCCAGTTAGCATTCACATCAAAAGTCGAACAAAAAGCTCCTCAAACTTACCCATAGGCCCCCGCCCAAGACATTCACGCTAACCTGCTTCCAAATCCTCTCCGTGCGTCTCGCAAAATCACGTAACGTTCCGCAGTTAGACTTCGCAAACACCATCAGCATCAAAAGGTCTCACTTACATTGAACCCATTCAGTACGCATCCCAAACATAAAAAACCTGAACTACTCCGGTTCCAATCCAAAGATTCCGCACGCTGCAGCTTCATGAACCTGTCGCGCTCATTCTCGCACACAGCCGCCGCCGCGCAAAAACACTGGTCAGAGTCGCGCATATTCGCCATATCAAACATTTACGCCTCGACTTACCTGTTTCGCACGTTTCACATCCCAGGACAGGACTCTGAGAGGCAACGCCACTGAAGCTCACAGAAGAAGAACTTCAATCGCAGCCACACTGTACGTCAATCATCGCCGGCCGCGTAATGCGCCGTCCGCGAAAATTTTGAAAGTTGTGTTCAGAAAAGTTCGAAATCCTCCCCACACTGAAACATGCAGGAAAGGTACGTAAACGATCACGTGCACGGTGGAGTTGGTGGCGTATAAACACACTTTATACTCTCCCCTGCTGGGTGCTCCAAGATTCTGCGCCGCACCATCACCACCGACCTCCCTCTGCAAGCAACTTCCCTCACTACTTTCATACCCTCTCACCCAGCCATGCACAACTGTTGTTTCCCCCGCTGCTCATTCCATACACAGTCCCTCGCCTCTCTCGCCCAGCATCAGAAGCGATGCAGACACAGGACTGACCCAAACCCGTTTCTCACCCCAACACCTCATCGAGGATCCCACTTCCCTCCCCGAACCAAGCGCCGCAGACTCAACAACACCGAACCCCCTTCCTTCCCCCCTCTAACCGCCCGTCCGATAACGTAGCACTCGCAGACGACGACCCTTATCTCCAGGAACAGCTTGCTCTCTCCCTACGCTCATCCGACGCAGCACAGATACTCAGCCCGCATCACCAACTCGCCTCCCAGTCCCCTTCCACAGGCTCAGGTAACGCCTTCTCCCCCTCTCCACCCTCACAGAAAGACCACATCCATAACCTCGTCACCTACATATCCTCCATCGCCACAAAACTCGGAAAGCGTTCTGCTGACGAGCTCATCAACATTCTCAGGCAATCCACCTTTCCCTCTTCCCTCTTCCAGACCTCCATCACTTCCGCTGCCGAATGTCTGAAACTGCACTCCAAAATCTTCGAAGAAACAGTCAGCTCCATTGGGTTCACCTCAACCATCATCCATGACAAAAACCATAACTTCTCCGCCACCCTCTACCTCAGGGACCCCGTTCAGGTTCTCCTACAACAACTTCGTCTCGCATCCCACAGCAACTCCTTCTTTCATCCAGTCAAACAAGCTTCAAGAACAGGAACTACCGCAATCGCACACCCTATGGCTTCGGAACTCGGCCGCCATGTCGTCCCGACTATCAAGAGGCATATCATGCATTCTCCGGACCCCGACGTCATCTGGCACGATCCCAGTATCACCGGCACAGACTCGTTCGTCGGCCTCGTTCAACTATATTCAGACAAGTCTTCCACCTCTTTGAAAAGTTCTTCTGTTACGTCGTATCCTCTTCACATCACCCTCCTCAATTTCAATGACGCCTTCCGCAGAAAGTGCATCACGCAGAACTACACACTCGTCGGATACATACCCACATCCTTCACCTCCGACTCGTCCTCCACTGACACAGATTCCTTGGAAGTCGCTCCCTCAACCCCCAGCGTGACCCGCATTGTGCGCATGCAGCTCGTCCAGGAGTCCCTAGAAACCATCCTCAAACCTCTGTATCATATCGGTATGAAGGGTTTTCCCTTCCGCGACGCCAAAGGAGTCCTTCGTCAATGCCATCCAGTCATCTCCAACTACAGCGCTGACATCCCCGAAGCCAAGGACATTCTCGCAGTACTTCATGGCACAAAGCCAAGCAACCCTGCCACCGGTGTCTCCTCCCTCGTTCAAAACTCAACCTCTACCAACCTACTCTCACAGAGCGAACCCTCTCACACACTTTGCAAACCAGAAAAAGACATGATGACCTACTTCTCGAGGCAGATTCTGCTCTCCTCTCCCATAGACCACGGGTTGCAAGGAACCTCAAAGAAGAAGCTGCAGAACTTCTCCACTCCACCTCTCTCTCTCCATACAAGTCCTTTCTGGAATCTTACCCTCTTCTCAACATCTCTTCACTGCTCACTCCTTATTCAATCTTCTCCTTCGAGCCCTTCACAACTTTCACCTTGGCATCTCTAAACTCATCAAACTCGCCACAATCGAACGCCTGAAGTCCGATTCTCTTCACACTTCCGTGGGCTTCAATGGATCCTCCAGGTCGTTTCGGTCCATCAGAACATCTATTCTTACTCACGCCAACTCCATCCTAGCTGACATCGAACGCTCGTTTCCGGCTCCAGGGCTTCATATTGATTTCTCGACATCTGAAAAGGGTAAGTCTCTCAACGGCTTCTTCACCACTGACGGAATCAGAGGCATGCTAGAAGCAAAGGACTATCGCGCCCTGGACATGGTCTTCCCCTTCATCGGTGCATTCTTCGACCGTTGCTGCGGTGAAGTATCTCCCGCCCCAATAACCACCATTTTCACCTCTTACGTCGATCTCGTCAATAACGTTCTTCACTACCACACTGCCCCAGAATGGACTGATGATCGCTTACGCTCTTTGGAGACTCTCATCAAGAACTTCAAGACTCAAACTGTCTCAGTTTTGGGTCCATACCAGGCTCCAACTTTCGTACTCTCAAATTCCATCTCCTGGATCACATCATTCCAGACATCCGTCGATACGGAGGCCTCCATTTCGGTGATGCAGGTGTGTACGAGCACGCGCATCTCCTGTTCAAGAACCACTACCGCCGTACCTCTCGCAGAAGATCAACTGCGCATAAGGAAACAGTGGACTCAATCCAAGAGTCGCAGATTTCTTACACTCCATCTCGGTAAGGAAACACTTCTCCATGTCTACCAACTCGGCCAGTCGTTTGTCGCAGCGGTGTCCCTCCATGGTTCGTGATGGTAGTTCATTCTCCCTCTTCGACATCATCACGGCCGACAAGTATCTACGGTCCCATCCAAACGTCCCGTCATCTGCTCTCACAGATTTGTTCTCCAAAACTACATTGCAGTTCATCAACCAAATCTCTCGCGACGCCCTCTCTTCCTTCCGTACCCTAAGCTTAGAAACTCTTCAACCGTTGGACAACCCCCATGACATCAAAATCACCGTCGTTAACTCCGCTTACATTGTTTCTGGATTCTGCCCCTCGCTGGATGACTACGATCGTCACTTTCAATGCATTAGACTGCGAGAGCCGGAGGTCTCTTTGTGTGAACGTATTTTTGCAACCACTTCTTTCGGCCCTTCCAAGTCCCCAAAATTCTCTACCGTCCTGGTTAATGGAACTCCTCCTCCCGGTTGTGACTTCCCGACCGCATGGGTATGCAAAGTCTTTGCCCTGGTTCGCTTTAGCAGATGTAACCAAAGCAATTCCGATTCTGAATTTGCCTTTGTTCGCTTCTTCGAGGTAACGGAGCCGTTGGATAACATTGACGAATCCTTGAACTGCATTTCCCTCCGCTGGGCCACGGATGACGAGGAAGATCACACATTGCAAACCTCCAATTCTCTAAAACGGTCAACAACTGCATCTGTATCCCCATGGTTCGGTCTCGTCCCATTCTCTTCGATCAAAGGCTCGGTACACATCCTCCGACAAAACTATCCCGCACGCCCCTTTTTCCCTCCATTGCACTGGAAGTTCCACCGATTCTACATTAACAGATTCTATCGCAATCCCCGAGCTCGTGTACACTACCATCCAATCACCAAACTTTCGTAACGTAAACCATAATGCATTAGTGACGTTCTATCCAATTCTCCTCATGTAATCCTTCTTGCACAGACCTTTCCCTCATATCCCTCTCTGCAGTTATGTCGTAGAACATACGGTCTCCCCGACTGCAGCATCCAACATAGCAATCCAGTACAGCTCCGAGCTTCTCAGAGATCTCTCCCATAAACACATCTTCTCGGACAGCAAGGTACATTTTCCTTTTCGACGGAATCCAGTAAACCACAGTGCCCACCCGGTCATCATTTCCATGCCGCGCATCTTCAGCATTCGATGGGCCATTTCTGAACTCTGTTGGATAACTCTGCTGCATGCGGACCCTCACGGTCTTCAGTATACTCTCAAGTGCCAGTGGTAGATATTTCCCGAACAAGTTGGAGAACAACACTTGTCTCTTACCACCTCTCCCTCGTTCAGACTCTGTCGCGCGAACAACGGACGCTATCCAGGCATCAAGACGTGCCAGATGCATAATTGTTCCATCCACTGGATCCCTCTCTTCGGTATTCCTCGAACTTGTTTGTAAAACGTCGTAGCCCATGAACTCACGCAGCACCTCCAAGCTCAGGCTGTTCCGAAAAAGCAAGTCACATGGTTCATCTTCGGTTGCATGATATGGGTTAAAGCCCGAGAAACATATATCTTCTACCTTCTGAGTTCTCCACGACGACAGAATCTCACATCCATTTGCATCTTCGGGTAGGAGTTTTTCACGTACCTCTCTGGTTTGTATTTCATACTTGTTCTGCTCCATTTCATCATTTTTTATCGGGGTCCTTACAAGCATGTCGTAACCTAGTCCCATCAATAACTTCTCCTTCGCATGGCGTTTTCGAACACCTATTGCATCACTTAAAGCCTGTTTCAACCTTCTGCGCAAACAAATGTCGTGCGTTAACTGTTTCACACAGTCATCTTCCATTTTCATTCCTCGGATAGATTCCCAACGTGGCTTCATTACCTCCGTCTCCACAATTTGCATCAACAAATGGTCGCCTCCACCACGTACGGATGGCGTGTACGCCCTCATTTCCATGGCAAGATCCATTGGGCACCGTGGCACTATCTCCTTCCCATCAACAACCAGCACACTGTCGTCTTTCTCAGGTCCAACTGTCTCACTTCGGTTGCCCCAGTTCCTTGCCGGTATACTCATCTCGAAGCATAGCTCTCTTGTCTCGTCTTTGGCGTATTGAAGTATGGAGTCATAGACGGTCTTCGCAACACCAACAAACTCGTCGTTCACGTCAATGTTGTACCGCTTCCTGCTCTTGTTACTGTCACGTTCGTTCCTTTTCCCTCCACGTCTGAGAGCCTCTCTCAAAGAGTGTATGAGAACCTCTTGTTCTCTGACCTTAACCTCCAGTTGCTCTATGTTCTTCTGAGCAAGTCGTACGCTCATTTTCAGACTTTGCTTGTCCTCTATTGTACGATACAGATCTCCCTTCAGTTTCCCGATCTTTTCCAAAAGCTCGTATCGCGGAGTAAGGGATTCATCTTCATCTTCTTCCATTGCACCATGCAGGGAAAAGCTCCGTGACAAAGCACCACGATCAACATCTTTATCGTTCCATACTTCTCTACGGGCGTTTGCTATGACAGGTTGCCGATCGTTCCCCACCCGTCTATTCTCATTTCCATGGTTCGTCCTTCTTCTGACCTGATTGAACCTGTTTCTCTGTGACTCACCTGTGACTGGTGTCGGTTGTATCTCGTTTCGTCTTCGTCTTCCTTGTGTCTGGACCCAATATGAGGGACGGAATCATGCCTGCCTTCGATGGGAGCCATATGCGTTGCATTTCCGGCGTCCACGTTGTCGTTCGCCTCCACGTTATCCTTGTCCTCGACGTCACTTGGGATATCTACTGCGTCCGTGGACTCCCGCTCCTTTCTTCCACTGCCTTTCTTGGCACGAGAGACACCCTCATTCATTTTCTCGTTCCTCTTCACTTTTCTCGAATCATAACTGTTACGTTCTGTTCCGGCAGCGCTTCTGGGTATCTCCCTATCCCCAGGTTCGGCTCTAGGTTCGGCTCTCACGATGGCGCAATCCACGGTTTCCATCTCCGCATTGTCATCCGCAGTTCTCACCTTGTCGAAACAATCATCGATACGAGGACCTTCTGTTCCTCCACTGCCTCTTGTCCTCCTTACATTCTGACGTACAGCCGTTCTTCTCTTATTTCCTTTCATCGCTTTGATATCTACATTTCCATCATCACTGACCCTTGGCTCTTCCATTGCAGCCATGTGGCGTGTAACAGGCCCACGCATTGCACTATCCTTGGCTTGAACGGTTTCACTTACTGTGCGTTCCGTAGTGCATGTGGAAGCTCCTGACCTCCTTCTCGGTTTTACTTCCGATACTGTAGATGAAGATTTTGGTTTGCGAAGTCCAGCACGAGGTGCTCGGCCTCGGCTACCTCTCCCATTAGTAGCACTACTTCGTGAGACGACCGCGCTCCTACGTTTGGCCACCCCAGTATCCCAGCGCTCCGGCGGTACCGATGCCTTTCGCGGTTTACCACCTGCATGCTCCGCACGTTGAGGAGCCATCCGAGATCCTTCGGCCTTCGTGCGCGGTAGTATTACGGAACAGATATAGAAACGTGAACGATACTGAAGGTATATGATTGAGAGTGATATGTGAGGGTCACGTACTCGGTGTGCAGGACTGATATGTGAAGGGGAGGGGAATTTAACCTCGTACTGCATATATGGAGAAAAGCATTCTGCAGCATTTGTGGCGGATCGGCATTCAATTTTTGGACCTTTCCCGGGTCCATATTCCGGACTTGGTCCGATTTTCCCGGATGTTGCGCCCTGCATATACAAGTACGGCACTTTCAACGATCTTTCATACCACTATATGCATCAATATGTTACACAGTACAGCTTGAGTGTACATATGAGTAGTATTTCTGCAATCATAGCAGAAGTGTTCAATACAATTTACTTCAACAAAAAGCTTTTCTCACTACATTGAGCCCATACGAAGTCCAAGGACATTGTCTGAGAACCTAGGTTAACCTTTCCCAAGGATATGTGGGTCCATAGTCAACGTAAATTTCGTCGTGCTCCTTAATGTCCCTTGAGGCCGTGACTACGAGGAGTCTGTAGTTCTCCAAAAGCCCCAAAGTTGTAGCCTGATACTCTGTGGGCTGGCGAATGAATACATTTGGTTTGCGTGCCATGTTAGAATCCATTTCTTCCAATTCCTTGTCCTCATCACCTTCACGATATGACGCGTCATTGATATAGCCCGCTACACAGAAAGGAGCAGGAACTATCCAGGCATGACCAGCGTTGACTTCAGTATCATAATGCGGGAGAGTGTTGTACATTTGCCCCTTCAGCCTCACTTGCATGCAATACTTCCTGAACCGAGATGCAGTGGCCCCCAGCATTCCGTCTCCATACGTCAAATGTGTGGTATTGCGTCGGCTTAGATCATGATACACCAAGGTCCCATAAAAGTATCCAATAACCTCCCCTTCGGAAAACGCCCTACTCGTAAATACTCCATTTCCACTTGCTGCATGTTTGATATTCGACTTCTTCACATAGAGCCATAGCGATGTCGCCTCGACAGAGAGTAAAGTGTGACTGTCCAACGTAGTCATCTTCCCTTGTAAGGCAAGTGGCCACTCATGGAACGGTTTCTCTTTGTACGTAGTGATAAGACCAGGTTCATTCCAATAGGTGGATAGGTACGACATGATATGGAATGGGAAAGATTGGTACGATGGGAATCCCTTGGGTGCATTCCATATAGTCGAAGTCTTTCGTTTCCGTTCAGGAAATTTGGCATCCACCACATAAGACGCTTGAACTACCTCATTCGTAACCGGTTCTTTCATCTTCAATTCATTGCGCCACACCTTTCTTGCGTAATGCACAATAGCATTGTGCTTGGCATGAGAGAAACACTGCTCATCTTGCTCACATCCAATGAAACGCCGAGGCCCCTCAATATCCATACATGCCAGCGCGCACGAGAACGTCCCGGAGTAGAGATCAACCACAACATCCCCGGGATTCGAGAACCTCGCTATCAGCTCCATCAGTAGTTGCCTCGACTTTTGTTCTGGACGAGCGTTCGCGGTTCGAATTCTTCTACCACTCTTCACTCTCCATCGGAGACTCTCCCCAGGCGTAAGATTTGGAACCTGGTCAATGATAGAATAGTGCCCAGGATAGCGAGCTGAAACGTAGTTGAAGTTCTGATAGTTCACCATTACCTTCTGTTCCGCGTACGGGTTTCCATTCCTCACGCCATGCACGGCGTACTCCGTCGCCCCAAACAGGCGAGTAGTATTACGCGCAGGGTTCTTCAAGGGGTTCGAACGAGAACGAATGAAGTTCATGGGCGTCGAATCCACTAAGAATGATGCGGTTTTCTTTCCGCTTGCGTCCTCCGACTTGTGCTCTCGCAAAATCTCTTCCCAGTCTCCAAACTGGTCGATACTGCAGAACAAAACGAAATGTCCTCCTGGTCGAAGCATGGATGCCATGATGTCCGCAGTATTGTCCATATCATCGTCAGCCAATTCGTCGTACTCGCTGTCGCGGATGCCATATGGTGGGTCTGTGAGCACGAACTGAACGTTGCCTTCCAAAGATGTATCCGATGGGAAGATAGTACCATGAGCCTCCACCAGTTCGTCATATCCGACACAATGCATTGAGAATTGCTTCTCCATGCTTCCTCGCACCATATCTAGAGCATTTAACGTGCGCGTGTCATCAAAGTCATGAGGGGGGAGAACCCCATCTGGAACGTTATCTTTCGCCCCAACAGAGGCACCAGGTGTATCACCTTCTTCATTGTCGCTATCGAGAATGACGATGACATCGGAGTTAACTGAGCTTTTCCCTGCGGCGTTCCTCTTGGAGGAGCTCGGAATCTGTATCGAGTCCTCAACCTTAACCGTGACGGTATTACTTCCTCCATCCTGCCTGAAGGAGCGGCCCTAGGGATAAGTCGAGATGGTTGGAGGTTATGTACAGACATCGCTTGACGAATAGAAGACACGTACTCTTTGGAGAATACATTGAAACGGGGTGGTACTCGTGCGGGGCGGCCAGGTCTGAAGCTTTCCAACAAATTCCATCTTGACGTTGGGGACATTTTGTATAGGAAGCCATTCAACACAATCTTGCTGACATCTGCCAAGAATTCCTTTGCCAACTCCCGTAAGTTGGCGTCGATAGTATCCGGAAGAGTATGAACCCAAGAAACGGTGTCGGTCACATCCAACGTGGGTTTCAGTTCTTCCCCCAACGTATGAAAAGCTGACTCCGGACTGTACCCAACAGAGCGGGATTCAATGACATGGAACCCAAGCGACTTCTTTTCTACAAGCAGGTATGGCAGCAACATCTGCTCACCATCACCAAAGCCTAAGGTTGAGGCAAAGAAATCCCATCCCTTACAAATCGTTTGCACTGCATGTGCCATCCGTCTCCCGTGCGTCTCATTCGAAGCTATGTAGCCGTCGACGAACTGCACAGCTCTATGGGTTCCCTTCCCGGTCTTTCCTCTCTTCGCCGCTGGGAGATTTCTCTCCGAAGTTATATGCTTCACGAAAGAGAGATAGAGTAACTGCTGAAAACGAGTGGGAGGCCCAATCCTGAACGTAGTTCTCTTCGTCTGCTTACTGCCTGGACCATGTCGTTTGAAAAGGTCATTCCAGAAAGCCCGTTCTATGAACGAGCTACCGTTGTCGACATCCTTTTCAAGACTCCAGGTAAACAAATCTCTCACGCGCCGATCAGAATTCTCGTCGTCTAGATCAGTGATACGCGTATATTTGTAGACCCTGCTCAGAAAACGCACGTCCAGACAGATCTTCGTGACTTCTTTTGCGGAGTAGTTTTGGAAAGGACCCTTGACCGCAGTGGTGATGAACTCTCGTGCACATGCCAGGTGTTCACGGTTTGATACAGCGTATTCCACAATTTCCGTGTACCCAACTTCACGCGGATTACCAGTACCACTTCTTGAAGCGGCATACGCATCTCGCAACTCAATGAACAACCCCCAACATTTCAAGAAACGCGTTGCCATGCTGGCTGAATCGAACGACGCGCTAGAGGATGCGCTAGAGGATACCGTGCCGTGGTTCTCATCGGCCAGCACACTCTGCTTAACAGTCCGAGGAGCGTCATTTCCGGTGGACGCCATGTAAGAACTGAGAATCAGAAAGGACGCGAAGTAAACGAGTATTGTGAAACGGTAGAAGTTTCGGAGATGTTTAAATGGGTGGGAAGCGACGGAAACGTCGGGAAGCGTCGGAAACAATGGTGGAGAGCGCGGTTGCGACGGATTACCGAGAACTGAGCGGGTAATGAAATAGAGAGACGAGAGTGGGATCTAAACACATCAAACCGGTGGGGCACGTCAGTATGTGCAGTGCATTATATGTCTAGTATGTAAAACCAACGTAGAAAACACTGGGTTCGTACATCTTTGAACATCGCCCGAGCGCGGTGTGGGAACCGCGGTTCGCCGAGTTCATAGCCGAGATCATAGCTATGATCTCGGCTATGAACTCGGCGAACCGCGGTTCCGGCACGGCGCATCTGACGAAACGCCACGTGTATACCGCCGAAAGACCCCCCCTGAGGACCCCCTGGAGACCACTTCTACTACACAATGCGCACCAAAGCACCTGTTCTCACCCACACCACCACTACCTGGTGGTGTTGCTGGCGTTTATATGGGCAGTGAATAAGTGACGCCCCGTCGATGGCCGCCGCCCTCCGTGCGCTGCTCCGCTCCCACCGCATCGTCTCTCCTCCTCAAGCCCTTCCCCTCCGTCTTCCACGCTTGCTACACAATGTGTCCGAAGTGTCATCCGCGTCTCCATCGCTCTCCCGTTTATTCGACGTCACTGCCCACATAAACGCCAGCAAGGGGTCCTCCAGGGGGGTCATCAGGGGGGGTCCTTTCGGCGGTATACACGTGGCGTTTCGTCAGATGCGCCGTGCCGGAACCGCGGTCGCGAGTTCATAGCCGAGATCATAGCTATGATCTCGGCTATGAACTCGGCGAACCGCGGTTCCCACACGGCGCTCGGGCGATGTTCAAAGATGATGAAAGGCGGGGACAGTGGTCAACCAGGACGGAATCAGACATTGATCCAACCATTTATAACCATCAGGAACTGTACCCACACTGCTCACGTGGGCATTGCAGCCGTTTTGAACGTGAGTGGTTGCGTCCATTGTGCTCACGCGAGAAAGGGCGGAGATTCGAACACGAGCGGTTGCAACTTCACGGGAGCAAACGTACGATTTGAAGAACACCAGGACTCGTGTATATCACACACACTGGCACATATAATGGATATGAGGGGACTGGGAAAGGGTCAAATGAGACGCTCTCGAAAGGTGAGAAAGCCTCGACGAACCATGGCACCAAACTTCGGAGCGGGACCAGAACTGCTGAACCGAACGCAGCGACGGGGAACGCATCCACAGCTATGAAGTCGAAGCCCGCACCAGGCGAAGAAGTGACCTTGTTGTTGGGAGGGGCAGGAGGGAACAAAGCAGCGATTGGGAAAGCTGTTCTCGTTGAAGTGGACGCTGGTGGAGGGAAGACAACGTTCAGAAGGGAAATGCATGGACATGCTCTGGCAGGGAAAACCAGGGGAAGATGTAGTTGGTATATGGCGAGCGAAATAATCTCATGAGCTTGACACTCCCCTCCAAATATTCCCTATCTCTTTAGTGTACGATGAAGATTCTGTTTCCGAGAACATATGAAGACATGAACAGGCCGGTTTTACGCCTGGGACCTGAACTTAATGTCATAAGG
>VCMS01000061.1:46148-253942 GCA_022539475.1 Gracilaria domingensis
CGCGTCATATCGTGAAGGTGATGAGGACAAGGAATTGGAAGAAATGGATTCTAACATGGCCGCAAATCAATGTATTCATGTCGCCAGCCCACAGAGTATCAAGCTAGCAACTTTGGGACTTTTGGAGAAACTTACGACTCCTCGTAGTCACGGCCTCAAGGACATTAAGGAGCAAGCGACGAAAATTTACGTTGATATGGACGCCACATATTCCTTGGGAAAGGTTAACCCTAGGTTCTCAGACAATGTCCTTGAACTTCGTATGGGCTCAATGTAGTGAGAAAGCTTTTTGTTGAAGTAAATTGTATTGAACACTTGTGCTATGATTTGCCAGAAATACTACTCATATGTACACTCAAGCTGTACTGTGTAACATATTGATGCATATAGTGGTATGAAAGATCGTTGAAAGTGCCGTACTTGTATATGCAGGGCGCAACATCCGGGAAAATCGGACCAAGTCCGGAATATGGACCCGGGAAAGGTCCAAAAATTGAATGCCGATCCGCCACAAATGCTGCAGAATGCTTTTCTCCATATATGCAGTACGAGGTTAAATTCCCCTCCCCTTCACATATCAGTCCTGCACACCGAGTACGTGACCCTCACATATCACTCTCAATCATATACCTTCAGTATCGTTCACGTTTCTATATCTGTTCCGTAATACTACCGGCGCACGAAGGCCGAAGGATCTCGGATGGCCCCTCAACGTGCGGAGCATGCAGGTGGTAAACCGCGAAAGGCATCTGTACCGCCGGAGCGCTGGGATACTGGGGTGGCCAAACGTAGGAGCGCGGTCGTCCCACGAAGTAGTGCTACTAATGGGAGAGGGTAGCCGAGGCCGAGCACCTCGTGCTGGACTTCGCAAACCAAAATCTTCATCTACAGTATCGGAAGTAAAACCGAGAAGGAGGTCAGGAGCTTCCACATGCACTACGGAACGCACAGTAAGTGAAACCGTTCAAGCCAAGAATAGTGCAATGCGTGGGCCTGTTACACGCCACATGGCTGCAATGGAGGAGCCAAGGGTCAGTGATGATGGAAATGTAGATGTCAAAGCGATGAAAGGAAATAAGAGAAGAACGGCTGTACGTCAGAATGTAAGGAGGACAAGAGGCAGTGGAGGAACAGAAGGTCCTCGTATCGATGATTGTTTCGACAAGGTGAGAACTGCGGATGACAATGCGGAGATGGAAACCATGGATTGCGCCATCGTGAGAGCCGAACCTAGAGCCGAACCTGGGGATAGGGAGATACCAGAAGCGCTGCCGGAACAGAACGTAACAGTTATGATTCGAGAAAAGTGAAGAGGAACGAGAAAATGAATGAGGGTGTCTCTCGTGCCAAGAAAGGCAGTGGAAGAAAGGAGCGGGAGTCCACGGACGCAGTAGATATCCAAGTGACGTCGAGGACAAGGATAACGTGGAGGCGAACGATAACGTGGACGCCGGAAATGCAACGCATATGGCTCCCATCGAAGGCAGGCATGATTCCGTCCCTCATATTGGGTCCAGACACAAGGAAGACGAAGACGAAGACGAGATACAACCGACACCAGTCACAGGTGAGTCACAGAGAAACAGGTTCAATCAGGTCAGAAGAAGGACGAACCATGGAAATGAGAATAGACGGGTGGGGAACGATCGGCAACCTGTCATAGCAAACGCCCGTAGAGAAGTATGGAACGATAAAGATGTTGATCGTGGTGCTTTGTCACGGAGCTTTTCCCTGCATGGTGCAATGGAAGAAGATGAAGATGAATCCCTTACTCCGCGATACGAGCTTTTGGAAAAGATCGGGAAACTGAAGGGAGATCTGTATCGTACAATAGAGGACAAGCAAAGTCTGAAAATGAGCGTACGACTTGCTCAGAAGAACATAGAGCAACTGGAGGTTAAGGTCAGAGAACAAGAGGTTCTCATACACTCTTTGAGAGAGGCTCTCAGACGTGGAGGGAAAAGGAACGAACGTGACAGTAACAAGAGCAGGAAGCGGTACAACATTGACGTGAACGACGAGTTTGTTGGTGTTGCGAAGACCGTCTATGACTCCATACTTCAATACGCCAAAGACGAGACAAGAGAGCTATGCTTCGAGATGAGTATACCGGCAAGGAACTGGGGCAACCGAAGTGAGACAGTTGGACCTGAGAAAGACGACAGTGTGCTGGTTGTTGATGGGAAGGAGATAGTGCCACGGTGCCCAATGGATCTTGCCATGGAGATGAGGGCGTACACGCCATCCGTACGTGGTGGAGGCGACCATTTGTTGATGCAAATTGTGGAGACGGAGGTAATGAAGCCACGTTGGGAATCTATCCGAGGAA
Organism: Gracilaria domingensis; assembly: GCA_022539475.1. Taxonomy (NCBI): domain Eukaryota; phylum Rhodophyta; class Florideophyceae; order Gracilariales; family Gracilariaceae; genus Gracilaria; species Gracilaria domingensis. Next base: position 48,478 of record VCMS01000061.1, read on the forward strand.
TGAAAATGGAAGATGACTGTGTGAAACAGTTAACGCACGACATTTGTTTGCGCAGAAGGTTGAAACAGGCTTTAAGTGATGCAATAGGTGTTCGAAAACGCCATGCGAAGGAGAAGTTATTGATGGGACTAGGTTACGACATGCTTGTAAGGACCCCGATAAAAAATGATGAAAGGGAGCAGAACAAGTATGAAATACAAACCAGAGAGGTACGTGAAAAACTCCTACCCGAAGATGCAAATGGATGTGAGATTCTGTCGTCGTGGAGAACTCAGAAGGTAGAAGATATATGTTTCTCGGGCTTTAACCCATATCATGCAACCGAAGATGAACCATGTGACTTGCTTTTTCGGAACAGCCTGAGCTTGGAGGTGCTGCGTGAGTTCATGGGCTACGACGTTTTACAAACAAGTTCGAGGAATACCGAAGAGAGGATCCAGTGGATGGAACAATTATGCATCTGGCACGTCTTGATGCCTGGATAGCGTCCGTTGTTCGCGCGACAGAGTCTGAACGAGGGAGAGGTGGTAAGAGACAAGTGTTGTTCTCCAACTTGTTCGGGAAATATCTACCACTGGCACTTGAGAGTATACTGAAGACCGTGAGGGTCCGCATGCAGCAGAGTTATCCAACAGAGTTCAGAAATGGCCCATCGAATGCTGAAGATGCGCGGCATGGAAATGATGACCGGGTGGGCACTGTGGTTTACTGGATTCCGTCGAAAAGGAAAATGTACCTTGCTGTCCGAGAAGATGTGTTTATGGGAGAGATCTCTGAGAAGCTCGGAGCTGTACTGGATTGCTATGTTGGATGCTGCAGTCGGGGAGACCGTATGTTCTACGACATAACTGCAGAGAGGGATGTGAGGGAAAGGTCTGTGCAAGAAGGATTACATGAGGAGAATTGGATAGAACGTCACTAATGCATTATGGTTTACGTTACGAAAGTTTGGTGATTGGATGGTAGTGTAAACGAGCTCGGGGATTGCGATAGAATCTGTTAATGTAGAATCGGTGGAACTTCCAGTGCAATGGAGGGAAAAAGGGCGTGCGGGATAGTTTTGTCGGAGGATGTGTACCGAGCCTTTGATCGAAGAGAATGGGACGAGACCGAACCATGGGGATACAGATGCAGTTGTTGACCGTTTTAGAGAATTGAGGTTTGCAATGTGTGATCTTCCTCGTCATCCGTGGCCCAGCGGAGGGAAATGCAGTTCAAGGATTCGTCAATGTTATCCAACGGCTCCGTTATCTCGAAGAAGCGAACAAAGGCAAATTCTGAATCGGAATTGCTTTGGTTACATCTGCTAAAGCGAACCAGGGCAAAGACTTTGCATACCCATGCGGTCGGGAAGTCACAACCGGGAGGAGGAGTTCCATTAACCAGGACGGTAGAGAATTTTGGGGACTTGGAAGGGCCGAAAGAAGTGGTTGCAAAAATACGTTCACACAAAGAGACCTCCGGCTCTCGCAGTCTAATGCATTGAAAGTGACGATCGTAGTCATCCAGCGAGGGGCAGAATCCAGAAAAATGTAAGCGGAGTTAACGACGGTGATTTTGATGTCATGGGGGTTGTCCAACGGTTGAAGAGTTTCTAAGCTTAGGGTACGGAAGGAAGAGAGGGCGTCGCGAGAGATTTGGTTGATGAACTGCAATGTAGTTTTGGAGAACAAATCTGTGAGAGCAGATGACGGGACGTTTGGATGGGACCGTAGATACTTGTCGGCCGTGATGATGTCGAAGAGGGAGAATTAACTACCATCACGAACCATGGAGGGACACCGCTGCGACAAACGACTGGCCGAGTTGGTAGACATGGAGAAGTGTTTCCTTACCGAGATGGAGTGTAAGAAATCCTGCGACTCTTGGATTGAGTCCACTGTTTCCTTATGCGCAGTTGATCTTCTGCGAGAGGTACGGCGGTAGTGGTTCTTGAAGAGGAGATGCGCGTGCTCGTACACACCTGCATCACCGAAATGGAGGCCTCGTATCGACGGATGTCTGGAATGATGTGATCCAGGAGATGGAATTTGAGAGTACGAAAGTTGGAGGCCTGGTATGGACCCAAAACTGAGACAGTTTGAGTCTTGAAGTTCTTGATGAGAGTCTCCAAAGAGCGTAAGCGATCATCAGTCCATTCTGGGGCAGTGTGGTAGTGAAGAACGTTATTGACGAGATCGACGTAAGAGGTGAAAATGGTGGTTATTGGGGCGGGAGATACTTCACCGCAGCAACGGTCGAAGAATGCACCGATGAAGGGGAAGACCATGTCGAGGGCGCGATAGTCCTTTGCTTCTAGAATGCCTCTGATTCCGTCAGTGGTGAAGAAGCCGTTGAGAGACTTACCCTTTTCAGATGTCGAGAAATCAATATGAAGCCCTGGAGCCGGAAACGAGCGTTCGATGTCAGCTAGGATGGAGTTGGCGTGAGTAAGAATAGATGTTCTGATGGACCGAAACGACCTGGAGGATCCATTGAAGCCCACGGAAGTGTGAAGAGAATCGGACTTCAGGCGTTCGATTGTGGCGAGTTTGATGAGTTTAGAGATGCCAAGGTGAAAGTTGTGAAGGGGCTCGAAGGAGAAGATTGAATAAGGAGTGAGCAGTGAAGAGATGTTGAGAAGAGGGTAAGATTCCAGAAAGGACTTGTATGGAGAGAGAGAGGTGGAGTGGAGAAGTTCTGCAGCTTCTTCTTTGAGGTTCCTTGCAACCCGTGGTCTATGGGAGAGGAGAGCAGAATCTGCCTCGAGAAGTAGGTCATCATGTCTTTTTCTGGTTTGCAAAGTGTGTGAGAGGGTTCGCTCTGTGAGAGTAGGTTGGTAGAGGTTGAGTTTTGAACGAGGGAGGAGACACCGGTGGCAGGGTTTGCTTGGCTTTGTGCCATGAAGTACTGCGAGAATGTCCTTGGCTTCGGGGATGTCAGCGCTGTAGTTGGAGATGACTGGATGGCATTGACGAAGGACTCCTTTGGCGTCGCGGAAGGGAAAACCCTTCATACCGATATGATACAGAGGTTTGAGGATGGTTTCTAGGGACTCCTGGACGAGCTGCATGCGCACAATGCGGGTCACGCTGGGGGTTGAGGGAGCGACTTCCAAGGAATCTGTGTCAGTGGAGGACGAGTCGGAGGTGAAGGATGTGGGTATGTATCCGACGAGTGTGTAGTTCTGCGTGATGCACTTTCTGCGGAAGGAGTCATTGAAATTGAGGAGGGTGATGTGAAGAGGATACGACGTAACAGAAGAACTTTTCAAAGAGGTGGAAGACTTGTCTGAATATAGTTGAACGAGGCCGACGAACGAGTCTGTGCCGGTGATACTGGGATCGTGCCAGATGACGTCGGGGTCCGGAGAATGCATGATATGCCTCTTGATAGTCGGGACGACATGGCGGCCGAGTTCCGAAGCCATAGGGTGTGCGATTGCGGTAGTTCCTGTTCTTGAAGCTTGTTTGACTGGATGAAAGAAGGAGTTGCTGTGGGATGCGAGACGAAGTTGTTGTAGGAGAACCTGAACGGGGTCCCTGAGGTAGAGGGTGGCGGAGAAGTTATGGTTTTTGTCATGGATGATGGTTGAGGTGAACCCAATGGAGCTGACTGTTTCTTCGAAGATTTTGGAGTGCAGTTTCAGACATTCGGCAGCGGAAGTGATGGAGGTCTGGAAGAGGGAAGAGGGAAAGGTGGATTGCTTGAGAATGTTGATGAGCTCGTCAGCAGAACGCTTTCCGAGTTTTGTGGCGATGGAGGATATGTAGGTGACGAGGTTATGGATGTGGTCTTTCTGTGAGGGGGAGAGGGGGAGAAGGCGTTACCTGAGCCTGTGGAAGGGGACTGGGAGGCGAGTTGGTGATGCGGGCTGAGTATCTGTGCTGCGTCGGATGAGCGTAGGGAGAGAGCAAGCTGTTCCTGGAGATAAGGGTCGTCGTCTGCGAGTGCTACGTTATCGGACGGGCGGTTAGAGGGGGGGAAGGAAGGGGGTTCGGTGTTGTTGAGTCTGCGGCGCTTGGTTCGGGGAGGGAAGTGGGATCCTCGATGAGGTGTTGGGTGAGAAACGGGTTTGGGTCATTCCTGTGTCTGCATCGCTTCTGATGCCGGGCGAGAGAGGCGAGGGACTGTGTATGGAATGAGCAGCGGGGGAAACAACAGTTGTGCATGGCTGGGTGAGAGGGTATGAAAGTAGTGAGGGAAGTTGCTTGCAGAGGGAGGTCGGTGGTGATGGTGCGGCGCAGAATCTTGGAGCACCCTGCAGGGGAGAGTATAAAGTGTGTTTATACGCCACCAACTCCACCGTGCACGTGATCGTTTACGTACCTTTCCTGCATGTTTCAGTGTGGGGAGGATTTCGAACTTTTCTGAACACAACTTTCAAAAATTTCGCGGACGGCGCATTACGCGGCCGGCGATGATTGACGTACAGTGTGGCTGCGATTGAAGTTCTTCTTCTGTGAGCTTCAGTGGCGTTGCCTCTCAGAGTCCTGTCCTGGGATGTGAAACGTGCGAAAAGGTAAGTCGAGGCGTAAATGTTTGATATGGCGAATATGCGCGACTCTGACCAGTGTTTTTGCGCGGCGGCGGCTGTGTGCGAGAATGAGCGCGACAGGTTCATGAAGCTGCAGCGTGCGGAATCTTTGGATTGGAACCGGAGTAGTTCAGGTTTTTTATGTTTGGGACGCGTACTGAATGGGTTCAATGTAAGTGAGACCTTTTGATGCTGATGGTGTTTGCGAAGTCTAACTGCGGAACGTTACGTGATTTTGCGAGACGCACGGAGAGGATTTGGAAGCAGGTTAGCGTGAATGTCTTGGGTGGGGGCCTATGGGTAAGTTTGAGAAGCTTTTTGTTCGACTTTTGATGTGAATGCTAACTGGATAATGTTGTATGCGTATGCGTAGGGCTTTTGGGACAGTTTGATGCGTGTTGTCGAGGGTATTGGTGAGGTAGGGGACACATGGTAAGTAGATCAGTGTTCATTTGAGAATGTTTCGAAGAGCGAAGAGTTAGCTAACGAGATATGTGACTGCGCGGCGGGGGCTCTTTGCGAGAATGAGCGCGATAGGTTCATGGAGTTATAGCGTGCGGGATCTTTGGATTGGAAGTGGAATGGGGATGGGGCGGAAGGCGGTGGTTTACTTCGTTTCCTATGTGTAACGTGTTTCTTTAGGTGAAGTGGATAAGGGAGAATGGTTACGATGTGGCTGGGTGGTTGGGTTTCTAGAGGAATCATGCTAATGACCCTGAACTCTGACGAACAAGAGTTTGGGGTCATGGAAAGAATGATTACCTCAACGGAGGCCTTCCAGGTAATCATTCTTTGCCATTACTCCAAATTCTTGTTCGTCAGAGTTCGGTGTAGATGGCAAGGTACGCGTCGGGGTAAGTACGAGATGTTTTTTGTTCGAGTTCTGATAAGAATGCTAACTGGTTACTGTTTTTTGTGTATGTGCAGGATTTTCGGGACAGTTTGATTCATGTTTTCGAGGCTATTGGTGAGGTAGGGACACATGGTAAGTAGATAAGTGTGCATTTGGGAAAGTTTCGAAGATAGAAAAGTATCTAACGGAGTATTTGACTAGCTTGTGTTTGTGCATGTGCAGGTGCGTTGGATGGCAATGGATCGGTGGCGGTGCTGGAAATTGTGCAGTTGAGATGTTTTCGAGGGAGTTGGGGAGATGAAGATGGCCAAGAATGTTGAGGTAAGTGTGTTTATTTCCATGTTGGGATGGACGAAGAGACTAGGCAACAGAAAACTAACCAAGGGGATGTCTACATTGAGGGCAACGAGAGCATTTTCAGGGTATCTATTCGGTGAGTTTCGATGCGTAATTATCTTCCAAATGATACAGGGCTTCTTTCGTGATGTCAGAATGGATTTTCGGGGGTGGGAAGTAGGGTGGAGATGTGTGCGATGACCGGTTTGGACCTGTTTTCATGTGGTGCTATACCTTGCATGAACCTGCAATACTGCATCAATAACATTCATTTCTGCTAGGATGGAACTTCCACCGTGCTTTCGGACCGATGGCTCTTTTGGACCGATGGACCGGTAGTACTAGTGAACTAGCAGAAATGGAAGTTAGTTCTAAGATTCTAGCAACTTTCATATTTCTTAGAAATAGCTCGTAGTTTGAAAGTCAAGCCTAGTATTCCATTCAAACCATACTGCAGAATCTGGAGTTTACTCTAGTTTTTCTTCCACTTCAAACTTCCACTAATCGCAATTTAACATATGAAATACTAGCATTTTTTTTCTGCGATTTTTGGACTGTAAACTAGCATCCCGGAAACACAGACGAACGGTAGTACTTCCGTTTGACGAATCTCCCGGCCTTCACGGGGATAACCGTTTCAGTGACAGAAGTGCGTACGGCACTCCATTGGCAGGGCGGCGGTTGGCCCGGCCACGGGGCTTGTGCCACGAGCTCTGATTGGCTCTTCGCCGCGGATTAGCGACCACGACAATCGTGCGCGTGCCGTGCTCGGCCATCCGTTCGCGAAAGGTCGCCGACCGCTCATTAGGGCTTTCCAAGTTGTAGCGTGCATCGCGTGGCACGCACCTGGGTCTGTCAGGCCCCGTGTCACGTAGATTGCACTCTTGCAGTGGTGGCGGTGTTCCAAGTCTCCACACGCGACGTGGTTCACACTGTAGAGTGTCGGCTTTCAAGAAAGCGTTAAAAGTCCCACAAGGGAGTCCATTATGACTGATAACATTCCGCACAACTCGTTCACAAGATCCTCCTGTTCAGGGATGCAGTGCTATTCTTCCGCGTGCAGCGGCTGGTCCGAATCAGCGGAAACCGTTGTCACAGTTCGGCTGTGCTTCTCAGCGCGGTTACGCGATTTCAAGCGGTTAGAGGTCCCAAAGTGGGTAGTTGCTTCTGCGGCGGCGTCGCGCCTCTCGCGGGCACGTTCCACAAGGCAACTGTGCCACTAGATTCTCCTACGGGGGCTACTGGATTGTCAGTGTGGATCACATTTCCCGTGGTTGGGGAACCGGGCGACACCGGAGTATCAATGCCATTCGCAAAAGCTGCGGTACCCTCCCCATCCTTAGGTGGCTCCACGGGCTCCATCAGAAGATGGGGTGGGGGGGTGACTCCTGTAGTTACTCGTGCAAAGTCGTTGGAATTAGTCCAAGTAGTAGCAAGTTCAGTTCTGTGGGCAGAAGTACCGACTGTAGGTAGATCAATTAATCCTCGATCCGGCTGCGGAAGAATCGCCGGGCGCGCTGGTAAGGTAGCAGCCGTCGACGGTTCTGCCTCCTGTTGAGGGTCCCTTGATTGGGTATTGGCTGAGGTAGCGGTGGGTGGAGTCGGGGCGGGCACATCGCGGTCACGCGAGATTCGTTCATGATCTCCGTCAATGTCGAGTACGACAGTATCCAGATTGACGAAAATGACGCGATATGGTCCATCAGCGATGGGGGAGAGCTTGTGTCTCTTTTCCTTGTCAGGATTGTAATACTCCTTTCGAAGGAACACAAAGCTGTTTGGCTCTACCACCACTGGTGTACCGCGAAGTTGGCGATCGAAATTACGCTTGTACGTAAGCTGTGCCTTGTCCATGGCCTTCCAGCTACCGGTACCATCTCGGTTAACCAATTTTTCTAGGTTTCCTTTTACATCCGTCGTGACGGGAAAGACGCTAGCATCGGTTGTGATTCGATTGCTACCGGTGGCGGTATCCTCGAAAGAACGAGTTCAAACGGCGAACGCTTTGTTACCCGATGCATCTGGGTGTTATACGCGTACGTAATAGCATCGGTGTACAAGTCCTAATCCTTTGGGTGATCCGCAACATATGATCGTAATGCGTTAAGCATTGTACGATTAAATCGTTCTACCTGCCCATTACACTACGGATGGTAGGTTGTAGTAAACAAATTCTTGACATCCAAGATACGGCATACGTTCATAAGGAACTTTGACGCAAACTGCGAGCAATTGTCTGAAAGCAGATTAACGGGTGGTCCGTAAGTGAAGACCCAATGCGTCACAAATGCTTGTGCAACTGCTGCTGCAGTGATACGCTTCAACGCAACCGTTCGCATTAACTTCGAAAACCTGTCCGTGATAACCAGGAGATACCTGTGACCGCGTGGGGTTCGAATTAATTTGCCCAGAATGTCGATAGCGACGAACTCCAAAGCAGCCCGGGCTGGAAACAGCGTCATCGACTTCGAATTTCGTCGTAGTTTGACGTTGTTTTTGGCGCACTCCGTGCATGAACGGCGTACTGCATAGCAGTCGAATGCCATAGCTGGCCAATAAAAGTGTCTTCGGAAAGTTAGATACAACTTCCTGCCACCAGGGTGTCCCCCAATCTTTGCATAGTGGGATATATGGAGAACCCTCCATTGTAAGGAGTGTGGAACCACAATTTGAGGGCGTGGCCCAACAATCCTAACAAGGAATCCCTGATCGTTAGTGAGAAATGGTATCTAATCCCCCGTTGAGTCGGGCCCTTATCTGAGTACGGAAAGGATCCCCGTATTGTTCACGTATTACCTCTTCAGCGGTAATGGGTTCAAATGAGCCAGGCGGTGGCTCGACCGTTTCTGCGGCAAGAATATCGTCACAGATTCATCCGTAATTTCGGAGTCTTCCTCCCAGCCTTCCACCAAGAAGCATGGTATGTCGTCGTCGTCGACATGTTCTGCCTCACCAGACGTTCCTAACCGGGAAAGCGCATTAGCCTGCATATTCAGGGTGCCCCGTTTGTACCGGATATCAAAATCGAATTCCGATAGAAGGAGACGCCAACGCATAAGGCGACTCGATGGCTCGGAGATCTCCATAAGCCAGCGGAGAGCCGAATGATCTGTATGTATCTGGGAATGGGTTCCCATGAGATAGGGTCTTAAGGTAGACAGAGCCCAAACGACGGCGAGACACTCTTTCTCAGAGACTGAGTAATTACGTTCATGCACGTTCAATGAACGAGACCAGTATCCAACTGGACGTCGCTCGCCTTCCTTCGAGATTTGAAACAATGCACACCCCACTTGGTGGTCACTGGAATCAGTATCAACTCATATGGAAGCCCTGGTGTGGGCAACGCCAAAATCGGCGGAGACGTTACAGCGTCGATTAACGACGAGAAGGCGGATGCTTCCGCATCGCCAAAGGGTTCCAGTTTAACTGGCTATCCTTTTCTGAGGAGAGAGTTGATAGGAGCTGCAGTATCAGCAAAAATCGGGACGAACCGATGGTAGACATTACACAAACCGAGAAATGATCGGAGTTCCGTTTGAGTTGTCGGATGTTTCGTTTCCTTCAGCGACTTCACCCTTACCTCGTCGACCGAGAGTTTCCCTGAGCGGATAATATAGCCCAGGTATTTCACCGAGTCGGTAAAGAATTCTCATTTCTTGAGCTTCAAGGTAACACCTGCGTCACGCAGAACGTGCATCACTTCCCTCAAATGGGACATATGTTCATCCATACTGTTGGAAATACGACAATGTCGTCCAAGTACACGAGACAAGTTTTCCACTTGAATCTGGCCAACAGAATGTCAATCGCGCGCTGAAACATAGCGGGAGCATTCGTTTGCCCGAAGGGCATCCGTTTGAAACGGTACAGTCCTTGATGACATGCAAACGCGGTTTTATCGCGATCTTCCTCTCGAATTGGAACCTGCCAGTAACCCCAACTGGCGTCAAGGGCGGTAAATACTCTGGCGCTTCCCAGTAAGTCGATGTACTCATCCATCCGTGGAATCAGATACACGTCTTTGACGGTAACGGCGTTGAGTCGGCTGTAATCGATGCAAAAACGCCACGATCTATCCGACTTCAGAACAAGTACAACAGGCGATGCCCATGACCATTTAGCTGGCTCAATTACGTCGGCACGTAGCATCTTCTGGACTTGAGACTTTTCTTCTTCCCGCGCTTTCGGACCTGCTCGATACGGTTGTTGCGCCATAGGGCGAGTATCTGGGAGCAGATCAATACGGTGCTCGGTGATTCCAATTGTTCCAAGTGAACCGTCCCACATGGGAGTAAAGTTTCTGAGCATGTCTCGCAACTTCCGGCGATGAGACGCTGGGACATGGTCCAGATTCAACTTCTCTAATTCCTCAACAGGATACGTCTGTTCTGTGCCAGGGGGCAGCGCTGATTTAATCAAAGTGAACGGTCGTTCGTGACCCGAAATAACTAGATTCACCTCTTCAGTAGCAACTGCTTCCGGTACGGCGGAGTTTCCATTTCTGGAAGAATCCGACAAAACGGAGTTTCCAGGACGCACGTCTCCCTCCTTAGCTTCGGGCACCGAGAACCTCGGACGTTGGGATTCTCGTATGTACGAGCGCCTTCGGTGCGGCAGGACCGAATCCAGTACCTGGTGTTTGACTAGCCACTGAGTGGTTTCGCCAAAGTTGACAACGAGTACCTTGAAAGGTCGATCGGACTCGATGGAAACAACACCATTAGCTAAAGCGAGCTGTCGCTGATCGTATAACGATGAAAATGGTTGAAAGAGTCGAATTACATGGTGTTTGGAGATGCACTGCACCCACACCTGAGATTCCGGCGGGATTGAAGCGGATTTTGCTATGCGAAGCTTTGTTGATTTCGAATCCACGTTTGGGACCTCCTGAGCCACAGGTAATGGAACGCGCTTCCGGATTGCGCGCTTCAACGGCTTCCGAACAATCGGAATGGTTGTACCGTCTTCCATTTCCACGGTTTTCGCCCTTGGGCGTATCGCTTCGATAAAGCGGTTGCAAAAATCACAACCGAGTATAACCGGTGCAATGAGTGAATCGCAGACAACAAATTCAAGTTTCACCACGTAGGTGCCAAATCTCACTGTGAGAGTTAAGTAACCAACCGTGCGCAACGGGTTGTTGTTCGCGTCAGCGATATCCAAGCCTGGACCGTAGCGAACGAATTCCCGAAGTGCCGGGGGCACTAACGAAGAGTGAATGAGATTGGGTGCAGCAACCGTGTCCAACACAGACAGTTGACGAACCATAAAGTGGTGTGATAGGCCGAGGTAAGCATAAACCTTTTAATACCTCTTGGCCATCACAAGAACTCTATCCGGGTTACGGAAGTTTCGGGACCGTACCCACGGACGACGAAGAACCGTTAGAAGCTCTGAGTCCATGTCAGATTGAGCCATCTTCCTCGTAAGGATCTTTCTCTTAAGGAAAGTGACCTGGGAGCGAAGCGGCGGCGCCTCGGGCGTCTCCGACTTCGGCTCAGAAGACGCCCGTCCCGCGGGGGGAACTCCCAAGTTTAGTTTTTCTGGGCGGGGTTGGCCGGCGACGGCAAACTCTGTCCAGAGTGGGAAACAGAATTTCCTGATTCTTGGTTGGTCACAGTTACCTGTTCAGCCTGGTTCCGAGGTTGCTCAGTTCGAACGTTCTGTCCTGTAACAGGATTGCCAAACTTGGCCCTTTGCTCTTCATAATTCTTACTCGGATCACGAGCACGGTCAGATGGTGACAAGGACTCATACCACCCGATAATTTTCGGTGACTCCCGAGCGGGCAACATGCACACGGGTGCAATATGACCGGGTCGGTAACAAATATGAGAGATGGTCGTCACCGACTTATCGAAAGATCGATTACCATCTGGTCGTAATTGCGGTTGCGTATTCACCCATCCTGGGCGTAAAAAACGGCTGCCGTTGTTCGCGTAAGCGAGTAGAGCGGCCTGTACCCGTTTTTCTCCAATATAGAGTGCGGGGTCACCTTCCGAGGTCGGAGTAGACGACGACAGAATGTCAGAAGACCGGTACGAATCGGGAGCACTTCCAATGTACTAGACGTTATCCAGATCCGGGTTCACGGAGTTTCCACGTTTCAAGGAAAGAGATGGAGATGACTCGTTGACGAGCAACGCCCTCCAAGGGCGTTGCTCGTCAACGAGTCATCTCCGCTCAATTTGAGCGACGGGGTTTCGGCGGGCGCCGAGCACAGAGAACTTCACCTTCAGCCTGGGCATACTGGACCAATTCCAGATAGGTAATCCTACGTCTCTCTTCGCGATATCGCGCCACCAAAGCCTTGATAGAAGGGTCCAACCCATCCACGAACATCGTGCATCTCTCCTGAGCGGAGTACACGTTTCCACAGCGATGAAACGCTTTATTCAACGGAGTTGAGTAAACCGATCAGAATTCTCGTCGTCTAGATCAGTGATACCCGTATATTTGTAGACCCTGCTCAGAAAACGCACGTCCAGACAGATCTTCGTGAGTTATTTTGCGGAGTAGTTTTGGAAAGGACCCTTGACCGCAGTGGTGATGAACTCTCGTGCACATGCCAGGTGTTCACGGTTTGATACAGCGTATTCCACAACTTCCGTGTACCCAACTTCACGCGGATTACCAGTACCACTTCTTGAAGCGGCATACGCATCTCGCAACTCAATGAACAACCCCCAACATTTCAAGAAACGCGTTGCCATGCTGGCTGAATCGAACGACGCGCTAGAGGATGCGCTAGAGGATACCGTGCCGTGGTTCTCATCGGCCAGCACACTCTGCTTAACAGTCCGAGGAGCGTCATTTCCGGTGGACGCCATGTAAGAACTGAGAATCGGAAAGGACGCGAAGTAAACGGGTATTGTGAAACGGTAGAAGTTTCGGAGATGTTTAAATGGGTGGGAAGCGTCGGAAACGTCGGGAAGCGTCGGAAACAATGGTGGAGAGCGCGGTTGCGACGGATTACCGAAAACTGAGCGGGTAATGAAATAGAGAGACGAGAGTGGGATCTAAACACATCAAACCGGTGGAGCACCTCAGTATGTGCAGTGCATTATATGTCTAGTATGTAAAACCAACGTAGAAAACACTGGGTTCGTACATCTTTGAACATCGCCCGAGCGCCGTGTGGGAACCGCGGTTCGCCGAGTTCATAGCCGAGATCATAGCTATGATCTCGGCTATGAACTCGCCGAACCGCGGTTCCGGCACGGCGCATCTGACGAAACGCCACGTGTATACCGCCGAAAGGACCCCCCCTGAGGACCCCCCTAGAGGACCGCTTGCTGGCGTTTATGTGGGCAGTGACGTCGAATAAACGGGAGAGCGATGGAGACGCGGATGACACTTCGGACACATTGTGTAGCAAGCGTGGAAGACGGAGGGGAAGGGCTTGAGGAGGAGAGACGATGCGGTGGGAGCGGAGCAGCGCACGGAGGGCGGCGGCCATCGACTAGGCGTCACTTATTCACTGCCCACATAAACGCCAGCAACACCACCAGGTAGTGGTGGCGTGGGTGAGAACAGGTGCTTTGGTGCGCATTGTGTAGTAGAAGTGGTCTCCAGGGGGTCCTCAGGGGGGGTCCTTTCGGCGGTATACACGTGGCGTTTCGTCAGATGCGCCGTGCCGGAACCGCGGTTCGCCGAGTTCATAGCCGAGATCATAGCTATGATCTCGGCTATGAACTCGGCGAACCGCGGCTCCCACACGGCGCTCGGGCGATGTTCAAAGATGATGAAAGGCGGGGACAGTGGTCAACCAGGACGGAATCAGACATTGATCCAACCATTTATAACCATCAGGAACTGTACCCACACTGCTCACGTGGGCATTGCAGCCGTTTTGAACGTGAGTGGTTGCGTCCATTGTGCTCACGCGAGAAAGGGCAGAGATTCGAACACGAGCGGTTGCAACTTCACGGGAGCAAACGTACGATTTGAAGAACACCAGGACTCGTGTATATCACACACACTGGCACCATATAATGGATATGAGGGGACTAGGAAAGGGTCAAATGAGACGCTCTCGAAAGATGAGAAAGCCTCGACGAACCATGGCACCACAACTTCGGAGCGGGACCAAAACTGCTGAACCGAACGCAGCGACGGGGAACGCATCCACAGCTATGAAGTCGAAGCCCGCACCAGGCGAAGAAGTGACCTTGTTGTTGGGAGGGGCAAGAGGGAACAGAGCAGCGATTGGGAAAGCTGTTCTCGTTGAAGTGGACGCTGGTGGAGGGAAGACAACGTTCAGAAGGGAAATGCATGGACATGCTCTGCAGGGAAAACCAGGGGAAGATGTAGTTGGTATATGGCGAGCGAAGATATCTCATGAGCTTGACACTCCCTATCCCTATCCCTTTAAGTGTACCGATGAAGATTCTGTTCCGAAGACATTGACGGACATGAACAGGCCCGTTTTCTACGCCTGGGACCTGAACTTAATGTCTAAGGTGGGTGACGTCGTAAGCGCTGATGAAGGGGACAAGGGTGCTCCGAGTTCCAAATTTATCGCCCCTGAGAAGCCATCGAGTACTGCTGGGAAACGGGTGCGAGTGGTAGAACCTAAAACTCCATCCAGTGCCCGAAAGCGAATGCAGATGAAAGTGGCTCATGTGAAAACCCCGTCGAATGCTAAAAAACCCCAAGGCGGGAAACAAGCGCCAGTACTAAAGCTGAAAACACCATCGAACGTTCACGGTGGTGGAAAGCAGATGCAAGAATTCAAGATGACCACGACCCCAGAGAGTGCTGTATCGGCATTTCGTAAACAAACTGCTACGATTGTGCAGTCTGGAGCATCGAGGAACAGCACTGCGGAAGCTATTACTCAGGCTGGAAATCGCAGTGGAGTGACAATGGAAGTGATTGACGTGGATGAAGACGAAGACGAAGACGTGGTTCTAGTGAAGGAAAGCCTTGGAAGCAACGTCAATGAACTCTTTGATGAAGGTGATGTGATACCTCCTGATGATGTCGATACGAGTTTAGCGAGTTTGGTATTTGACTTAGATCATTACGAGTATGTGTCTGTTCAAGTCGATATTGAGCTCATTCAAGTTCCGGAAATGACTGTGAGAGGGTTGTTCCGGAATCATGTCGAGGCTCTGAAAGAAGAGATTGGACGCAAAAGCTTCTTACAGGCACTTGGGACCATGAGCGTTGCTGTTCTGTCTCAGGATGTGTCCGAGAAGGACATAGTGCAGAACAATCGCTTGAAAGTGAATTGTGTGCTGATTGATGGAGCTCATCGTTATGTAGCACTCAAAGAGCTCTGTGAATCTATGCCCAACATTAGGAATCTATGTGGAGGTCTTTCTGTTTCGCTGTGGAAGAGAAAAGATGGACAGAAGATGACCACGAGGGAAATCTTGAGCCTTGGCAATGTGCTAAACGATGGATTGAAGCAAGCTCGTCTTATGGGTTTTGCTGACAAGGTGCATTTTATTGTGTCATTTATAAGGGTCCTGGTTGAGGAAGAGAAGAAGGACTTGAGCAAGATGACGAGGACCTCTGTCGCAGGTGCACTAAGTGTTTGCGGTATCATTGGCCAGTACAATATCAAGCATTTGGCAAGATTTGCAGAGATGGGGTTGAAGGTGGCGAAAAGTCCTGGATTGCTGGAACATTTGGAGCGGATTTGTGGGGACTACCATGAGATTGGAATTTCTTGTATATCAAGTGATGAATTCTTTACCATGGATGAGCATACAACCCACTTCACGCTCGACGCTCTGGTTGCATACTTTTCCAGGAGGCGAGTGTCGAAACTGACGGGTAGTTTTGAAGACGTACGCAAATACTTCTTTATCTGCTGCAGAAGGCTTCAATCTTTGGCAGAGAAGCTTTCGAAGAAGAAGAAAGTTACATTGGAAGAAGCGTATGCCATGAAGGTGGAAGTGACAAAGTTTGAAATGCGCACCGTTCGTGAGTACCTTGCAACACAGGCAGCACGAATTGAAGTACCTTCGAATAAGAAGCTCTGGGAAGGAAGGATTTCGAGAAGAGTCTGGATTGCTCGTGATAAGCTGGCAAAGAGTTTAGGGGTGGATATGTTGAAACCTGCCACTGGTACTACGCCGACTGAACCACAGTCTGAGACCAAAGCGGTAGACGAGTCTACAACGCAGAGAATGGCCACACGTTCGGCAAGTAGGAAGGCCAAAGCGCCAGTGCGCAAGGGCTCTAAGGACTCTGATGTAGAAAGTGAAGAGAATATGCCATCGAAGACAAGAAGCATGAGGAGTTCAAGACGAAGCCGTCGACGAAGGAATGCAATGAGAGACGTGAACCCTAATCAACGGAAGAAGTCAAGGACGGAGGGTATTCAATCTGTTCAGGATGAAGTTATCAGTCATCTGCGAAGTCTTGGTGCGAAGGGGGTGAGAAACTTGTTGAAAAGTCATCAGATATCCATTGGTAGCGACACAGACTCAGATGGAGTACCAATTGTGGTCTCACAGGCAGAGGACACTGACCCGTTCGATGACACAGTACCGCAGGTGTTGGCGCCAGGTCTGAAGAAGGCTGAAGAAGTAGCATATGAAGGTGACGATTCGTGGCTAAAGTTGGTGAAGACCTTACCAAGCAAGTGGCCGACTGGAGTGGAGAATGTCATTAAATCTGTGTACCCGTGGATGGATGCGATACATCTCCAGAAGCAACACCGAGGCCACTTGTTGGAGCCCAAGGACTTTGAAAGTGTGCACCATGCAGTCTTTTGGCATGCAGCGTATCATGGCCATAAACTCCTGAACGCGGCAATGGGAGGCATGGAGGTCGACGAGAAGACGTTATGGGGGGATGCACTGAAGAACGACTCTCTTGCGTATGTCTATTTTGTGAAGAAGAACGCCGAGCTTCGAGACAGAGGTTTCTGTATTCTGGACGGCTTTGCATCGGATGGAGAGTTGGTGAAGCTGACAGAGAGTTTGAGCAAGCTCATTGACGGGGATGTTAGTGTGGAATTACTGGACTTCTTCCGAAGGGACTTCGAGAGGGCTCCAGACCTTAGGATACCAGAGAACCGAATCACATGGATACCGATCATCAACGCAGATGGTGGGAGGTACATGAATACGAGAAGAGGCATAGTGGATGATGATATGGAGGCAGCCGTAGAAAGACATGTGCTTGTGAAGAAGAGAGCTTTACTGGATGCCCGACTGGGACAGATATGTGCTTTAATGGGTTTACAAGATAATAGGGTGGAAAAGGAGAGGATGTATGCGCCGAAGACGGGGGGGAGGGTGTTATGCACTGCAGTTGGATGCAAGCGGCAGCAGTTACATACGGATTTCCCGACCTTGGCGAATGAGGATAAGCTGGAAGAAAAGAAGAACCCGGGGTACTTTATGATGATGCCCGGAAGTGTGTCGTTTCCAATTTGGGTATGTGAAGGGTCTCATACACACTACGCAGTTACTCCCAAGGCATTTGAAGGTTTGGCACGGGGGATGTTTGTGAGGAAGTTTTTCGTTCCGCCTAAGTCTATATTTATTGGAAGAGGTGATGTGTTCCATGCAGGCGCTTCAAATGAGGATGGAAGATTCCCCGAGATTCCCTTGTTTCTTTACCACATGTACATGGTACCTGAGAAATACAACCTCCCGGATGCGGTACACCTTAACCCACACTTTCGACCTCAGTTCAAGGAGGATGAAGACCTGGTTAGTATGAAGGAGAAGAGGAAGAATCCAGAACCGTCGAATTTGGAGGAGGAGAATGATGAGGTGATAGTAGAGGAAGGGGAAGAACAGTATGAACAAGATGACGAAGATGAGAATTATGAAGTGGAGGAGATTGAAAACGATCTTGAGGATGACGAAGAGGACTGAGTGAATATGTGATGAAACTTTGTAGTAATCTATGTGTCGAATATAGTTTCGAAGTAAATGATCTTGTGAATCGAGAGAAAGTTTAAGAATTGTGGAAGCGACGACTCTACCCAAGATTGAAGGGTAGGATAGGATACCATACCAAACACTTCAATCCTGGAGAGCGTCATGAACAAGTGGGAACTATGTTTGTAGAGAAGAGATTCTGTTTAGTTGAAACATGTATCAGTTATGTACTTATGTTCGTATACTACTTGTCTCGCACTTGGTGAATACGTCAGCCAGAAGGCAGTAGATGTTGTGTCGGGGGTCTAGGGTGCTCACCAATGGCGCACAAGTATCGCTTTGCGTTGATTCTTGGTGCGTGTTTGACGACTCCGGAGCATACAAGTAGTACAATGAACAAGGTGTTTGTGAGGAGGGGCGGGATACCTCTGTACGAACCAAAGGATTCGGGGTCCAAAGACTCGGAGAGTGTGTGTGCGAAGAAAACTGGGACCACTCTGTTCAGAAAAAGTCTGATAGAAAGCAGGAAATCCTGAAGGAACAAAGCTTTCCGGAACGAGTTTAGAATACAACGGCAGTACGGATTTAGCCCTCTTCTCCGGTATACCACCCGATTGGAGAGCGGAACTATGTTGTTGAACGTATGTTTTGTAGAGAAATAGATCCCAAATGTGTTGATGAGAATGGTGAAGAAGCCGAAGAAGAAACCGCCGGGGAAGAAGGAAATACATGCAGTTTTGAGAGAATCCATGACATCGATTGGAGGAGGACGGAGCTGATAGGTGACGAAGATAGAGAGGTTGAGGACGATAAGCCCACCGATGCCCATGCCGAGGTATTTATTCCTCAGTGCCGAAACGGTGCTGGATGTGTGCGACGGAGTCATTGGACCATATGCGAGTCTACCATACCTTGTGGCGTGAAGAGAGAATGCCAATTCAAACAGAATAATGTGAAACATAGTTTCGAGCATGCTGTACAGGATGGTGAATCCCAGTTATGTTTGGCGGGAGGAGCGATCGTAGAGAAGAGCGTGTGTTGTGAGAGGCTTTATAATCCCATAGAGAGCTCCTATGGCTACTGAAACGAAGAGGGAGAATGCCAAGAGAGAGGATAGCGAGAGCATGTTCAGTGGATTATGTGAATAAGACCGAGCCTCTGACATGTAGTTGGGTAGCTCTGAAAGATTCCCAATTGTGTGGAAGAAGGGAGGATGTTCAAGGATTCGGTCATGAACTGAAACTTCGTGAAGTATGTCATAAACATCACTGAGTTAATCCAGCAGTTCGGGGGATAAAAGGGTCTGGACTCCTCAAACCGTGGCTTCCCTGGTGTCAACGTCGTACTTCAGTTGAAGGCAGTCGTCAAAGGTGATGTATGTCCTATGGGGAAATGCGTTGAGATGGATAGGTATGAGAGCAGTTTGGTTGCGAAGCTGTACATGCGATACCTTGTGGGTGTTTTGGAAGGCCATTGTGAGCTCTGCTGCCTGTGAGTAGATAGGAAAGAGGAGAAGAAATGAAGAACGAAGGGGCGAGGAGAAGATATATTTATTGAGAACGAAACGAGCAGATATTACCTATAAAGAGGTGTATCGAAGGAGCTATATCTATGTTTTGTTTCCTTTAAGGCTTGTAAATTTGAAGTGAAGAAGGTGTTCATAAACGAGTGGCGAACTTAGCTTCTGTGATGGAAAAGCTATGAAGAGACGGAGTACATGAAGAGTAAAATGTAGGGCGATGAAGAGGACGGAAGAATCATGATATGATGGTAGTGGTAGGATTTCATTTCATATACTACTGGCATGAACCATGTATGAAAAGGGACGCCCTTCTCGCATCGGTTGGGAGAACATGGAGAATGAGAAGCATAGAGAGTGTTCAAAAGTGAAGAATTATGCTAGTAAATATGAAAATAATTGCGATGCAGAGGTTGGACGGATATGAGCGGGTGCGGCGGTACTACAGTGTCATGGGACGAAAGCGTCTACCCTTGGTACACCGTGATCGGTTTGCGAAGGAACGATCAGCGAGTTCTGTTCTTTTCAGCTTCCCTGATTTCTCTTCTTTCGATATCCCTTTTGCTCTTCTACCAGATCTTCTACCAACGCGACCATGAGCGATGACGATTCGCGTTCGAACATTAGGTGGCCGTGGGAGTCGGACGAAGGGGTACGGTCGCACAAGAAGTTAAAGAGTGTGTTCGAGGAGGAGGAAGAAAAGGACGAGCTGGACTGGTGGGCCACTGCAGTGCTGGGGTGTGCCGGAGCGATGGGGACGCGCATGGGAGAGGACGTGGGTCGACTGACGAAGAAGGTGACAGGGTTCGTGGTAAGGGAACTGAGGGGGATGAAAGAGGAGCAGAAGAAGATGATGAAACGCATTGAGAATCTGGAGGGGAACTCGAAGGAGGTGAATGGGAGGAAGAAGGGCGGGGTAGGGGGTGTGGAGGGAACGCTGGTAACTCCGGCGCCGAAGACAAAGATCGTGAACGGCGTTGGGGTAGGAGTGTGCATCGGAACCGAGGACGACGATGCGAGAGACTTTGTACCGGCGACGGATAGTTTTTGGGCGGATGAGGTGATGGAGGGAGAATTGGTGAGGAAGAGAGGTCTGAAGAGGAAGATTGGCGAGAAGAGGCCGATCCAACCGAGGAGTGTAGGGGTAGAAGAGGATGAAATTCAGCCGAAGGTGGAGAACAAGAAAGGAAAAGGGGATAGTAAGAAGAGGACACGGGTTGGGTTCAGGACTGTTCCGAAGCCGGTGTGGAAAGGGAGCAGTGTTGTTGGATACGAGGAGAAGTGGAGCTGGGAGAATGTTGTGGAGGATGAGGAGCGAACCGTTGAGAATGATGATGGGAAAGAATTTCGTACGCTATCATTCGCGGATGTGAAGGTAGAGGAAGGAGATGAAGGTGCTTTACTTTGATTGAGGTGATACAGTAGTTGCCGGGTTGATGGAGGTAGAAAAGCGGTGGGGGAATGGATGTGCGCAACTACCATTTCATGAATGTTGTACTAGCCAGAGTTAGTTTACATTCATTATTTGTGTTTATTTGCAATCGACAAGTATGCAAGTGCCGTTGGTAGCTTCCAGATCGAGCTACCACCTAATTCGTCTGAGTCTACTAGGTACAAAAACTTTCATGTCATGGAGGTGAACTAGCAATTATGTCCGCTTTCACTCATTCTACAAATTCTGTAGTATTGCTTGAATAAATGAAAGTATGGTATCCAAAAAATTTTTTTTTTGGCTTGCACATAGCCGTACATTCAATTCTTTGCACATTTTTTAACGATTCAATCCACAAAATAGCATTCTAGCCTCTTTATATAGCGTTCCGGAAACACAGACGAAACTTTGGAACCATTGTTCATACGCAGTGTAGTGGAAAAATACAATCGTCCGCACGATGAAGCAAGACGATTGAACAACATGTCCAATCAGAGAAACGTTAAGAGCAAAGCTGCATATTGTGGTTTATGTTCTTACAGTCATACCATTAGGAAGAACGGAATAGAGTTTCGCAAGAAAGGCGGAGCACGTCAACGACAATGGTGTAGCACCTGCAGGAAAGCTATTTGTTCTCGCTGTTGGAATATATGGCCCACAGAGAGAGTGTTAGTTCGAGCCAAAATTTCAGAGGCAGAACTAGAAGAGCTAAGAAATCGCTCTGCATAATATGCACGTACTACTAATCGCTGGTGCTCTGACAGCGAAAATAAATGCCTGGAAAAGAGATGGAGGTACTTATCGCTGATGGCGTTGTGTGCTGTAAGCTTTCTGCGAACACATTGAGCTCCACAACTCCACGACAAAGAATTCGTTTTATCGGTAGTTTGTACGCATTCGAACCACAATTTGTCGCCTATCTATGACCCCTTCTCATTTTGAACTGCCCAAGCTGTAGAATAGGGTGAAGTGAAAAGACGCACCCAGTTTTGTGTGCCAAAGGCCGGAGCGGAAGGTATGGACTGGCTCCTTGCTTCAGCTTGTTCCACATTCAGATAGATATGGTCTCCAGCACGAGCTGCAAATTTGAAAGCGATAGATGCAGCGGGCCGGTCATGAGCATGTGTGATCTGGTTCTTTGATTAGTAGGCGCGAACACACCAGAGGCAACCATAAGCTGTTGCAAAGATGCAATGCATTGGTCGCCTGCGATGAATGCCCGGCCACCGCGCGATGCAGATGCCTTGTATGGGGACGCCCAGTCAAGGGAGGGCTGTGAAAGCCTTTCCCAAAGACAAGGTGAAAGGTGAGGTCACCCTGGCTGGGCGAGAATCACCCTAGGGTGGGACTGCCGCGGCGAAGCCGGGTGAAATGAGCCCAGTGCACCCGACGTCACCCTGAAAAATTGGTGATGAATTTTCGTCACCGACATGTCATGGGGTTATTGTAGCACGTTAGCGCACGGCGGCGCTTACCACTGCACACTTCTTTTTAGTAGGTGTGCGAGGCACGGGGGCATGGAGTTTATCATGAGATGTAGAACGTTTTTCGGCGAGCGCGGTGGCCGGCGTTTTGATGCAATATTTCCGCTGCGGCTTGGCGCTGAACTCGCGGGCTGTGTCGAGCTAGATGTTTGGCGTTTGGGCACTCATGGTGCTGTGATTTAGAAGCTCGCTGAGACTACCGCTAGTGGCAGAGGTTGTCACAGGTGCGTTCATAGACTAGTTGAACACGTGCCACTACGTACGGATACGTGTCCCATTCTAAATGTACACACCATGTCAAGAGTAGCCTCTGTGTGAAGCAGAGGCTACCGATGGTACCATTGTTGCTAGAACACTGTGTCCGTCTCATGACTGCGTGGCACTTGACGCGCAGAAGGTTCTTATGGCTGCGTCTCGTGGTAAGAGCATCTCAATCAAAAAACCCAAAGCAAAGTTCCAAACAGCCCATTTGTGTAAAATTTGATTTAGCCGCCAGTACGCACCCCTATCAGTGCTGGGATCGCCAAAACGTGTCGTCGACGTGTTGCAAGAACACTTCCGTATGCGGAGATCATCCACACTCTTCTGCTTCTTTTGTAGCAGTTCTTGTGCCCACGCTCCTTCGAAAATGAGCAACACCTCCTCCGACGACGAGTTTATCACATTCCGTGACACCGAAGAGCAAGGAGCCGCACGCAGTATGGCGGCTCTCACAGCCCTACTGCCCATTGCAATTAGTTCTCACACACCATACTCTGGGCGTCAACCATTGACTGCAACAGTCCGTCGAGGCCATTGCGATTGGTTTTCGAATTATCTGTGTACGAAGCTTGTGTATCCAGCATCTCGCTTTCGCCAAATATTTCGCATACCTCTTGCGCTGTATTGGATACTTCAAAAAGAACTTCTACACTGTGAACCGCGATTGCAGCAACGATTAAATGGTGGTGGTGTTTTAGGCCATTCATCACACCAGAAGATTCTCGGCACACTACGCAAGTTACAACCGGTCTTTCGTTTGATCAAATGGACGACATGGTAAAGATGTCTTCGGAAAGCCAGCGGTGCTATTTTCAAATGGTACTTCAGAATATCTTTAATAGGTTTGGGCCTATATACCTCAACCGTGAACCAACATTGTAAGAACTTCGTGCTATTGAAAAGCAGTACAACGAGTCTGGATTTCCTGGCTGTATTGGTTGCATCGATTGCATGCATCTGCATTGGAAGAACTGTCCAAAGTCCTTGAAAGGACAGTACCATAACCCCAAAGTTGGGAAGCTTGCATCGATAAGTTGTGAGGCTCTTTGTGACCACAACTTGTATTGCTGGCATTGGTTTGCCGGACGATGTGGTACAAACAACGACCTCACTGTTGTGGGTAACAGCCAACTTTTTATAGACATTCTATCGAACAAGAGAAGGATGACTCTACCGGAAGGCTATAAGCTCAATGGATCTGTTCGACATGGCCTGCTGTATTACTTGGTAGACGAAATCTACCCTCCATGGGCAATATTCGTAGGTCCCAACCATGCGCGAGTGAATGAACGGAAAACAACGATGACCAAAGCACAAGAAGGAACACGAAAAGATATCGAACGCTTTTTCGGTTGCCTACAAGGCCGCTTTAAAATACTACGACAGAAGATGTTCGATTAGAGTGAGGAGAAAATTGTTCTCATCAGCCAGGTTTGTGTAATCCTGCATAAAATGTTAGTGAAAATGGACGTGCGCGGGGAACTACGAAGCGAAACAGACGAAAACGGCCAGCCTGTGAGCATAGTTGAGGAGTTTTCCCAAGAGACATCATTGGAAATCACCGACGAAGAGCACAACGCTGGAAACGATAACAACTCGGGTTTCGGAAGGTATACCTCTTTATTAGAGCACTTTGATCTTGTGACCAACGCACAGCAACACCAACAACTTTATAAAGCGCTGACAAACCACTTGTGGGCACTTCGGGGGTTCCAATCCTGATCCACGCCCGGCGTTAACCGTACTACAAAGCGCTTACGGCGCCGCAGGCGCCGTAGGCGCTTTGTAGTACGGTTAACGCCAGGCGTGGAAAAATCTCAATTTTCAGCGGTTTCGATCAGAGGCAACGTCTGAAAATCTTTCGTCACCATTCGTGACTGCTAAAAGGACTTGCGTTTCTGCGTATGGTGCACCATGGCCTTCTCCTTGTGGTTCAGCGGTGCTGCTCTGGCCGGCATCTGTCAATTGGTAAGACGAAGTGTTTCCATCTCGAAGAGAGAGGCTTTCCGGTATTTGTTGATTATAATCACCGTCATCGTTCACACTCTCTTCGAAACAGCCAAACAGCGCTGCCTTCTGCATCAAATCTTCCTATCTCCTGTTCGTCTTTGTTGGCGATAAACACATGCGGTGCAAAATTTTGAGCTGTATGTAGAGCAAAACGTCCCTTGTGGGGATGCACCGAGGTGCTTTTCATAGTTTGTTGATCCGTTACCGGCTTCGACACCTCAGGTTATGAGAGGTTACTGTAGTGATGGCCCCATTTTGGGGTATGCCTAGAAAGGGTAGTGTTTCCGCACACGTGTGCTGAGTTGGCCCGTTGCCGGGTGCGCCGTGGCAAGCCTGCCACGGTTTCACACGTGTAGGATGTTGGCCGGCAGCGCCGGATAGTTAAATATTTTTAGTTGATATTTTCAAGTGCCCTATATAGGTGGCGGCACTTGCCGCCACCGTACGGGAAGTAAACCTGTAGGAGGCTTCTGGCTCTGACTTTCTTGCCGCTTGTGAACGGTCTTCGTGCCCAATCGGGCAAGCCGCCACAATTCCGGGCTAGTCATCCGACCTCTACCACTGAGGAGTTCTAGTTCCTCGTTACGGCATCTTTTCTGTTGTTTTATTGTTATTATTTCCGTCATACGGCTCCTATCACTCTGCCCTGATATACAGGTTTGACCCACATTGCCTGGGAATATTTCTTGATCTAACGAGCCAGTGCACCGCCGCGCGGCTCGTTTGCTGTCTGCTTTGCCCAACACCGTTGGCCTGGATATCTCCACTCGCTGTGGCTCGCCGGAATTACCCGGATTCTACGCCGATTCTACCCACCCCAACCTCCGGCTGCACGCCCAGGACGGGGCTGCCCGGATTTACACCCGGCCTGTGTCAGTCCTACCGGAGGGTTCTACCACCGTCCCTACCCTTATAGGGAGCAGGGCTCGAACACCCTGTCGGTCCGTTTTACGCGACGCGGCTCTTGTTTGCCAACTCGTGGGAATGCACCACACTGTAGTGCTATGGAAGCTGCCATTTTCTTGTTTTCCGCTGAGTCTCGGATGCTTGCAGACATAGCATCCATACTTTTAGCTACTTTGGAGAGATTGCGTTCCGTTTGCTATTCTGCCTTGCGCTTTTTTGCCCGTGGTGGGCGTGCAATACATGGTCTAGTCATCTGAATCTGTGCTGGATGCTCGTCCCACAATGTTTTGTTTTCCGTTTCTTGATTTCGTTTTGGACTTGGTTTCTACCAAACGGCATTCTGTGAGCTTCTTCCTACTTGTCCAGAAAACTTTGGGCAAGTTGAGAGTAGTCGTATGGCAGCAACGAAACAAATGACACTAGATGTTCGTAGCTCACCTTTGTACTTAAACTTGTTGTTGTACTGGTACAATGTCATTATGTTCCTCACTGTG
Organism: Gracilaria domingensis; assembly: GCA_022539475.1. Classification (NCBI taxonomy): domain Eukaryota; phylum Rhodophyta; class Florideophyceae; order Gracilariales; family Gracilariaceae; genus Gracilaria; species Gracilaria domingensis. Next base: position 74,144 of record VCMS01000061.1, read on the forward strand.
TCTTCCTCCGTTTTGCCAGAGGAAATGTTTGCGCGGTATAGTTTCTTAGCTGCCAAATACTTCTGTGCCGTACGAGCCCCTGTAGTGGACCGTGAGCTTAGACCACTGTGAATTCGAGGACGAAAGCATTTGAACTGTTTTGCGTAAACGTTTGCAACAGGTCTCGAAAACTTGTCTACGTTTTGCTCCATAGTAGATTGGGATGCAGATATCCATGATCGTGCCAGTGTGAGATCCTTATTTGGAGTAAAGTTAGGGCCTCTGGTGGGGTCCATGTTGGATCTTGATGTTGTAGGAACGAAAGCCACGAGAGGAAAGTGCGCAGAGAATGCGTTTGTCAAGATATGCGACACACCAGTGTTTCTGTTTGGAGTTGGCGCCAATTGCTGAATCAAAAATCAGCACAACGTGGCGAGACATGAGGGGTTTTGAAATTTAGGCAGACACCCAAATTTCTGTCTAAACTCGTTCGAGTTTGGGAAGAAGTTTGGGTCCCTACCCAAATGCTTTGAGTTTTGGACTCCTGATAGGGTTGCGCTTCTGACATCAATCCTGAATTAATAGGATTTTGGGTCTTTGATAGAGATGCTCTAAGGATATAAGGGTTATTTTTACCCTTGGTATCGTTCATCTGCACGAGAGACAGCCGTATTGTATAAGTGTAGTGACAGTGTAGTAAATATGACGGTTCGTATGGCAGATATCCTTCTCGTCGGCCTAATTCTGTACATGGCTTAATTCTGTACACGGACATTTTCTCATAAATCTAATTGCAAGACACTATTTTAGTCTGCGCATGTCCAGCGCTACGCGAAGCCGGGCGAAGCTAATTTTCATGACTTAGTTGTGAGATCGCTCCGTTCAGAGATAATGTAGCTCTCTACTTGGCTTATGGCATAGCGGAAATGTTAACTATTTTTGTTACAATGAAGAGTGCGTTGCTTTGAAATGATTTTCTACTCTTCGTGTGTAAAACGACACTCACTTGATGGATGTCTTTTCTAAAAGTAGCAAAGAAGCAACATTTTGCAAATGATACAATCAAAAGTTGCACTTAAAAGTCGTTCAGCACTTTGAGGAAACATGTTTTCTCGTAAATGAAAATTAAAAAAGCTTATAATATAGCTGAAGGAAAGTTTAAATAAACCATATGTGTCATCCCAGGTATTTATTTTCTTTCATTATTGTGCTTTTTATAGCTTATTAACCTTACGGAATGCAAATGTAGTAGAAAGAATAATAACAAGACGGAACATATACAAAGTGCCCAGGCTCTACTACGGGGGTCTCTAACGTTCAAAACAAAGTTTGCGCTGCGAACATGGGCCTTTGGCAGTACTGAGCTTACGCCAAGGCACAATTTCTGAAGTGTTTCACAAATACACGCTTCCCCATTTGACTGAGATTTGATCTCCTGAAGTGTTGAAAGCGCTTTACGCATTTCAAAACTTCAGGAGTTCAAAACAAACGTCAAAACCAGCACCTCACCACCTCCCGTACCTCGTGCTCGCCCTCACGACTTCCAAACCCTTGTCCGAGGTATAGAAGCAATATGAGACAGAAAGACTTTACCATACGACGATGCAGTCGTCGTCTTCTCAACATGTCCGTGGCCCTGCAATGTATTGCCAAACGATACTTGCGTCGCAAACAACGACCATCGTTGTTCAGTTCTACAGAATCACTTCTCTTTCTCGCCTCGCTGTGGATACAGAGAAAACGCCAGACCAAACTACTGCTTGACAGATCACATCGCATTGCGGAGACAGACTTTCGCTCTAACTCTAATCGGTTCAGCGATCATGAAGCGCTTCTACTCTTTCGCTTTCGAGTGCACGACGTCATACGCCTTTCCAAAGTAATTGGGTGGCCACAAAATAGGACGCATACCACAAGAAACCGTTATAAATGTGACAAAGTTCTTGTTACCTGTGTGATTCTACGTCGTCTGGCAGTGCCGGACAGATGGTCGGATCTGGAACTACTGTTTGGAAAGCATGGATCGCAGCTCTCGGAGATTTTCTGGGAGGGTGTAGAACAGTTTGTAGAAGTACGAGGTCACCTTTTACTGGATGAAATACCACAAGCGTATGTACAGGAACGGGCAGAGATCTGGGCGGGAGCAATCGCAGAAAAGTGTGGTACCATGGACAATTGTATCGGCTTCATCGACGGAACAGTGGTGGGAGTGGCTCGTCCAACAGGCCATATGCTACAGCTTGTAGTATACAATGGACACAAAAGAAAGCATGCGCTTAAGTACCAGGCCGTAAACACCCCCGATGGAATTATACTGCATGCCCATGGGCCTACTGAAGGACGCAGACACGATTGGTTTTTGTACATCTGCAGCGGTCTCGACAGCAACTTGGATGAAGTACTGAATATAGATGGAAAGCAGTTCGTACTGTACGGGGACTCAGGGTGCAACTGGCGTCAATTCCTCGACATTCCCTTCCAAGGAAGCAATCTAACGGCAAACCAGAAGGCGTTCAATACGTCGATGTCACGGTGAGGATAACCGTAGAGTGGATTTTCAAGGAGGTGAAGTGTTACTTTTCTATCGTTGATATGAAGAGAAAGATGAAGATTTGCGAATCCCCTGTTGGGCTCCTCTACATTGCGACTATGTTACTGTGTAACTTACGCAATTGCATTTACCCGAACCAGATTTCCAAGTACTTCGCATGCGCCCCGCCTAGTTTGGAGGAATATATAACCCAAAGGTAGCTTTTCCCTGCAGAGTGATAAACAACGTTTTCCCGAGTGCGAGCCGTAGGCGAGCAGGAGGAAAGACTTTTTGCAGCCCCACAAGGGAAAAGACTACCCACACCAGGCCTCTAACCAGCCGCATTACCCACTGTTTCGACCACGAAACGAGTCAAACATGATCTTAAACTTCTCCAGCTCATGTTTCAATGTATTCTCTCGCTCCTTACGGCGTTCCTCTCTGTCTTTCTCCCGCTCACCAAGTTCCTTCATATACTTCTCTCGCTCGAACGCCAACTGCTCACGTTCGAACCCCAACCGCGCAAGGTCAGCTTCCTTTAGCTGATGTCCAAATGTGGCTAGTTCCCCCTCTTCTTCACCGCACTCTCTTCTGCGCCGCTTAGTTGCTGGTGTAGAGCGTCCCGAGGCTGCACCGTTGTGCTGCAATACGTCCCCCTGCCCCCGCGCGGCTGGCGACTCAACAACACTAACAGAACCACTAGTGTCCGGGGTATTTCGCTCTCGTTTACGTCGCAGTGCCATCTCAACAACCTCTCTTCCCATTCGTTCCTTCTCCTCATCAAGCTTCTGTCACAGGTTCTTATCCGCATTTCTGTCATTGACAAACGATTCTCGTTCTTCACGAAGCTGCGAGAGTAGTTGATACATCTCCCCGATTTCACCACCAGCCACTCTGAAAAGGCTCTGATTTTGAATGTCCTCCGAATCAAAGTCATCTTGCAATCTCTTATATCGGTCTTGCAGCGCCTTCCACGAAACCTTCTGTCGCATGTTTGGGTTCTGATTAACCAGACGGCAGGCCATCATGAATTTTTTTTTAGTTTCGCCATACCTCGCGATATGTGCCTTCGAGGGGGCTACTTCACGGACGATTATAAGATCTTCGTGCCGTAAATATTTTTCGCGTTTCTTAACGGCTTGAAGCGTCGTCGAGGTTGCATTTGGTTCAATAGAAGTGGGAAGAGGATTGTCCTGTTGTAATGACGGAGTCTGTGTGATTGGCTTCTGGCTGAGTGGACCTTGTGGCGGGGAAGTGCGACAGATGTTTCTACTTTGGTCAAGCGGCGGATCCTGATCACGAGACTGCGGTTTGCATTGGTTATGGTTTTCCATAGCGCTCTGGAATCGTGGCGGTAGGGTGTTGAGCGTAATGGGAATGGGTTGGAGCGGGATACAGCTTTAGGATGAGCTGAACTTTCTATGTTTTGGCGCGAAGTGCAGTAGTACGGGCATAAGTTGTTTGTGAAATGTTCTTCAGCAAATGGTCACATTTTAGCTCTTCGTAGTTCGAGTTTGCGAAGACTTCAACAGTACTGTCAGAAGTGTAATTCTTTTGAGCGATATTTGGCTCACGCCTGGTTTCGCGAGCTTTGCGTAAGCTCCCTAGTGTACAGAATTATGCCCGACGATTGAAAGGAGTGATGCAGACGGTAAAAACAGGCATGGAAATTCATGTCTAAATTATTTGAAAAACTCGATTTTTGCAGTGTCCATAACTGTACAGAATTAAGCCTGAGAGAAGGATAATGGCAGAAAACAGAGCTTGTTCTTCTCAAATTTCTGTTTCCCACATAGGGAACGTTATGTTAGTACGAAGGTAGTATAGCAATTTCGAGAACTGTAGAAATTCGCTCACGCTCCGCCCGCATACCGCCGCGCTCATAGTGTGAGCTAGACACAGTTGGAGCATGCCCTTGCCCTAACTGCACCTCAAAAGTGTTCAGCTGACGTGTCTTTTTGAATCGGAATACAGCCAAAGCCGTAATGGCGGCCAAGGAATAGAATCTTGTAGGGTTTACCTTTGTGCAACTTAATCGTTGATCAGGGACATTGTTTCCCGTGCACGAAGACACCACTATAAAACGACCTAACGCGGGTATTCGAGATAGCTCCAGATCCGCTGCTGGTTCTCAGACAAACCATGGCATTCACTCACTTCCCACTGTTCTTCACCGCTTTTGTAACGACTTGCCTGTTCCTATGTGTGCAGGGACAGCCACACCGGTCAACCCGGGAATTCGTGGGAGGTGTGTACGCCATGTCGAATGATGTTACCGAGAACACAATGGTTGTTTACGCGCGTCGCAGTAACGGCACGCTCGTATTGCTGGATCCAGCTTTGAAGACGGGAGGAACCGGTGCAACCTTCCCTCCGAGCATGGGTACCAACCCCCTGTTTTCGGCGTTCTCCGTTGTCATCACAGATGACAACCGATTCGTACTGGCTGTCAATGCTGGCAGTAGTTCTGTTTCAGTCTTCAAAGTGCTCCGCGACTTCTCCCTTCGTCTTGTGCATGTACAACCTGTTGATGCCTTTGCACCAAGTTCTATTGCTATCAAGGGAAGGCTGGTCTATGTTGCAAGCGCCGACGCAGACGGTGAGTTTGATGATCCATTCTTTCTGGAAGGAGTTCTGGAAGGATTTGCTTTGTCTGCTTCCGGGAGACTGATCCCCATTCCGTGGAGTCGCCGAGAACTGAGTTTCAGGCCGTCTACGATTCAATTCTCGCCTGATGGGCGCTCTTTGGTTGTGTCTGACACCTTTTCCAGTGCCACCGCGGTCGCAACTGGGAGTTTTAACGAGATCGTGGTCTTCCGTGTGAATATTTTCGGTCTCCTCAGTTTGAGTCCAGTATCTGAAGCAGTATCAACAGAATTGGGCAATCCAGAAGGTCGCAATCTCCCGACAGCATTTGGTTTCGAAATCGTTAAGGCTGGAGGCGTACAATATGTGGTTGTTCCAGAAGTCCGCAATTTTCCAAGTGCCGAGGGCATAATGCCCATGAATACAACTTCTTCTGTCTCTACGTGGCGCCTTGGCTCCGACGGGAGTCTCTCCCCAGTGCAACTTGACTTGCTCATCGGATCATCAGTGACAATGGGGCAAAATGCGTCTTGTTGGATTGAATTCTCGGCTGACGAGGAAGTCTTTTGGACATCAAATACCTTCTCCGCCTCTGTGTCTGCTTTCTCATTCGAAGGCGGGATTTCTACCCTTGAAGAAGAAGTTGCCGCAACTGGGCCAGGTCCCGTTGATCTATGGCGATCCGCAGATGGAAAATTCTTGTATCAGCTGTTTTCCGGAGCTGTCGGGGCTTACGAGGTCTCAGAGGGAGGGTCTGGAACTGGGCTTACATTAATCCAGCTACCGATGAACGTTCCTGAATTTAATCCTCAGGGACTCGTTGCGTTCTAACAACGCACCCATGGGCGTGGACCAATCGTCAGGGAATTGTGCTTGATGAACTTAGCTGAGTGTCGCTTGCTAGTTAAGATGGATTGGCTGAAAACCTTTGTAGCCAAGGGCGTGCAAGGAGTTTAGACGTGAGCATAACAAGGCGAGCCAGCTCTGGTAGCAGAGATGAGCATACGGTGGTTCATGTACTAGGCTCCTGGGAGATAGTGTGGACGCGAGGGTGAGTAGTATGGCCCGCTGCAACGATTGCAACTACACGTACTAGCCTGTGCTCAACAATTGGATAAAGGTTAATGCGATAGGGAACGGCAGAAACCTGAATGAAGAGGTCTGTGTTCCAACATGCCAGGACGAATGCAAATCACGCGACCCATGCAGCGTAGTAATTCGAAAGAGAGCAGAGACAGTGACAGCGCCAAAGGCGTAAGATAGTACACATCACGTTAATAAGCGTAAAGTTTATCAAGGGTAAGGCGTTCTGGCTGTGACTGATGACAGAGCAGCTCTTGTGATTGGCACAGCACAGGCATTGTCTGAGCGGTACAGTACAGGTGAGAACTGCAATTAGTGTGGGCCACACTATTTCGAAGACCCCAAATTTTGACGGGGTCACATAAAATAGTGTGGCCCACACTATTTCATGCGACCCCCTTTAAAGAGCCTAAAAATTTAATTGGCGTGCTCTGCCCGCTTTGAGAGCTCGAGAAACGTAGAATAGATGGATTAGAATACAAATATTTTTGAGTATTACGAAGATTCAAAATTAGTGTGGGCCACACTAAATTTTTTGCCCACACTAATATTGAACCCACACTAGTTGCAGTGTTCACCTGTACCGTCGGTATCTAGCCCTCCTACCTTCGTAACGCAGGTCAGGAACAACTTCGACGACTATCGACAGAGGGCTGTGTGAAAAACCATCGGCAGCGGTGCGTCGATCAGCGGCAGCAATGCGCTGACAGTGCTTAGGCATGGGGACGGGGAGGTGGCCATGGAACGGCGGAGCGGAGGGGCGCTACTCGTGGTATGCGGCAACGACAAATGATGCCATTGGGAGAAATAGGACAGAGGATTGCGGATACGGACACACTGCGACAGGAATATGAAGTACATTCAGCAACGACGCGGTGGAGAGCGGGTACGGTAGGGCGGCGTGGCGCGACGGTGAAGCCAGGACATGGCGATCACGACGAACTTGGTTAATAGCGTGAGGGGTTCACGCGTGAAAAGAAAAGATGAACGAAAATAGTGGGCAGCCGCTGCCAGGCAAGACAGTTGGATAAGGCGCGAAAACGGCGGACGTTAGATAGCAGAGTGTTTTTGGCGGTGAGTCGCCTACTGTGGCCATAGTGACGACGAATGGGCAGCTGTTGGAGAAAGCGGCGGCGAACGTGGGGAAGGCGGATTGGAAGCAATTCGACCGAGCGACGCTGACTGCAGCAGACGAGCTCATCGCCAGTAACGGTACCTGTAATGTGCCATGAAGTCCGTGACGTCCGTGACGTTCATTCGGGGAAAGGACGATGACGTGAGAACGACAGCATTGAATTTTGATTGTTTCTATGTAAACGGCATACAGACAACACGTCTTCATCATTGTACGCAATGTGAGCCAGTTGAAACAAGATACGAATTCGGCAACGTGAATCTTCTGAAATTTATTCAGAAGACATATATATGGCGGTGAGGTTGATGAACCCCTACTTATGAATGGAGTTATGAAAGGATTTGTTTTGTCTGTTCCGGGCAACTGACCCCTATTCCGAGGAGTCTCTGAGAACTGACTTTCAGGTCAGCTACGATCTAATTCTCGCCTGGTGGCCGCTCGCTGGTTGTGACTCCCGTCCTAGTTCCTTGGCGCTCGAAACTGGAAGTATTATCGAAATCGTGTCTATGGAAAACCCACTGAGAAAATCCGGCGCTCCCGCCTGGTCCCCTATACTGTGTCTCAACCCTTTTATAGTGTCGGGGCGAAATGAGTCGGCAGATGGATCTCCAACGGTTTATGAGAGAAAAATTTCTGTAGAGTTTTACTACAACCTAGGAATTAACGGTTGCTGTCCACATTAAAGAAGAAGAAGAAGACCGAGATCGTGGTCTTCCGTGTGAACAGTTTTGGTCTTCTCAGCTTGAGTTATGTATCTAAAGCAATATCAATAGGTCTGGATGATCCAGAAGGCCGCAATCTTCCGACATCAATTGCCTTCGAAAGTTATGAGGCGAAAATAAGTGGTTGTCCGTATTGAGAGTCCCGAATTTTTGGAAGTGCCGAGGGCATAATTCCTATCACAGTTCCCATAAACAAGCTTTTTCCATCTCTACACGGCGCCTTGCCTCCGACGGGAATCTTTCCCCAGTTCGGCTTGATATGGTCATCGGTTCATATGTGGCAGAGGGGCAAAGCGCGGTGTGGGATTGAATTCTAGGCTGACGAGGAAGTCTTTTGGACATCTAATACAGGCTCTGAGTCCTTGTCTGCTTTCTCGTTGGCAAGCGGTACTCTTGGAGTAGAAGTTGTCGCAACTGGGTCAGGTCCCGTTGATCTATGGTGATCTGCAGATGGAAAATTCTTGTATCAACTGTTTTCCGGATCTGTTGGGGCTTATGAGATGTCTGAGGGAGGGTCTAGAACAGGGCTTACATTAATCCAGCTACCGATGAATGTTCCTGAACTTGATGCCAACGGACTCGTTGCGTTTTAACACCGGTGTTAAATAACATGTTAACTTTTTGCGGTCGCTGGGTTTGTCTACCCTGTGGCGCTCCCTGAGTTTTCAAGACATGCTGTGACGTACGTGACGTCCATAAGGAGAAGGGACGATAACGGGCGATAACGTACGCGTGACAACATCACCTTCCTTAACAGCATGTCCCGGACATCTAGTAAAATACATTAGTTTGCTTATATATTACTGGGGTTGATATACTGTATCTACCTTCGTACACACCACGCATATAAAGGTGCATAGACGTCTCGTAACGGTTACGAAACAGAATATAAAAGCTATGCTTTACCAAGCGCTTACCAAGCGCATATTTAAAATATCTCAAAATAACCAAGGCAAACGATACGTTACGAATGATAATATCATGTTAGTTCTTAGCAAAACGTTGATTTATTCAATTCAAAACACAAAGAGTTCATTGGAAGCAATTCATATCTTAGGGGAATAATACTTTTGAAAAAAATACCACGTTTTGCTCTTTGTAACGCTCTTTGTTTGAAGTCCCAAATTCGTCAACTCACAAAAATACCAAATTTTTAGGATTCGAAAAGTGTTTGTTTTCATAAAACGGAGCGAATTCTAATTTCGCAAGTCTAAATTGAGAAGAATTGGAATATGTATGTCCACTTAATCGGAGAAGAACGAGATTGTAAGATGTGGGAATTAAGAACAAGTTTTGAGCTCAGTTTCCTAACCTTAGAAGCAGGCAGCACGCCTAAAAGTATCGAGAGGGCTTCAGTGGCCTTGTAATAGTCTTCCGTAATATGGGTCAAATTGTTTCGCATTCGTACTTGGCCCGCGCCTCTATGGGCCTACCCATCAAAGGCGAGCATTTGAATGTCATCCCTGGAATTCAGCGAAGAAGGCACAAATTGCGAGTCGCCCAAGGCACAGCTTTCTTATGTTTCAAATGCCCCTTTGTCGCGTATGCCGCTGAAGAAAGTCGAAAGCATATGGAAACTTGTCATCTTTCTTCTCTTTTATCTGAAAAAGATTCGGAAAGAAATGAGACTGTACGTCGTAAGGTGAGGAGGAGGCCATATCGTGCTCCAGCTTTCCCAACATACAGATTACCTAAGTTGAGGAGGAGTGGAGTAATGACTAGAAATCGGCCTGTTACTGCAAAAACTGCAGGAAGACTTCCGAGCTTTGGACCTGCTCCATGTGGTTCGAGTGCAAATTGAATACTGATCGCTTGAATAATATTGATGAGTACCAAAGGTAGTCTCACGTCCTGTGGAATCACTCAGCTTGTCATATTGGTCAACTCGTGGTTCGTTCCAAATATGAACAATTTGGCATGGGACATGTTGTACGCAACTGAGCCTACCAATTCTCTTTAAGATCTTTCGGATAAAAGCAATAATTCTTTAACGATTCACTTCTACAATATATATATGTTCGGTTTCATTACCACAAGCAACATTCCTATGCTCAGTACACAGCTGTGTTCTAAGTTGTATAGGTATGCTTTTCGATAGACATGACTAAAGAAAACACTCGAACTCTCTGCATATAGGTCTAGAGCTCATGAAAATCAGGAACATCAGAGGCATCTTTGTTTTCCATGCTCAGGATACGCTTCACTTGTTCCGTCTGTTGCTTCTCAGTAAAGTAAAGCCCATAGAATTCTTCCAGCCCTTCAAGGCACGCGTCAGCAGATTTCTCCCTGTTTCGGACAAAGAATTGTTGTAAGGTCGCAATACTCTGGGCCTCTCTACCTTCAGGATAAGCAAATACTTTCTTCGAGAAGATTTTTCTCTGTTCTTCAGATGCTTCCGGGTAGAACCTCTTGAATAAAGATTCAATCTGTTCATGAGATGGTGGAGGGAAGAAGACGCGTTTGTCCACACGGCCACCTCTGATCAGCGCCTGATCAAGCCTTTCGAAATGATTCGTTGTCATGATGGTGATGACGCCTTCCATGCTTGTTATCCCATCCAGAGCATTGAGAAGACCAGAATAACTGAGCGAGTTACGCGCTTCGTTCTCTCTATTCTTATTGAACATCGAATCAACATCTTCTATGACCAGAATCGTGTTCCTTGGGAGAGTGGTCAGAGCTTCGAACAGGAGTTGGTTGCTGAAGTTTGAATCTGTGGTGCTGAGAAAAGCACAGTTCAATCCAAAGGCGCCTGCTATGACTCGTATTGTGCTTGTCTTTCCCGTACCAGGTGTTCCAAAGAAAAGATAGTTCCTCTTGTATGGGAGCCCATGTTTTGCAAACCACGCCTTTGTGGATGGCTCTAGAAAATGTTTCACATCTTGGAGGATCTCATTCATGCATCCTTTCGACAAGATCACTGATTGCGTCTCTCGTGCACATCTTGGCCCTTTGTTCGTCCATCCACCGCATCCTTGATGAACAACAAACTGCTGAAGGATGAAAGTACCGACCTTTGGGCCATCAGGTTGCTGATCCTTAGCCCAACGTAAAACTTCGTAGGCGAATTTCTTCATGTTAAGCTCGCCAGCAGCTGTGGCCACATGAAAATATTCTAAGCCGCCATCAAAAGAATTCATTTCGTATCTCGTAAGATGAAAAACAGTGTGCTTAGAATCATCATAGCGTATGTCAGGCCGCGCAGCCGCTCGCTCAAGAAGAGTGATGCCCTTCTCTTTGAGACTGGCTTTGATGGTTTTGGCCTCCAGATGTGGTTCGGGTGGCCAAAGGATTAACGTCTCTCCAAGCGCGAAGTTGAAGTTGAGACCAACACAAGGATCAGTCCTACTCTTCTTTCTCGCGGGCTGCGCTTGTGAAAATTCACACTGTTCGTCTGCATAAGGTTCGCAAGGCGTAGCAGGCACAGCCATTTCATCATCCATCTTCTCCTCATAATGCTCCTGGATAACCCATCGAAAAGGCTGTCGGAGATTGGCGGGGCGTGGGTAATATGATGCGTAGGTCTCTATGGCTTTGAAAAGTTGTGAGCCTGCGCCAACGGTGAAGGTGCATACATCGCTCAGCGGAACACCAAGAGTGGCGGCTATACTCGTAAGAAACGGGGTTGTAAGGTGTGATGTGGTTGGTTGTGGGACCGGAGAGCGATCTGGGGACTTTGGGGGAATAGCGAACATCTTTGGTTTCTGTGCTGCGGCGATCGAGATTGGGGAGAGGAGCACATTTCCCATGGACGGGCTATGGAGATAGAACCCAAACCTCTTTAAGTACCGTTGATAACCTGGGCATCATTAAATGCCTGCGCGTCCTTCGTGGTTGAATGCAACCGTGAAGGATGCCGAGGACAAAGAACGATGATAACATCAGTTTCAAGATTGAGGAAACAAATTGCATCTCACGAAGTTGGACCGCACCTGCGCGTACCCTTTTTTTAATGTTCTATTTACCTTTTTGGTTAAAGGCTCTTTATAACTTCCATGCGATTGGTAAGATGCTAAAATCTCATAACTGCTTAACATATAATTATCGCAAAATAGTGTCCTGATAAGCCGCAAGTAGACCATGTGGTCCTTAAAGGATGGCATTGTTGTTGCTGCAAACCCTTGTTACAACTGTACTGCACCTTGTGGACGTTTGATATCCCCATAATATAAGGAAAATATTATTTTTTTGGGAAAGCATGTACATCAATGCAGAAGCACCTGTCAGAAATAGGAGTAAAATTTTTTTAATCTCAAGCAATCAACTCGGTACAGAGTACTTTGCAGATGCCTCCTTTGGGACTTCAATAGAAATTGAGTGAAAAAGTCTCCATACCCCTCCAAGGGTATCGAGGTGAACCTTTGATCTAGATTTTGGATATTGAAGCAGCTGAATGCAGATGAAGCTGCTCGCCAAATGTAAGAAAAATGTTTGGGAATAGTAGGCATGGGCGTATTTGCGAGTGACTACTTCGACGAAATATGAAGACGGAGTGACTAATTTAACAGAAAAAGTAGTAAGTACTTTATTTTTTATTATATTTGGAACGTTCTGATTCGCATTGTAGTGGCACATTGACTATTTGATTGTTCCGTATTGGTGTCACATATACACCCCGAGTATTCCGAATAGGAATCACGCAGAAAGCTTCCTTTACCTTTCCCAAAATCTAGGATATGATTAATTAATAAAGAACATTTTTCAGGGAAGCTTTATTTTAGATCAGAAAAGGTAAATTGCTCCTGGCGGGTATATCTCGAAACCTCATGCGTTACGATGCACCTCACTGCAAATGAACTCTTTTTGTGCCTTTTCGTTCTTCACCCATCTTGAATCGACAGGCGTTGTAAGGATGCTTTGGTCGGGCTGCTTCTGTTTTCTAGTCTTGACTAGAAAACAGAAGCAGCCCGATCAAAGTAACTTGAGTCCTGCGTTGAAGAATCTTGTCACCTGTTTCCTTCAGTTTCGTGAGAAGCTTTCAAACTTGCGATGTGTGCTTTGATTTATAAGGAAAAATCTGTGCTGAACTATTAATTCCTGGGGCGTTTGAAGCACAGCTCTATATCTGCGAGGGTTTGAAGCCGTGTTCAAAGCACTGCTTCACGGCGAGATTGCAGCAGAGCTATACATGAGTAGAAAATGAGCCAGGCTCAGCCTACGACGAAGTTTCTGTAGGTGGTTGCGTCCGCTACAACGTGTATGGCATACAGTACAGGCGAATTGTGAACGAAAACTTTTCATTTAGCGGTTGTTGTAGTTGTGCTATATCTGCAACGTAGACACCTGTTGCGATGGCTCGACAATGAGAGAAACGGACACCTTGACGACAGCCACGCATTTTCTCGACAAACAAATTCGTGAACGTGTTCTTACCTCACGGCCTTACGTGAGACAGCTCGTAGCTTGATTTACACAGTTTCTCGGCTGTACCGATGTCTGACAGGCAAACCCAGAAGTGAAAGCAAGTCTCGTAGGTTTGCAAATTCACCGAGTATGCGTGGAGTCTACTCATGATGGTTCGTCACTTCTATTAACAAAGCGAATGACTTGCTCGACGTTCTTCATATATATCTTCGTCATCTAAAACTAGCCGGTGGAATAGACCTTTTCCTAATCCCGCGGGATGAAGTTCCTTATAAGCAGTGTGCCTTCCAGCCCGCCACACCTGTTAGTACCAGCTCGTTTGTAGTTCTACGTTACAATTTTCTCCTAATAGGCAGAGCTTCCTTCTCCCATCGGCGAGCTGGTACTTCAGTTTCAAATGTGTCGTACTTCTTAAGATGTACAGCACGGTACGTACGCACGTCTAATCCAGCACTGCCAAACTTTGCCTGAATAGCCTCTGTGCCAGATGGAAACGAGAAACCTGCGCCAGCCTGGTTGAACACGGTCCATTCCGGTTTGGTGAGCCAGTCAAACCACTGCATAGCGTAGTGGTCCATCAACACTCGCTTCGGGCGGGAGATCTGCATCATGCCTATGCCAAAGCCGCTGTGCTCCACGCCGATCCATTCGGCATGTTGAAAAATGGGGAACGAATCTCGCTCGGATGTATTGCCGGCCAGCACAACGCGATTCTCGCATTTTGGCACCTCTTGCTCCCCCTGCGTGACGATGACAATGTCTCGATCACCGTGCTTGCACATAAAGCTAACAATATTGTTAAGCATGTACAAAAAATCCGGAACCTTGTTGTGCTTCTCTTGCAGGTCACCCTGTCGGTAGTGAATAGCGTCGTACGGCCTAGACCAACGGTTGGCACCGCCAAAGTAGCGTTTGAGTACGTTTGAAACACACCCAGAATACTCCTGCGTCTTGAAGCCGTCATGCTCAACTCCCATGACCTCGCAGCGGGCTGCAAGCGGCTGCACGTACTTCATGGTCTCCTTCCTCAAACACGCACAGTCTCCGCGCGGGCAGTTACGCAGATACAAATCCCTCTTTCTCAGGATACAGTGCTCGGGGATGTTCGGCGTGCCCTTCTTGGGAGAACCCGGTGCTGTGGCGCAACGATCGAAAAAATCGGCGTGGTTGTAGCCGTGTTGGCTCATATGTTCGGGAAAGTTAAGCTTGGCAGAGAGCAGCTCTGCGACGTACACTGCGAACTGGTTGCGGAGTAGCGTCTGACCTATTCCTTCATTGTTTTGGGTACCCATTGCCAACACGCATGTGGTACGGAATGAGGCGCTGCGGAGCATGCTGAGGCGCGGCAGATGGTTCGTGCTGTGTCGGAGCGGGGAAAGGGTACATATTGCGAGAAAGAAAGCCAGGAGCAGCAGAAAGTGGTGACGTCGAAACGCTGCGATGTGGCGCTGTCGGGGACTCATGTCGCAGAGAGAGAGTAGCGCTGTGGCGCAGAGCGAGGAACTCTGGGTTGGTTTACGGGGGTGGAGAGGCCCTTTTTGTCGCGAACATGTCCAGCTGGCAACGGAACTGCGCCGGCATGGGCAACAAGATATTGATAAGGGCAGTGGGGTTACTGCAGGGTGTGGGTGTGTGCGTGGGGTGTGTGCGTGGGTGTGTGCGTGCACAGGGTGTGGGTGGGATCTGACACTCAAACTGCTGCTCGCCAACCGCCGTGCTGCAGTGCGCGCCAGGCATATGCTCCTGCTTCGTCAAACAAACCGCTGTCTTTCGCAGGTGTGGGGCGCGCCCCAATGGCGGCTCTTTGGCGGTTGGGGCTCGAAATATAACGGCAAAAGCGAACACGCACGCTGCCATGTATGCAGCTCCGTTATGATTTAAAGCAGAAGGCCGAACCTGAGGATGTGTTAGTGATGTGTCTGTCGAACACTTCAGTGTTACCGTGTAGCTCGCTGCGCAACGCAGCTCTGGCGTCACACGTGACGCGATATCTGCACTCACGTGAGTCTCAAATTCAGCCTCAGGTCTTTGTAAAGTTACTGCATATGCCAGCCGGCATCGATTTTTTTCTGCAGCTGGGGCTGGACAGCGCAACAGGTTGCTTCACAGATTTGAAGAATAAAATTTCGGAAAAAGGAATTGTAAACCGTTGGATTAGATTTTTTCGTCAACACCTACAACTGCGCTTCTGTCTGACAACTCGTTACAATACACAAGCGCGACGGTTCTGTTGTTGCGTTCACTAATTTGCACCAAATTCGCACCCATGGCCTTCCTACACCGCAATTTCAACTTGCAGAGCGTTTTGGTCGGCAAAAAACTGAAATAACGCCAGCTTTTCTCGTCTTGATCGGTTTCTTTTGCTGCCTTCTATATACCGTCGCAATACGAAGGTAATTAGCCTTCCTCACAAATCCAAATAATATTATTCAATATTATAGTGCATCAGAGGCGAGTCAGCTATGCGGTGGCATTGCTGTGACGTCGAAACACCTCGTCGATATAGATCGATCAACAAAGTCGATTTAAGATGTTTAAAACGTATTAGAAACTGGTACATGATCTGGGCAGTCACACACAGTTTCCTGAAAATACTTCTTTTACATATTTGAATTAATGCAAGCACACAATGCACTCAAGTGTGTAAGCAAGAAGGTGGCTGTAAACAAAAACAGAACGAGCTTGGAATCGCTATGCTGTGCTCTTGATGTCGGCAAGTATCACAACTATACTCTTACAATGCCATATACACCCAGTGACTGCAATTAATGTGGGCTACATTATTTTCGCACACTATTTTCAGGAGCAGGAAACTGGTATTAATGTGGCCCACAAAAAATTGGGTACCACATTATTTAAGGTTCAAACTTAAATAATGTGGACCACACTAATTAAAACCGGCAAAAATAATGTGGGCTTCTGGCTGCTTAAATTTAATAAAAAAAATACATAGGGAGAAAGTAAGCTTGAAGACAAACATAGTTTTTACTCATATGGCACAAAACTTCTACAGAAAAAGTTGCGTTAGCATCTAATCATATAACGAAGCCTGAAAAATATCTTTCGGAGTCATTGGAATATCATATTAGACAATATTCTAAAATTAGTTAAGTAGCTTGACCAGGCCAAAAACCTGTTTTAATGTGGGCCACATTAATTCTGTTACCACACTATTTTTGAACCCACATTAATTGCAGTCACTGGGTGTAGCGATATGGCGAGATGGTTGCAACAACGTCACGTAAGTAATCTGCGCAGATATGAGAGTTCCTATTAGCTCCCTTACCAGTCCCAAATCATGAGATAACGTCGGTAGATATCAACTGCCTTAAATCTAATTTAAAACTAATTTATTTGCTAGTCTACGAAGATTACCTCGGATCAAGAAAAGAGATACTTCATATCACAGCACAGAAAGCACAGTCTCATTTTACTTTTCAATCTCATAATGCTATATATGCAATATCGCGTCAATATGTTATCGATGATCGTATTTAAGAATAGTTTCGGCTGACGATTACTTCAAGTTACTTTTAATAAGCGATGTAATTTAAACGTCTTGAGAAAACATTCAATTAAGAACGCCAGATTTCAGACCGGAGACATTTAAAAAGGAGGAACAAAAAAGGCTTAAGAGAATTGCGTACTGGCGGTACACGTACAAGTAGCTACATGTAGCGGTGTGCTTCCTTGTTTCGGTTTGTTGCGTTTAGAGCCCATCAGCAGCGTCACTGATATTTGTAGGAAATGTTTTGCTGTAAAACGTATCGAAAACAAGGAAGAATGATCCTTCATCTTCGTCATGCTCACATTTGGTCGCGTAAGATCTTTATTGTTTGGTAATAGAGGTGGAGACCAACAAGGCTCACGCACCGAGCAGGAGAGCATGATTCTTTACCAAAACAGCGTTCTCCATGAGAGAAAAGCTGCTCCTCCGGGGTGGGATGGTGGATGACCAAAACTTAGGATGAAGGCGCTCATCTGATGCCTAACGCGTGCGCCTGCAGCTCGTCGAGATCGACAATGCGTGTCGGCCTCATAAGGTGAAGAGATGTGGAGCATCTTGCGCTTTATCGTTTTTAATACTCCTACATAAAGCGTTTTATGACACATTTAACATATTTCAGATGGTCTACCACGCTATGACGCATTTGAGGATGAAGTTCACCCTGCTTCCATTTAAACGAAAAGGCAGCGCTGATAGATACTGGCTTTCAAGATATGAATCAGCGCTCTTGTATGACCTTTGCGTAGCACTGAAGCACTACTCATATTGGCAGCAGTATTATATCAAGACTGACTCGTATATCGAGGACCTCGAGGAGCTCTCTCGACCGGATTTTGTTCTTTTGAATGGAGCGTCACTGGCAGAACGAAGGGAAGAAGCCGGTCCGACCCCACTGAACCGCAACTTTCTATTGAGGAGCACAGTCGTCCACGCAGCTGTGATATGAGCTGTGCTTACGGTTGGTATAAGGATACTGTATGCAGTGTGACGCTTCGAGGAGTAGTATGGCTACAGCTGCATGCTTTGGTGTTGCCACCTTAGGCCATTTTATGTCCTTCCCGAATTCTTGTAACTTTTAAGTTATCCTTGCGTAGGAAATCGGCACCAAACGCACTCAATGCATGGTGACAAGGCAAGTCAACAGTTGAACATCCTGATTTGCTCCCAAGGCATTTTGTCTACATCGGAGATACAACTCGAAATGTCGGGCCAAAAGAGCATTCTGCATGCTGGACCGTCTCACTTAAGGCTATCCTTACCCTTGGTACTGCAAAGGAGGGAAAGCACTGCGCTAACATCCACTGCGGATACTGCCCTTTCTACATTTCAATCCTGTCCTTGACAAATCCCTCTTATATACTCGCTTTTTCATCTCTTTTTCCTGTGATCAGTTTGGGGTTTGAATTGACACCAGCCTCGATGCTCGTTCAAAGCCTGTGACACAACATTGGCCATTGTACAAAATGGCTCATCTCCTTTTCTTGCATACAAATGTGTTCAACGTTATCAAGTATCTGGTATTCTCGTTCACGATTAGTTGCTTAGCTGACGATCTTGTTGGCATTGTACATGCCTACAGGACCTCAAGGAAACTGCTGGGAAGAGGCTGCGTCCGTCCAGCAGATTCAGTCTTGCGTTTGCGCCACAGGCGCGACATAGCCACTTTACGCCAGTCGTTCGGCGGAATGCCCGTATTTGTTACCATACTAGCTGTGTTCAGTCTAGAGATGGCGCTTGAATTCTCTACTGGTGCAGAAGCATTCTGGACCGAAAGAACGGAAATCTTTCGAATGTCGAATCACCTTTCCAACGCAAGCGAATTCATGCACTATAGTCCGGTGTACATGACCAAGATGCGCTTGCCATTGGAGAGGGTGGAAGATATGTGCTACAGCATTCGGGACTCCTGGTACTCCCCAACGATCTTCAATTTTACCACCGATGCAAGCTCGAGAAAGGGTGTTTGGTGCCTCCAGAATCGTACCAGACGTATTGACGCCACGAAGGATCTCGAGCAATCGAGTTTTTGGGCTGCGGACGTTGTCAAAATGAACATTTGGAACCCTCGTGAACTAAGCGTTGGTCGAGATGAGATCGACGCCGAAGTATACGTTCCCCTGGCTGAAGCACCTGATTCAAGGATTGGTGTGCGTGAGACCTACAGCCATTTGGCAGTGAACTTCAGCAGGAAAAACGTAATTGAGGGCTCTAATAGACGACTGACGGCTAATACTACGTTCAAGAGTCCCTCCGCTATATTCACGGTAAACTATAGCGCTTCGAATGACAAAGTCATCGAATGTATTGGCAAAACTAAGTGGAAATCAGACAGAATTACGGGGTTGTTGGACGAAGGTTCTTTTTGGGTGGAGGCGTGCTTGGTGCCAATTGGCAAAAACCATGTGGTTCTGGCTCGGAATGCTCCGCGTTCGAGTGGTCATGGACATCAACTTGTGATGTCAGTAGCTTTGGAGGGGGTGAAGGAATTTCGTGATTTGAACGTTCTTCGAGCTTTGCCCTGGATGATAGGAAGGAATGATGGAATGCACACCTATCGTGAATTGGGCGTTTTGGCCGTGCTTAGTCAGAAGATGATTGAAGCGATTGGCAAGGACGGCTACAGTGAAGTAGAGCTTGCATATGGTGTGGAAAGCATAACAGTTCCGACGATCAAAGCTTGGGGACTGGTTCTCTTCGGGGTTGGATTGATCTTTATGGTCAGTATAAGGATTGCGATGAGCAGGTTAAGGAAAAGGTTGAAGATAAAAGGGAACTTGACATCGGCGCGAGGGATTGCTGAGCATTGGTTATGGCAGCAGGAGGAGTTAGAAGACGTCAATAACGCAAGGGGAGAAGTTGTTTTAGTGGCGGACAGCTGGACAAGTGATGGATGGGTCCGGGTTAGAAGTGGCAGGTATGTGGACGGTGCTCTTGGATGAAGAGATTGGCTTTTTCGTGTTACGATCAGGTGAGGATTTGATATGTTTTGTTAGAACTAAGCACATTTGTAATGCAAGTACGTATGCAGACACATTACCAAACCAACCGTACCCCTTCGGAAATGGCATTACCGAAGGGGGAGGGAGGGTGTGGTTTAAGTCGCCCGTGCAACTTTTACTGTAGCCTCCGAAGAGTAGTCAAGGCTTTGTCATGAGCCACTGAAAGTTGGGCTGATCACAGGCAGGGCTAGGGACAATATAATTGCGCTTTCATTGCAATTCAACCAGCAATAGAAAATATCATTGCAATACGTCTTCTTCGTGCAATAAGTATTGCAATACTCCACAGCAAAGCAATTAGATATTGGTATTGCAACAGGAGAATCAGGCTTTTAACATAGATAACAAACAGGTTCGCGTAGCGCTCGCATAATAGGATATATACTCCAGCTTTGTTTGATGTGCTGCGAGGAGGGTAGTTGCAGTTGTCAAAGAGATTTGCGCATTCGGAAACGCAGATCTCCATGGAAATCAAACAGGGAGCAACTCAAAGGAGCGTTGTAGTGTATATGGCAATTAATATTGCAATTACCGAACTCTTTGCAATAGTGATTGCAATTAATAGTCGTTATGCAATTCCATATTGCTATTGCATATTGCAATAACATTGCAATGCAATTAATTGGGTCCGACCCCTGATCACAGGTGATGTGTTGAAACACATTCACTGAGACGCACGTAAAGAGATTGATACCCTTGGTATGCGGATAGCGATATCCCTGTAACATAATTTGGCATTAAGTGATGTGTCTCCCGAGCATGAGTCCCAACCCCATCACCGTCAAGTGACTTCGCCTGTGTGCTGTCTTCTGCGACACAGGTACTTGAGTTCGAGATATCTTTTTGAAATGATTTGTGATCCAGAAAGAAAGAGTAACGTGCGTTTTATAGTGTTGACCTTTTGTAATGGTAGTTATGATCTGGAGAATCTGCTGTCTGGGGATGGACATCCGATAACGTTTTCCGCTTCTTCCCCAGAACCTTCCGAACCGCAAGGGCACGACCTACGTGTAGCATTAACATCGTGTTTGTGCCAGCCTTAATGAACGTGCTTCTCCAACAAGTTGTTATCAACGCATAGAGCTGAAAAGCTGTCAAAAGCCAACTGGGGTTGTTTCAGTTGTGCCGAGAAATAGATGCACATCGGTTGGATCTATTTCTCTGCACAACCCATTTCTTACACATACCGTCGGTGCTCTTGCTGCTCATTGAGTGCTCAAAAGACTTCCAGTTTGCTTACATTTCTAATAACATATACGTTTGAATGACAACATGATGTTGGTTTTGTGAACAGAAGGGTAGAGAACGCTTCACGCTACTCGCGAGACGAGATTCCTCATTCTCGGAGATCAAAACCTTTTGTCGAATTTGATATTAACTATCAATATCGGGGCAAACGTCAAACGGGATGCAAACCACGTAGTCTTGCGCTGCCCCTTGACAAATTCCACATGTCGAGAAACATTTCCACCGTAGCTGAGCGTCAAAACCTTACTCTTCCCGTCTTGATTAGACAATATCCACATAGATTGTTGACCTTTCTGACGAGAGAAAACTTTCTGTAACGATAGTTTTACTACATCCCAGGAATTAGGGGGTGTATTGTCCGCATTAAAGAAGTAGAAGATCAATATGAGGTCCGTATCAATCCAAACTGTGCCACGTTCGTTCTGCACCGTTTAGCTGCGAGAAAAGGCTCCAGTAACTGTCCAGCAAAGATTGCGGAAAAGATCCTGCGGGATACTCAATAACTCGCCTTGCTGCTCTCCCAGAATACAATGCCTGTTCGCAAAGAGTACTAAATTACCAATATCTATCCTCACATGATATAATGCATGGCATGCGTACTACACATACCAGTGAGCAAGTTCTTGATGCAGCAATCAGTTTCCATGGGTTTTGGGTGTTCTCGCTGTGTCGCGTTGTGCATGTATCGCTTTGTCAGCTCTTCATCTGGTGCAAAGTTTTGTGAAGCGAAAGACGAGCATAATCGGGAGTGTATCCGCTTTGTGAAGGAACCACATCCATCGATGGCGGTCAACTGACAGAAAGGCATTTATTCAATCATTGGTCCTACTTCATATATCTTCTTTGAACATGTGATGTCGTTTTGTTGTTTGATATTCCATTTGTGTATGGTTATCATTGCGTGTGCACAATTCTACTATACGTGCTGTCCATGCGCACAGAGATGGGTACAAAGACGTCTTTTCTCACAAATACGTCAAATACTTCCTCGGTCACAACATATTTCATAGGGATGGGAACAGATAATCATTCGACATACGATCACATTGAACGTTCTGTCTATTGTTAGCTCTGCCATTCTTCACCACTAACGAGATTGTTTCACTCCAATGTTAGTTAGTATGCTAACTGCCAGATACGACCATTGACCTTACCTCGGTGTCGTCATCCGCCTCTTTGAATTGCAAATCTTCCTCGTACTCCCTGCAGTTCACGGGTTCCTCGTGACTGCTCTCCATTTGTCAGCAAGCTCAAAACTCAGGTTGCAAAGTGGAGACAGGATCGACAAAAATGGTTCAGTTAGTTTTCTTGGACATACATGTGTTTAATGTGCTCAAGTTCGTGATACTATCGCTAACAGTGAGTTGTGCAGCAGATATCCTTCTGGAAACATTCTATGCACTTCATGCTGCAAGACAACTGTTGAAAGGACGCTGTGTTCGTCCAGAATCGTTGGCGCGTTTGCGCGTCCGAAGAGGCATCAATTTACGCAGAGCCTTCGGCGGAGTGCATCTGTTTGGAATTGTGGTTGTGGCTTCCGGTTTGGAGATCGCACTAGAATTATCTGCAGATGCTGAAACTATATGGATGGAACAGACAGGCACGTTTCGAATGTCGAAGAACCTTTTGGATGTGAACGAGATTCATCAATACAGTTCGGTCTACATTAGCAGCATGCGCAAAGCATTGCAAAGGGTGGAGGGATCCTGCTTTGACATTGCAGACGGTTGGTATTCACCGACGATTCTCAACTTGACAAGCTCGATTGAGTTCCAGGCGTGGGGAAGGGCTGCGTGGTGCCTTCGGAATTACACCACTCCCTTGGACGCCATGGAAGACCTCCAACAATCTGGCTTTCGCGCCGTGGACGTGGAGGCAACGGGGTTGTGGAATAGTTCTGAGCTAAGGTTTGGTCGAGATGAGGTCGATGCATCAGAAATTTATGTTCCGTTCTCAGAAGCGAGCGATGTAAGAATTGGTGTGCATGAGTACTACAGCAATTTAGCAGTGAACTTCAGTCAGGAAGGCATAATTGACGGATCTCTGAGGCGCATGAGCGGCAATGATTCGCGCAAAGAGCCCTCTGCGCTATTCACGGCCAACTACAGCGTTCCAAACGGCCAGACCATAGAATGCCTCGTGACAATCGAGTGGAAAATCGTGTGGGTAGATAACAAAGATTCTGGGCAACTCGAAGAAAGCCCTCCCCACGTTGAAGTGTGTTTGGTTCCTATTGAAGGGGACCGCATGGTGTTGGCGTTGAATGACCATATAGAGGCTTCACAAGAGCTTCAATTGGTTATGTCAGTCGCGTTGGAGGGAGTGAAGACATTTCGTGATTTGAACGTTCTTCGCGCCCTGCCATGGATGGTGGGAGACAATGATGGGATTCACACCTATCGTGAGTTGGGCGTTTTGGCCGTGCTTAGTCATAAGATGATTAAGGCAATTGGCAGGGACGGCTATAGTGATGTAGAACTTACATATGGCGTTGAAAGAGTCACAGTTCCGACGATCAAAGTTTGGGGAATAGTTCTTTTCGCAGCTGGACTGATCTTGATGGTCGGCGCCGGGATTATAATGAACACGTTAAGAAAAAGATTGAAGATAAAAGGGAACTTGGCATCGGCGAGAGGAATTGCTGAGCATTGGTTATGGCAGCAGGAGGACTTAAGAAACGTCAATAACGCAAGGGGAGAAGTTGTTTTAGCCGCGGACAGCTGGACAAGTGACGGATGGACCAGAGTGGGAGTGAAGCGGGAAGAGAAGTTCAATGACGAAGCGAAGAGAGACGAAGGTGTTTGACATGCAACTGTTCGGGGGATTTCTTGACAAAAAACCTAGATCTTCCAGAGTTTTGACGTTCTCAATCGCCAAGAGAACTTGTCCAGGGTACAAGGATAAGGTTGGTCCCAGATCAAGAGATGCAAAATTGACTTGTTCCAGCGGAGTTCCTTGACATGATAACAGCTGTCCACCCTTTTGTATAATCAGAAACTACTTAAATCCTTCTGTCAGCTCCACTCCTGAATAGACGTACATGTGCTAAGTGCCACGCAATGTCGAGTACATCGAGCGAATCTACGATCGTTGAACACCCCTCCAGCCTGTTCAGCAGCGCAATTATCGTGTTCATACTGAAGTCGTACACTGTT
The DNA here is from genome assembly GCA_022539475.1 of Gracilaria domingensis. Lineage (NCBI taxonomy): Eukaryota > Rhodophyta > Florideophyceae > Gracilariales > Gracilariaceae > Gracilaria > Gracilaria domingensis. Next base: position 98,453 of record VCMS01000061.1, read on the forward strand.
CTGCAATACGTGCGACATAAGCCGTCGTCAGAAGCGTCGTCGACAAGCGTGAGTATGAATAGATCGTATTTCGCAATACAGGCGTTCTTATCTCGGTTGCGGACTGTTCTAAAAGGCAAAGTCGCAGATCGAGGTCGATCCAGCACAGTCTATCGTTTTGCGTTGTAGACATCACCAGAATATGATCACCGCTTGATTCGAAACAAAGCCCGCACTTGTGAGGCGATCATTTTGAGCAAGAAAGGAAGGGAGTTTGGGCGATTCCAGCGTGAGAGAGTTTCACAACATGAAGAACAACAAATCGACAGATAGGCCGGAAGTAAAAGGGCCTTTCACACTTGTAAATTTGCAAACCGTGATGAAGTTCACACTAGGTTGGCTGCATTCATCATCGGTTGAAATGTACACGTCGTGCAGCATGTGGGGGTGCCTAGTGTTGCAATGCTTTCCGTTGCCATTGTGTAGTTAACTATTGTGTGGGACGGTGGTTCGTTGAACTAACTCATTTCGATGCTGTGTTGATGTTGAAGCATGTTGATGAGAGCATAATGAGAGCACGATCAGAGTGTGATGCTTGTGGAGGTGATGACGATGCGGAGAGACAAGTTAGTAAGTATTGATCAGGAGAGGACCAAGTTCGGCTGGTTCAGATGACGACGACGTGCTATATGCAGCAGGGTGAGAGTCGTCTTTCATTCCTTACGACCGGTTTCTTCGAAAACCGCGTTTAGAACTTGAAGCAACGCAGACGTGACTCTGCAGGTCCGGCGCGCAGTGCTCCTCCGATGGGCTGCGTTAGTCAAGGGCACATGACCCGACGCGCTCGTTCAGAATAGCCTCGTTCGCACTAACTTCTGCATGCTCCCTAGTAACATTCTCGCACTATGATCATCATACCGAGATTCCATTCCTTGTGCAGAGTAGGTAAACAGAAGATGAGACCTGGTCTCAGGCGGTCTTAATCGCGCATTCGGAACGACTGAGTCTCCCGTATCAGCGCATTCTGTCCCTCTCTGTGAGAAGCATCGAGACGTGCACGCAAGAGCCATTTCTGGAGCAGTTGGAAAGGAACTCGCGGCTCAATGAGACAGTTTGACGAATCATATGTTGTGAGCACAATGACAGAAAGCTTTAATGGAGAGGAGAGCTGGCAATCCAAGCCAGTTTGAGACGGCAACAACTCTAGGCATCTTCTGCTCGCTTCCACTGCGGTTCACTGCAGATTCTGCAGAAGCATGCTACCGTCGCAAGAGAGCGGTACTCCACAATTAGGTCAGATTCGCGCAGTTCCGAGAAGATCTTTCCCAACGTTCGAATGAAGGCTTTTGTGGGCATACCAGCGCCGCCATGGACATAGGAGCAACATGAAACTCATTGTACCAGCAATTCTACATTACATACATGCATAGTAAGCGGCAATCCACAGGAAATCTGTACCTGTACCGCTTCAGAATCTTTTTCGTCTCCGCACCAAATCGCAGTATCCAACTTCGAAAGTAAACCAAATGATTCAGGGGTATCCGGTCACGACGAGTGGGGAGTCATCCAGGGAGGCTTGGACGATGAACACCACGATCGGGTCCTGATGCAACACGAATTCACCAACTTCATTTGTTATTCGCGCAATACTACAAACTCCTGAAAATGCATCGGTCTACCAACGCTACCAAAGCCTACGGCGTACTCGTGAGCGGGTTTCTTCAAATCCTTGATTATTTCACGAACCCTTTCACTGCCAGGAACTTCGTACTTCGCTTTTTGTAATTTTGGGATAAAATTATTAACCACCGCAAATCTGTAACCTTTCACAATATTCGCTTTGTTCTGCAAATGGATTCTGGTCTCCAAATGTATATAATATTCAAACGTGGTTGAGAATTTAATACGGCAATAATCGCAACATATTTGGAAATTAAAAGCTTTAGAAACGGCTTCGTAATGCGCCTTGGTCTTGTTATGTTCTTCCCAAGATATATTTCCCTTTTTCTGTTTACAATAAGAGCATATTAAATCCTCAGCGGATATTTTATATTTTTTCTTAGGAGGTTCTTGACAATTTTCACTCGTTTCATCTTGCGAATCAAAGAAGAGGTCAACTTGTGCGTGTTCTGTGTCCCTGGAGGGCACACGATGGTATGTACGTGTAGGTTTCTTACAAACTTTCTCGTCTCCAAGGCTATAATGCTCTTCATCAACGAAGTTTTGTGTATAAGTTGGTCTGCACTGTGATGGACAATGAGACTTCTGTTTTACAGATGGTTTATTTGCTAGTGCATTTGGCATCTCATTAGACATGGTATCTTCGATCTTATATGTAGTATTGCAGGAACAGGGTTTCTGTTTCGCTGACATTTTGCAGGATGCGCTACTTCTAGTATGCGACAAACTGACTGTTAAGCTTTTGTGCGTAAGTTCTGCTCTTCAGAGCGTAGTATATAGTTTGCATAAGTTTTAGTTTCGGTCACTTCTTGTTCGGTCCCGGAGGGACTCTCGGGGTTAAGAACTCTTCTTAGGTTACGGCACTCGAGGTGGTGCGCTGCGAGGGGCTCTTGGGATGAGAAGGTCGGAACGTCTAACGGAGAAGTCCGGCATGGCTTTTATAGATTTTTCGAACCTCTGATTCAGCTGTAGATTCTATCATTCCAATAAACCTGATTTGTGAAGTGTGTATGAGCTTTAGAAACTTCGACATCTGGCGCTGGTATGGTTCAAAACGCAGGCTTCAATGAGAACCGCTGTTATTGTACGTATACCTCCGAAACTCGCTCTCGCTGGCGAAAACAGAATTATTCTTGTACTGCAAATTTGAGGCGTTCTTGAAAGTTTCGGCTTTTACCGGACGGAGCGGATTTAAAGACTGAACATGACACGTTTGGCAGAATATATATTTTTCTAGAGGTTTACACGAATAATCTGTATAAAGGAGATGCGGAAAGATAACAGGAAAAGTGAAGTTCGCCGAACCTTTGAAAGACGACTGCAGTTTTTGCATGGCTCTAGCTTGCGCAACTAGACGCAGTTGTTCTTTCATAACAAGATTTAAGAAACACAAGTAAAAAGTTCGATGAGGTTGTTTTCGTTGTGTAATGACATAGATATTGCCCACCGTTAGGCCAAAAGAGCACTTGACGACTATTGAATGAAGACAGAAATATATGCAAGTGTGGATATATTTGGAAAGATCTACAAGGGGTCTTTCGTACAGGGCATGCGAATTTCAAGGTCTGCGCTTCGTGATAATCTAAAGCTGACGATTCATTGTTTGTGATGCTCTGAACTGCCCGGATTGAACGACCAACGCTCCAGACGCCAGTGTTCCACGGTGTGGGAAGATTCGCGGAAGAAAGTGGGACATATTCTTCTTTGAATCCTCTCATGAGCAGTGAAAGAATCCCTCGCAGTACCAAGGTGTCCAAACAAGAAACAGATGTGATGAAGACATTTGTTCATAGACAAACTGTGTTGGTCGTCCTCGCCGCATTGCTCGAAACTATATACTCGAAACACTGTTGCGAGCATTTCGGAAAGAGCGACTGTTTTGGCCTCCACTTGCAGTTCGTTGTACATGTGTCACTCAGATCTACCTTCGTACATCGATTCGAGGAGATTTCCAGAGCAGCGATACCTCCGTGCGCAGCATCGCCCGCAGGTATTCGCTGGAACACCGAATCACGCTGAAATCCCAACGCTCCAACTCCCCTTTCCCCCCTGCGTGCGCACCAGCCATCATGGAGCCCGCATTCGCTCCAGCGCTAGCCTTACGTTCCACGATACGAATTCGTTTCCAACCGTGTCGGTCAAGTCGCTCCCTTTTCATCAGGCGTCATATTCGAAGCAGTCGCCGTGCCGTAGCGTGTGCCTCTCCACCAGCTCTTAAAGGGCAGAAACTTGTCATCACCACACCGTTGTTTTACGTCAATGCAGCTCCTCATATGGGGTCTGCATATCCAACTTTAGCGGCCGATGCGCTCGCGAGGTTTTATAGGATGGCCGGTGCAAGTGCCTCCTTTGTTACTGGCACGGACGAACATGGCGAGAAGATTGCGGCAGCAGCAGCGGCGGCAGCAGCTAGGGGTGAGTTGCGGTCGACACAGGCTTTTTGTGATGAGGTTGCAGGGCAGTTTAAGGAGTTGTGGAGTCGTATGGATGTCAACTACGATCGGTTTGTTCGTACTACTTCGGAGCATCATCAGTTAGTTGTGCGCCAGTTTATGGAGAGAGTATGGGCGAATGGTGATATATACAAGAGTGAATATGAGGGCTTGTATTGTACTGGGTGTGAAGAATACAAAGATCTCAAAGATTTATTACCCAGAAACATGTGCCCAATTCACCAAACCACCTGTTTCAACCGCAAAGAGGACAACTATTTCTTTGCCCTATCTAAATACCAGGATAGTTTGGAGATTTTTCTAGAGGATAATCCTTCTTTTGTTCAACCGTTGGAAAGACGAAACGAGGTTCTGGGGTGGGTCAAGAGTGGAATCCGTGACTTCAGCGTTTCCAGAGCAAACAATCCGTGGGGGATTCCAGTACCGCGTGACGATAACCAGACCATATACGTATGGTTCGATGCGCTCGTTGGTTATCTGAGTGCGTTATTACAAGATACCGATGAACCTTCGTTGGAGAAGCTCGCGAGTCGAGGATGGCCGGCCGATGTCCACATTATCGGGAAGGACATTTTGCGTTTTCATGCCGTGTATTGGCCCGCCATGCTCATGTCTGCCGGCCTGCCGTTGCCACGAAGAGTGATAGGGCACGGCTTTATCACAAAGGATGGCATGAAAATGGGCAAGAGCCTTGGCAACACTCTGGACCCTTGTCAACTGGTTGACTCTTACGGAAGCGATGCCGTCCGCTACTACTTTTTGAAAGCACTTGACTTCGGAAAGGATGGTGACTTTTCGGAACAGCGCTTTGTCGACATTGTCAACGCCGATCTGGCCAATTCGTTGGGAAATTTGTTGAACAGATCGTTGAATTTACTCAAGAGGAACTGCTCGAGTTCCGTGCCGATTTCGTCCTCGCAATTGGGACTGCCCGATGCGGATGATGACGAGAAGATTTTGCGACAAACAGCTGAACATGCCTACAAAGAAGCATATGCTCAGTACGAAGCACTCAATTTTAACGCGGCATGTGAGGCACTCATGTCTATATCGTTTGAAGCCAATGCCTACATAGATCGTGTAGCCCCGTGGACAAAATTCAAATCACAAGATGCAGAGGATATTCGATTGGCGCAAAGATGCATTGTTAACGTGTTGGAAGCATCCAGGATAGTGGCTGTAGGGTTGAATCCGATTGTGCCACAATTTTCGCGAAAGGTATATAATGCTTTTGGCCTTGTTGATGAGTATGAGCGGGGATTAACATGGGAGCAAATGAGATGGGGACGGTTAACGGAAGGAATGGCTTTTGCAAAACCGAAGCCAGTCTTTCCAAGACTCGAGCTTGTCGCGCAACAAGCTGCAGTTGTCTCATAGTGCGAGATTAAAGCCCATCAATTGTACAGGAAGCTACATATCTTCGTTTTGTAATGTAGGGATACGCTTAGCTCCAATGGGCACATCTCTCCTCCCACACGCTTTCGAAACATCGCCATGGAAGGAAAAACAGGCAACCCGCCCCTCCCCCAAAAAAACCCAAACTACTCAATTACTCCATCGCAAAGGCCGCCTCGATCGCCGCTCCAATTTCGTCTTGAGAGAGCAGTGATAGCATGACGCCATCCGCAACGGGTGATCGACTTCCGCTATCTCTTACACTCGGAGAAGGGGAATCTAGCTTCCTCCTCTTTGGCGTGGGTTCATCGCCTGACTGCCCGTCGCTTATTTGCATGGCACTTCGTTTCCGACACGCCGACGCCGCCTTTGCAAAGTTGTTGCTCACCCACGACTTGAACTCTTCGGAAGTCTTAAATCTGTTGTCACAGTCAAGTTGATACCCATATTCATCCTGTCTCTCAAAATGAAGGGCACAGTGCTCAAGCCATGACGGCGAAACCACAAAAGCAGAACCATTTTCCACTGCTTGTTTATATTTTCTTGTGTTCCTACCTCGTTCTTCCGATGCAACCAAGTGCGTCGTATGCCCGTTTTCGAAGTCTAGGGAACATTGCGCTCCAAGTCGCAGCGCAAGATTCCAAAGCTCAGAACTACGAGGGTCGACGCCTGTGGGTATAACACCGGTAAAACTTATGACACAGTCACTAAGGACCTCTCTTCGAACGTTGGCTAGGATTTTCTTCACGTCGGCTGGTGGTCTAAAGCCTTTGACTGACCCGTTCTTTGTAGCACCTGACTCTTTTCTAGCCTGGTCTGCTATTGAGAAAAACCTTGCATGGCAGTCCTCGAGGACATCAGCCAGCCTCAGCAAGTGGTTGGGGACCTTGGATTCTATGTATTTAGTCCACCACTTCTGAAGGAGGTCGTCAGCTGAAGCGTTTTTATCTGTTGACACCCCGTTGGGCGACGCAAACTGCATGGGAATTTCTTCCTCCGAAGAGCCATTTTGTGGTTGTTGTTGTTGGTTCTCTCTGGACGGATTCTCATGCTCCACTCTCTCAGTATCTTTCCGCTCATCACTATCGTGAGACACAGGGCCAACGTTTTCTGCTACGACCTCGCTTGGCAAAATAGGCTGCAAGGGCGTTTCACTTTCCAAAGAGCCGATCTGTGGCCTTTGTGAACGATTGGGTCCTTTCTCCGGACTGTGAATCTCAGTACCGGCCGACGAGGACCCGTTCTGCTCTCTTTGCTGAGAATTGCCGTTGAAAGTTACATCTACTCTCTCCGTTTCAACGACATGCTCAGAACGGAGCACAGTCCCAGGACCCGTAGCAGCATCAGGGCTTTCGGGCCGAATCGCGTCCTTCGGGTGGTCTGGTTCTTCGTCAGCAACGTGAGTGCTGGTTGCTTCATTTCCTTGTTTCGGCTGAGCTGTGAGGTCAGAAGTGATTCCGTTGATGTGCTTTACCTCATTTCCATTCTCGGATGGCTTTGCGGCGTCAAGCTCGTTCGATTGTTCTTTCTCACGCTGATTTGCTCCTGTAGCGGCAGCTGAACTCGGTGTGTGACCAGATGGGGGGGAAGCGTTGCGGCTGTTTCCTTGCGCATTTGGATGGACTTTTTGAAAGTAGATTTTCTTGTACACCTCAACAACGCCGTCCCAGAAGTGATACGGGCTTGCCCTGACAAGATTTGGCATGAAGGACTGGCCGGTACCAGAAATCCAGACATCCTCCCTGTCATCCACAATGAGCACCATCGAATCGTCGCAGGGAAACAGACGCTGTAAGCTCTTCTGGTTCATTCGGCCTTCGGCAAAGTCCTCTCGGCTTGTTATGCGACCGCCAAACAGCTTCTTGTGCGGGTCGATGATATTGGCGATTTGCGCGGCGTACGAGCGCGTGCCCATGGTGTAGATATGAAGCTCAAACTTCTTCGACAGGCGCTGCAGAAATTGGGAAAGATGCGGGCGAAGCTTGACATACATGCGGGGGGAGCTTTTCTTGTCAGGCGCGGGACCGAGATGGAAGGTGTTCACCGATTGCAGCTCGATTCGGTCGGAGAAGTGCGAAACGAGGTCGGGGGCGAGCAGGTCGTCGGTGGCGTGGAGCAGGGTGTGGTCAAGGTCAAGCACAAGCGAAAGGCGGCGGGACTCGAGCAGATGGCGCGCGTTGACGGAGGCCCTCGACTCGGCCTCGGCCCTCGACACGGCCAGCTGCTCGGATGCGTACGCGACCTGGATCCTCTCAATGGTGTTTGTGGTGTCGGCAAAGTGCAGAGACTGGGCGGTCTCGCCGCAGACGGCGCAGATGCCCTTGAAGACTACAGAGTGGGGACAGAACTCGACCAAGGCCAGGGGGGCAGTGGTTGGCTGTACGAGCGCTTGCTCCTGAAGATTGACTTTGACTAACTTTCCGGTGCGCGGCGCGTGCGCGTACTCCAGCGCGGCGTTTTGCAGCGATCTGAAGGCGGCTATTCGTTGCTGGCGGTGCACCGACGCGCCGGGCTTGACTAGCCAGCGCTCCAGACGCCAGCGCCGGGGGTGTTGGAGGATGCGCGGAGGAAGTGGTACATGTTCCTGTTTGAATGCACGCATGAACGTGGCGGGGGGGAGGGGGGGGGAGAGGTTGCAGAGGGTGGGAAGAGATGGGCGCGGATGGGGCGCTGCGGCGCCTTCAAGGGGAGTCTTTACCGGGGAGGAGAGCGGCGCAGCGGGGGGGCGGCGAGCGGATGATGGAAAAGGGGCGGCGAACGTGCGGAAGTGAGCGCGCGGCGGGGGAGGCGGACGGCGACGCGACGGACAGCGGCGGTGAAATTATAACGCGGCGCGGCGCATGGCAGCGATGCAGCGGCGCGCGACACGTGGCATGCGCAGCGCGCTCCACGGGCGCACAGCGGCGGCGCGGGGCGCGCGCCAACGAGGACGGCGGTCGGGGCGATCGCGCCGGCAGCGGGGACGTTTGGTTTAGATAAAGATACATGTATAGAGAAAGTTATGAACACACGAGTTTGTTTGTCACGCGCTAGAGTTAAACGACGACAGTAGAAAAGAGCGGCGGGCACATCACGAGGCGGGGCGGGCGCGTACCACGGCACAGCGCGCGCGCTACTTGGGCGGGAAGTTGAACTGCTTGAAAATCATGGACGCCGGCGTCTCCTCGTACACCTGTCCCGGCACGGCGGGCGGCTGCTCCGACGCGCACGGCTCGTCCGACGCGTCCGACTCGCGCCTCGACCGCGACGGCTTGGGCTGCACCACCTTGAAGTTGACGCCCAGATCCGAGCCGCGCGCGACGGGCCTGGGCGGCGCGGGCGGCGCGGGCGGCGCGGGCGGCGCGCCGTCGCTCTGCAGGTTGACCAGGCGCGGGTTGTGCGCGGGCGGCTGCAGCGCGACGTTCTCCTTGGCGGCGTGCTGGCGCGCGGCGGCCAGCGCGTCGAACCACAGCTCGCAGTCGGCGGCGCTGTCGGCAAACAGCTCCAGCCTGTTGCCGTACAGGTCGAGCACGATGCGGTGCTTCTTGACGTTGCACGACAGCACGGCGTCGCTGACGTCCACGCGCCATGTGGGCGCCTCCATGGGCGCGTGGTGGTTGCTGAGAAACGCGCCCTGCAGCCGCATGTAGCGCTTGACGCGGCTGCCAATTCGCTTCCCCCTCTTCGCCAGAAAGCCCTCCATGCGCGCAGCACGGCGGCCGCGCCGCCGCCGCCGCCGCCGCCGCCGCGCGCCGCGCGCGAAAAAGCGCCGGCCGCGGCCGCGCGCGCGGCCGCGCGCGCGCGCGGCGCGGCCGGCCGCGCGCCGTTGCCAACGGGCGCGTCCCCCCCGGTCCCCCCCCCCCGCATTACCTGTCGCGCGCGGCGGCCGCCACGTGTGCGCGCGCGCGGCCGCTGGCGCGCGCTCACGCCGCCAGCCGCGCCTCGCGCGCCACGGCGGCCAGCAGCGCGCCGCGCGCGGCGTCGCCCGGCGCCGCCAGCTCCACGTGCGGCCCGGACAGCACGACGGCGCCGGCGCCCAGCCGCGCGCGCACGACGGCGGCCACGCGCCCGCCGTAGCCGAAGCGCGCCAGCACGGCGCGGCGGTACCACGCCAGCGCCTCGGCGCTGCCGTCGCGCGCGTCGGCGCGCGCGTCGTCGCGCAGCGCCCAGCCCGGCGCGCCGTTGCAGTACACGGCGGCGTCGAACGGCGGCGCGCCGCGGCGCGCCTCCACGCGCAGCGGCTCGACGCGCGCGCCGGCCTCGGAGCGGTAGTCGAAGCGCGGCGCGCTGGCGCCCACGGCGTCGGCGTCCAGCAGCGCGGCGCGCGCGCCCACGACGCGCAGCGCGGCGTCGCGCGGCTCGAACACGCAGCGGCGGCTGGCAAAGTAGGCGCCCGCGCACACGCCCACGAACGCGCCGCCGCGCGACAGCACGTCGCGCAGCTGCGCCACCAGGCGCGGCGGCAGGTCGCGCACGTACGGCAGGTCGCGGCCGCCCGGCAGCACCAGCGCCGTGCGGTGCGGCGGCTGCGCGCGCAGGTGCGCGCCCAGCGAGTGCGCGTGCGTGAGGTGCGTGTGCGACGCCGCGACGCGCAGCGGGCCGCGCAGCGCGTGCAGCAGCGCGCTCGTGCTGCGCTCGCTCGTGCCGTCGCCGGCGTAGACGTAGACGTGCCGGCTGCGATTCATCGCCGTCGTCATCGCCGCCATCTTTGTGCTCTCTCATCAGAGCACTGGAGTCACACTACGCCTGTCATCGCCATCCACCACCACCACCACCACCACCACCACCACCACCACCATCAGCTGCTGTCCACGCCACGTGGCGCGCTGTGCGCGCTGGCCACGCGGTGCGCGCTGGCCACGTGGTGCGCCTGCGATGATGCGACTCTTTGAGTCTGAGGATGATCGGTACATGATGTATACAAGCGCAACGATAGAATACGCGCACGGCAGCCGCGTCCATCGAAGATATCTAGCGCCGCGCGATCGCAGCGCAGCACCATGGCGGACGAGCACAAGCGCGCGCTGGCGCAGTACCAGCGCGTGCGCGAGCAGATCGACCACGCGTACGCCAAGCTGGCGCAGCTCAACTCGGACCGCAGCGAGCACGAGCTCGTGCTCTCGCAGCTGCGCCAGCTGCCGCGCGCCACGCGCTGCTGGCACCAGATCGGCGCCGTGCTCGCCGAGAAGGACGCCGCGCACGTCGTGCCGCTGCTCGCCCACACCCGCGACAAGGTCCGTTGGCCGCCGCCGCTTTCCCGTCTGCCTCTCCTTCTCCGCCGCTTACTTTTTCTCTCTCTCTCTCTTTTTCTCTCGCTCTCGCTCTCGCTCTCGCTCTCGCTCTCGCTCTCGCTCGCTCGCTCGCTCAGTTGGCCGAGACGGCGCGCCAGCTTTCGGACAACATTGCGCAGCTGGAGCGGAGCGCCAAGCAGCTCGAGCAAAAGTACGCCATACGGGAGGCCGCGCCGCTGGCCGCGCCGCGCTCGTGAACTGCATCCACGCCCCGCTGCCACACGTAAAACGCACCCCCCCCCCCCCGCCCCCAACGTTTTCCTTCCATCATCATCTTCGTAGATCGCACGCAGTACGCGCTCCAGTGCCGCCCCATGCCACATGGAGGCACATGCAATAACCACGTCTTAGTGATCATCACACCGCGTCTACCAAGCGTACACGTTCATGCCATGATCGCAACGCACCAAGACAGCACAAAATAAACACTGCCTCGTCGCCGCCCAGTGCGCGTGCTCAGTTACTCGCGTGTGTGTGTGTGTGTGTGCCTGTGTGCCCCGCTCGAGGCATACGTCACCGCCATTAGCACCCATCCTGCTCATCACCGCTTGCACACCGATACCAATACAACACGCGCGCGCATCACGCGTTGCGAAAAAGACATCCGATGCCTTTTTCTCCCCGCCTCAACCAGCACTACCGCCGTCGAGCACTGACGCGCTTTCGATCCCATGCAACATGTCATGACCATATCATATCGTCACGCACTGTCTCTGTCCTTGTCTTTCTCGCTCGAATTCTGTGGCCCGCAATCGTGCGGGAAAGCCACCGTTCTGTTAACTGCGCATCTACCACTCGCTACGTTTGCCCACCCACGCCGCCTCTTGCTGCGGCCATGCGTCGCGGCATCGCCATCATCGCGATCATCATCTGTTCCGAATTTGTTGTCGTTACCAACACACAGCTCAACTTTCACCCCGTCCTTCAGCTTCTTACATTCGTCACGCCCCCGTGCCCAGCTTTTGTGCGCACGGCGCCCGCGCCCGCCCCGTCCGCAAGGAGGGCAAAGCGTCAAACATCAGTCGCCCATTGTGCGCCCAGTTGATTGAAATCCGCTCCCGCGTCCCCCGGCCTCCAGTGCGAGAAAGCTGTCGCGCAGCTCATGACGCCATGGCCCAGCAAACTTGCGCGTTGGCCCTTGCCCTCCAATTGAGAACCTCCTTGTTTCGTAGACGCTCATTACGAATTCAGTTCAGTTTCAAAAGCGCATGCCCGGTAGGTTGCTCGCAACGGACTGGCTGCCCTTGCGCGAAAATGCGCGCCTTTCAGCCACGCGCCTGGTTTCCTTGTCTGCCGGCTCGCCGAAAGGCATGCATGCTCTCAGTCGGTCTTGGCTGCGCCTGCGTGTCCCGCGCAACGGCGGTCAAAACCAAGGAGGTTCAGAAAAGGCTGCGCTTCGCCACATCATTCGTTGTTCCGCTTCTTGCTTCACGCGCCCCGGGCTGTCTCGCGCACAAGCGCCGCTCCTCCTCAGCCGTGCGAACGATCGTCCGTAACAGGGGGACACCTGCGGGTGGCCCCAAGCCGCGTGGGACAAACTCATCATGATGCGTGTCAATCGCATTATACATATCTTGATGGCAAATTTGCATTTGCATTTGCTGGCCCATTTTCGTGCGATCATTTTGTGGTTGTCGCCCCGACAAGCTAGCCGATAAAAGTGTCTCTCTCGCCCACATGCTGGGAAACGCTTGACTTGCTCAACACCCTAACACAATAATGCAGCTACTCGATAACATTACCGGCTACTTCTATGACAGTTCTTTTTATTATAGACAGCCCCGCAGCCCGACTCCTCATTCTGGAGTCATGCAAACAAGCGCTTTCTCCACGTCCGATTGGTGGCAGCAACCACTTCTCCATCGCAAAACCCGCCAAAAACCCTGGTTTCGGCCATTCTGCAACACCATTAATGACTGTCTGTTTTTATTCGTGCTCGCTTCTTGCATCCCTCCAGCAGGAGGTGTCCACTTCGCACAGTACGGTTAAAAAGAGTTCCCCCAACCCCCACGTGGGGGGATGCATTTTAGAATTTGTCCATCGCATTGTAACATCATGTTAGGACTTGTTCACATTCTTCCCGGGTCTGTAACATTCAACGCCATGGTCGTCTCTCACGAGAAATTATGCCCAGAGGCGCCGATCGATACATTACTGTGCAAATGCAACTTCGTCCTTCCCACGAGCCGTTCTCTCGTGATACAACACTCTGAAACCATTAAATTGCCTTTCTTTGAGTTCGCCACATTCATTTACGTGCCTCGAGCGAGTAAGTTTAGCATAGATCTGGATCGAACCATCTTGTCCAAAAAGTCCTCAAACAGCACAGTGTGCGTAAAACCGCCATTTGCACCCATATAATTCACAATTGATGAACCTTCCAAATCATCAAAGGCACTTTTAACAAATATCTTTGTGGCTGGAGTGTATCCATAGAAACAGAGAACAGACAGCAGGCCTTCTCAGCTGATACGTATCCTACACAGGCTCGAAAGTACGCATTGCGTATCGCAGCTGGTTCTGAGCATGAAAGAGTTTCTCGAAGTGGGAGAAATTCGTAAAATGTTGTATTCGTTCGAACGCACAGTAATGAGCGAAAGAGGTAATCGAACGAACGAGTGGCTTTAAGAAGAAAATGTGCGTCTATTCAGCAAAATGGGCACACGCTAATACGGCGGAGATTTGAAACTATCCCCGGTCTGCATCTTCAGCTGAGATTACAACGGGATTCGTTGAACTTATGCCGGGCCAGGAGCCCACGTTTTCCTGCCTTTTTTTTAATTCAGAAGCGGGCCCACTGAGAGATAGAGCACCAGTCCCCAAACAAGAGCGAGTTGTCGCCGCAAGAGGGCATCGGGGGACACCGCTGCTCTTGTGTCTCTGCCCCACCGAGATTTAAAAACGAATAACTGTGTTCGGTCAATATTGTTTAGAGATATTTGGAGATTGGATCAGTCCTTCCATTAATATATCTGGGGTCATGGAAGGAATCCAATACGGATATGCATTGTGGGTTGTTCACAACCTTCTATCATTTTGGAGGCCGGCGTTGGCATCGCCAAGATTGGAGCGCTTCCAGTCAGAAGACATAAGGCATTCGAACACTCTTGAGAGATACTACTAAACAGCGCTTATTTCTTGAGGTAGAATTTCGTAGCATCTTCCTCGAGAAAGGCTGGCATCTGCAGTTTTGTGAAGCAGTTTTTTGTCTTGTCAGAAACTGGCCGTTGGACACGAAGCACGAGTGATACGTGCACCCGAACTCGAGATGTCTCATCGGCGTATCTGATTTTGTTCTTCCATGCGATTGCTTTGTAATCTATTGTAAACTAGTCGTAACATCGGGCTTGTGTGATAATTGCAAGTAGATCTCATGCCTTAGTGGTGTGAATCTCATGATTATCAGAGCTTTTTAACCGTGGGAGAGGGGGGGGGGGTCTGCCTTTGTTTGAAGGAAAGAAACATCTTGTTTGATGCGCGTGTGTGTGTGTGTGTGTGAGTGACAGAGAGAGTTTAAGAAGCATTCTCTTGTGTCCTTTCTGACAGTGATTCGAACGCAAGGCGCTTTCTACTCTAACCAAAATGCATTGTTTGCTCCATGCTTGCGACCAGTGGCTGGCCGCTTTGTTTGTTCTCCAAGTCTGCTTTTCCACTGATGCCATTAAGGTATCCAAAGTATCATAGCAAGGAAAACTTTTGTCGAAACAGATCTAACGGGGAATGGGTTGTTATCGACATAGAAAAGGGGGTTCTACAAAGCAATAAGTGAACGCAGCGATGACTGGATATTGCACTTGTGAGTTGCTTGATGGGGTGATAATGAAATTTCGTCGTGGATAAGGTTCTGGAACGAGGGAAGATTTGTCAACCGTACGGCTGCGCAGATGAGTAAGGATCAGGAAAGTCACGCTCCTGGCTGCTCAACCGAATATTCCGCGGCGAGGGATATTCTGTTGAGCGGGGGAATAAAGAAGCTTGCTGTAGACGTTTGACGTGCCTTTTACAGGCCTTGTTGCGGAGCAGCTCGGTCCTCGGTATAAACCTGCTATTTCATGTCACGCTTCGCTGGACCACCATCACAATGATTGTCAAGACGACGGTGATTGCAGTGCGGATGACTGTTGTTTTTTAAAACAAGGGCGTTCCAAAAAAAAAACAAGACGAAAATTGCAGGAGGAGTATAGCCGTTTTTTAGTTGCTAGTTGTAGCAAGATAAGGTTTATTGCGTGCTCCAATATGCCGCGGGCCAGATCGGTGGGATGAGGGGGGGCGTATAAAGATTTATAATGAAGAGAGATGGAAAGTTACGTGTGGCGGGAATATGGAACGGGACGGAGATACAGATGTATTTGGGTGTGATAGCGCGGTTGTGTGCTTGTAGGTTTCTGCCAATGGTATAGGATTAACAATTTGATACCAATAAATGAGTTGCACTTGCAAGTAAAATGCAGCTCGATTTGAGGTTGAGCTGGAAGAAATGATGTGGTGGGTGCTACAGCAAGTAAGGATTTATTATGATGGTCGATGGTCACAAGTATAATTCTGGCAATTAATAATTGGGCGTTCCGAGTGGTTCCAGTTTCTATTGAAGCAGTTGTGACAAGGACGCAGGCGGAGGTAAAGGATAACTTTGGGAAGAAAGATGGTCATACTGTTGGGGTCTGGAGGCTTGATGAAACGTTTAGTAAGAGCGACGAAATTTGAACGATGCGGCAAGTTTGTAACGATATGGAGGACGAGCCACGTTAAGATAGTGGAGCAATAGCGCAGGCAAGAAATGATGATGAAAACATGTTGGGGCACAGAAAAAAAATATAGTTTGCTCGTACGTATGATAATGAGATGTCGCGGGATGATAGGTGCGCGTTTGCGATCAAAGAGTGCGCAAAGCTTTGATCATGCAATGCACGTTGGGGACAAGAGTGTCATTGCGATAGAAGCACATGGAAAAGAGAGTTTACTATGAGGCATGATGAGGCATCAAAAAAACAAACTGCGATTGAGCGTTTTTCTCGCTCTCAGCACTGATGGACGAGAATGCAGCTTTTAAGTGGCGTGACAGTAAGCAAGCGGGGAGGTTCTTGTGATGTTGCGACTGGATGCAACGGGAGGGTAGACATTTGGTGCCGCGTTTGCACCGGTTAAGGTTAATGTTATGCGTGTATGTTGAGGACAGTTGTTGCTGTTGTTGCTGTTGTTGTTGTTATGTCACACGGACGCGCGGTTGAGCGCGGCAATGGCGAGGGTTTTTGGTGGGGGGGGGGACAGGAGGACCAATGCGGCTGCGGAGGCGCGGCGCGGCTTGGCGGAGCGGATATCGAAAAAGCGGAATGCGCACGAGCAGTGGGAGCCACGGAAAGGTGGGTGGAGCAGAGGCAAGCGATGTGCGAGATTGATAGGGGATTAGATAGATATGTATGACGAGTGACGAGGCATGCATGGGGGGGGGGGGGGGGTGGTTCCGATCAGGCGCGGTGGAACAAAAGAGAGCATGCGGAGGGGGAAGAGCCTTAATCGGTTGGGTTTTGTGGCTGACACACACTTTTTTAATGTGGTGGCTGTGGGTGGCTGCTTGTCGGGCGATGACGTCGCGCGCTTCGCGCGCGACTTTGGGAGGGTGGGGGGGCGCGCCGTCGTCTTACACCGCGCGCGCACGTCTCCACTGGAGACTCTCCGGAGGAGGCGAAAGCGGGCGCTTGTTTGGCGGCTCTCGTCGCGAGAGCGCGCCCGTATGCTCTAATCGGCGCCGCTCGTGGCGCCGCGTAAAGGCGTTTATGAGGCGGCGCGCTTGCTTGGCAAGAGGCAGCTGCGCATTGTGATCTGCACCAGCGGCGCGGCGGCGCGGCGGCGCGGCGCGCCTCAAAGCGATCTGTACATCAGCGGCGCGCCGATTGGCGCGCGGCCAAACAGCCGCCGCGCGCGCGCCGCGCGCGCGCCGGAAACGGCTGTATGCGCGGCGCGCTTTGGATCACATTGCGGCGCCAAATGGGCGCGCGCGCGCGCGCGCGCGCGCGCGCGGCGCAAATAAAGGTACGCGCGCGGCAACCAATTTACAGCGCTACGTGGAGCGCGCGCGGCGGCGCGGCGCGGCGGGCGCGCGGCGCGCGGGCACGTAACGCACCGCGCAGGCGTTAGCCGCCGTAGATCGTTCGCGCCGGCGCGGCGCCGAAAAGGCGCGCGCGGCGCCGTAAAGGCGCGCGCGCCTCAAGCCGCCGCGCGCGCCGCGCGCGCGCGCGCGGCGCCGCGCGCACGGACTCGAGGAGTGGCATCGCGCGCGCGCGCCGCGCGCGTGCCGCTCGCCCCGCCCGGTTCCCGCGCTGACGATTCCTCTCTACTGCACGCCGTTATATATAGCGTTCGAGGCGCTCGCGCCCGCGGCCTTCTAAGCCTTGTCCGCACTCCCGTCCCCAACGCCGTCCCCAACGCCGTCCCCCCCCCCCCCCCCCCCCCCGTGTGTGCTTCGACCCCCACCGCCCCCCCCCCGCAACACCCGCAAACAACACCCCCGCGCCCCTCGCCCTCGTCCCCGCCCCGCCCTCGCGCTCCACCATGCTGCACAGCGTGTACGACCCGTCTCGCCACGCCCGCCACTTCAGCCTCCCGCACTACGCCGCCGCGGACATGGGCCACTACCCGCACCACGCCGCGGCGCAGCCGATGCCCACAACCGACTCGCGCTACCTCAACCGCTCGCGTCCGCGCGGCGACGACGGCCGCTTCGTGCCTCGCGCCGACGAGCACCACGCCGCAGACAGCCGCGACCGCAAGGTGTGCGGCTGGTGCCGCAAGACGCAGACCTCGCAGTGGCGCGTCGGCCCCACCACAGGTTCTCTCGGTAAGTTTTAAGCTCTTCCTCCCCCCCCCCCCCCCCCCTTCCCCCTGGCTCTCTCGTTTTCTCGTTTCTCGTTTCTCACACTCACACCCACACCCACACACTCGTTTGTTGTCGGTCGCGCAGAGATGGGAACGCTTTGCAACGCGTGCGGTATCAACTACCGCAGGGCGCTGCAAAAGGCGCCCGACGGAGTACTGGACCTGGATCAGCTGGCGCAGCAGCAGGGCACACGCCTGTCCATCCAGAAGGCGCTCAAGCGCCAACGCAAGCTAACGCCCGCGCTGTCGCCCGCGCTCACGCAGTTCAAGCGCACCCGCAGCAGTGAGCGACGGCATTCATCGCTCAACATGTTGTTGTCCGATGACACGTCGTCGCCGACCACTAACTGGCAGTCAGCTTCCACGCACAACCACGCCGTGCACAGCATGCCGCTGGGCGCCGCGCTGCGCCTGCCGCCGCCGCCCGCGTTGCCCAGCATGCAGGCGCACTCGTACGCGCGCGCGCGCGCGCCGGTGTGCCTGCCGCTGCCGTCGGCGCTGTCGCGCGCGCTCAGCGCGCACGCCGGCTCGAGTAGTAGTAGTAGTAGTAGACACGGCCGCAATGAGCGACTTCCGCCGTTTCAGCACTTTATTGGAAATTTGCCGACGTGTGAATGATGGCATGGCCGCCAAGTGAAGACGTGCGTGTACATGTGGCTTGCGGTGGAGGCGCTGACGGCGGGGGGGGCTATGATTTTGTTTGTGAGTTTGTATAACGTTTCAATAGAAGATTGGTGCTAGTGCGTTTTGTTTGTTGCTAAAAAAGCACAGCAACGACTCCTTTTGTTTGTTTGTTTGCTTCGTGTTCTAGCAAGCGCGAATAACGCGCCGGCACGTGCGTGGATCACTGCCAGCCAAGCAAAACAGCGCCGGTTATGGCAGTTACAGGAGTTACAGAGGCACGTTCGGCTCGCTGTGACGCGCGCCGTAATTCCTACGCCAGCGCGCGCGAGCACCGCCTTGCGTCAGCGCCGGGCACGCCGCGCGCACGCCCCCACCGCCCCACTTTTCTCGCCGCCTTACTACTGACCCGCCACCAACAAAAAAAACAACCGCTCAGCACTTTGCCACCAGCGAAAACACACGCAACGCCATGAGGCGCTCACCATCGAGCTGCACCTCCTCCGCGCCAAAGTCGTCCTTCCACAGCACGCGATCGCCCGCCTGGAACGGCACGCGCTCCAGCGCGCCCTCCGCTGAGTAGCGCCCGGCGCCCACGGCCACCACCACGCCGCTGCCCGCCGCGCCGCCCTCCGCCGGCGGCAGAAACAGCCCGGCGGCCGACTGCGTCGGCGCCGCATCCGGGCGCACCAGCACGCGGTCCGCCACGGGCTGCGGCGCGGCGCGCGCGCGCAGCGGCGCCGCGCAGCGGCGGCGGCGGCGCCCTGCGGCGCGGGCGGCGGGAGCGGCGGCGCGGCGCGCGCGCGCGGCGCGCAGCGGGGCGGGCGGCAGCAGGAACGCCATGAGCGCGGCGGCGTGCGTGTATCGGCGTCGGGCGGCGCGCGCAGCGGGCGGGAGCGCTTCGCGAGGACGACGGGCGCGCGCGCCGCGCTCGGCGGCGGCGCGCGCCGGCCGGCGCGAGATGTACATCTGCCGGGTACACGTGGCCACGGCGGACAGCGCAAAGTGATCGACGCAACACAAATGATAGACAATGATAACAAAAAGGCACGCGTGCGGTTTACAGCACGCTCTCTCGCGTGCGCGGGGCGGCGCGCGCGTGACAGCCGAAACGGATGCAATCGATCCCATTACAGCAGTACGCTCTAATTTGGACCCGTCGCCGTTAAAAATAGCGCGTGCGCCGCGCGGGCCGCGCGGGATCGGCGCGGCCGCGCTGGCCACGCCGGCCGCGCGGCCACGCGCACACGCGGCGCACGCGCGCCACGCGCGCCACGCGCACACGCGGCGCACGCGGCGCACGTGGCCACGGCGCGCGCGCGCGCGCGCGCGCGGCGGCACAAGGCGCGGCAGCGCGGCGCGCGCGCGCTCCGACCGCTGCGCCGCTCGTTCTCCGTTTGCGCGGCTGCTCGTTATCTTTGCGCGGTGCGGCTGCGCGCCTGACGTTGCCGCGCGCGCCGCAAGCCCGCCGCTGCTCGCACCTTTTTGCATCGCGCCCGCCACCCCACCGCCGCCGCCACCGCCGCCGCCGCCACCGCCGCCGCCGCCGCCTTGTCCGTGGCGCGCCCCTTCCGTCCGCCCGCCCCCACCCCCCGCACCCCCGCCCGTTGTTGCTTGCTGCGCGCGCTTTATTATGGACGTCGACAAGACCGCGCTCTCGCAGGCCGATACGGCTCTCACCGACCTGGACTCCTCGCCGGCTGTCAACCACTCCATGTGCGACATTCGCTTTCTCATGGTCAATGGCACCTCCTTTCGGCTCAGCGTTCCGGCCTCCTCCACCATCCTCAACCTCAAGGACGCCGTCATTCAGCAGCGGCCAAAAGGTAAGCCCCACCCCCCCCTATTCGTTTCGTCTCCATACGTTTTTCCCACCCTTCCCTTTTTTTGCGGCAGCGTGGTATTAACCAATGTCTTGTCTCGCCTTCCACGCTTCCTGTATTCGCCGTGCGTCAGAGCTGGCCGACTTTCTCAAGGAGACCAGCCCGGGCGTCTCTTCGCCTACCAAGGTGGATGACATTCGAGTGCTGCATCTAGGAAAGTTTCTGGATGACATCAACACACTCAAAGGTAAGCTATCCTCTACTTTCCGCCCGTCTGCTCCGGCCTCCCACCGCGCGTCGCCTCCGCCCTCCAGTCATACTAATTAGCGCCAACTGTCCGCCGTCAACAGAATGCAACTTCTCCACTACCACCCATGAGTTTACCACCGTTCACCTTTCGGTGCGAGTGCCCACAAGCCCGTCGGACGAGGTGAAGGACAAATTCAGCAAGAAGGGCACTGCATGTTGCCAGATTATGTAAGCCGTCACCCACTGCATGCCACCCAACACTTCGATTATCTATCACAACAACCGTGGAGGAAGCGTATTCACCCCCCGCCCTCAACCCCTCTCCGTCCGCCCTTCATCCCCAATTACGCCTCCCAAAAAGTCAGCAGTTCGTCCCGCTTTCGAGTGCTACTCTGCATATATGTTTTCTACGAGAATCATGCTACGAAAGCAGTCTGGGTCGTCACAATTTCTCATCGTGGTAGATTCGTTCGAGTCGAAGTGCCCTTTATTTCACCTCGGTCTGAACCGTGTCTAATCGCCGATGCCAACCTTTTCCTAGCGCGTCACCCTGGGCGCTGTTTCACACAGCTCCACAAAATGCCTACAATTTTCCGGAGGTTTTGTAACGAATCGAAGAGCACCACAACGTTTGTGTGTGGAGTCGCGTATGGCAGCTGTCTGTCTTAATCTTCAATATCTCGCACATCTGCGTCTTGACTGTTGTTCGCGTGCGTGCTAGTGACGCGGTGGTGTACATGGTGACGTCTTTCTCTTTATTTCAGGAATCAGTAGTAGACAAAGTGAGAATGTGCATGGAAACCTGTAACATCTAGTTTGTGTTTGTTTAACTTGTTTTCTTTTTCCAAGCTTTTGTTTCAAGGATGGGCGCTTCTGTCTTTCTTCTTTTTTTGTGACATTCGCTCAACGTCGTAAAAGTGCCTATCCTAGTTCCATCGGGATCCTTTAAACCCGCCCTTTTCTCTCTTTTCTAGGCACAGTCATACGCACTCTTGTCTGCCTTGCGTGGGCGACCAGCTGTCGCATTCGCGGTCCGAAATATCACATCCAAAATTAGCTGCGAGAGCTGGTCCCGTGATCTGTAACAGAGTCTCGTGCGGCCGCAGGCTACCGCCACAGTCACCAAGCGTGGACGGATCCATCTTGTTGGATCACGCCTTTGTTATCCATTTTGGAAAAGTCATAGAAATACTGTTCTCAGAAAAAGATTCACTCCCTCTCGTGCTTTTGTAATGGCAACTGACAATGGACAGAAGCGTGTTGTTAACCCGCTGGAACAATGTGCTCCGGAAAAAGCTCGTTATGACTCATGTTTCAAGCATTGGTACAAGACAAAATTTCTCCAGGTATGTTCCAAGGTCTTGTACATGTTACGGTAGTATTCTCACGAAACCGATTTCTGACCATGCAACAGGGCAACTTGGAAACGTCGTCTGAATGCGAAGAGAAGTTTGAGGAACTTCAAGTGTGTATCAATGCGGCACTCGAACAAGCAAGACAAACTGGAAACAAGTAGTTTTGACCAGACTACTAGCGCGTCAGTGCATGCAACATGAATGAACTGCCTGAGGCACTCCAAGCTGTAATAAAACATGTGACAGCGTAACGCCTACGAGTGTAGTTCCGTGGTGAATAAAAGCATTCGGTTGCATTTCAAGTGACAACAGCAAAAGCAGTGGGAATTCCATGTGCCAAGCGTAGTTTGTTACGCGCAGGCGCAGTTGTTTGCTGTTCGCTTTCAAACAGATATTTCTATTGTGGCCTCAGCTTAGTGATGATTCATCTTCGGAGGGCAAATCCCTGATCCAGACTGTTGGCAGGTGTTATTGCAAGACACCAAACATATTAAGAGCAACTTCTCGTTTTAGGCAAAGGGAAGAGGGTTAATAATCCTATATTCCTTCCATTTGAACAAGGCTTCCACCAGGGGACAGTACCGAACGCACTTTTAAGAAGATTTGTCCTGTTACTCACCAACAAGCTTCTTTCCCAAATGCTGAGATCGGGGAAGATGCCTCATTGTTCCCGGTCCCATGGAAACGTATAATGTATATGTATGAACTTTCCTGTGTCCTTACTGATCCCAGACTCCAAATTCTACATATCAGAAATCTTAATTCTGTTGCTTCCGTCATATCCCTGTTGAACGAGAATGTTTGATAACAAATATTATTTGAACAGGGAAAGGACTCGCCCAGTCTTCGGATGCCAAAGACACGGTTGACATTGATCGGTCTCAGCTAAATTTCCAAACTGCTCTCCAGGAAGTGTTCACAACCGAAATTGACCGAACGTGTCGGAATTGTGATCAGATCGTGATCTGGAGCTTGATATCTGACGCGCAATGGTCGAAAAAGGGAGAATTTATAGTAGGGCACTCGAGAAGAACAGCTATTGAAATGGTCGTGGCTCCCATTCGTCGAAACGCGCCGTTTCGCTAGTCGCAAGTGCAAGTGCAAGTAAGGCTACCAAACAGGCTCATTCATTCATTCCGTTCGTTCGACGGCACTTCTCTAAGCTCCATTTACGAAGTGTACTTTCATAGAGAACTAACTTTGAACCCTTGTATTGCGCTGATCGAATGCCCACGCTTGTTTTATGGGCCTTTTCCATGACTTGAAGCTTTGCATGACGTCCTGGGGAAAGAGTTAGTAGATCGAACGACTTCGTTCGCACCACGGTATACGGAGACGTGTGCTTTTGATTTCTTGACGCAACGACTCAAAAAGTTTTGAGGTCATCGTTTTTGCCACCGGTACATGCTTTGTGACCTCGACAGAATTGTTTCCATCACCAAATGGTCTGCTTTATTTCTTCACCCGCGATCTTTGCTTCTCGCTTGTCCGCTCCAAAGCTATTCGGTAGTTCCCAAGCCTGCCCTAGAGTTCCTTTCCGGTGTGGAACTACAGTACCGCGAATGGCTGCTGCTGCCTCACGGCAACCTAGCTTTCTTAAACCAACGCAAGTTGAAAAAGTGTATGTTAAACATGATGCAGCAGGTTTTCCAGTGCTGCAAATTGAGAAAGTATCCAAGCGATTGATACCCCTATGGGTTCTTGCAATGATTGCTGCAGCTGTGACATGGTTTCTTCGCCGGTTAATGATGCTCCGATGCTTGGCACAAAAATACATCCGGAAGGACCTCAAGAAGGATATTGCTGACTTTTACGATAACAGATCGGCAGCATGGGAAACTGTTTGGGGCGAACACATGCATCACGGTCTTTACGACGTTGTCGACAGTAAGCGAATGACTGGACAACCCGCGCAAATACGAACCATGTCAGAACTGCTGAAGTTGGGCAATGCTATGAACTTAAATCTTCCTGAAGATTCTGAGATACTTGATCTCGGGTGTGGCATCGGAGGGGCATCTCGTTTTCTCGCTCGTCATTTTGGCGAAGGTTGTCACGTCACGGGCATTACGCTCAGCCCCTATCAAGCAACCCGGGCAAATGAATTGAACAAAGAAAAAGGTCTCGATACAAGAGTGAAAAACGAAGTGAAAGATGCCCTAAACAGCGGCTTCCCAGACGAAAAGTTTGAGCTCATATGGAGTCTAGAGAGCGGAGAGCACATAGAAAACAAGCCGCTTCTAATGAAGGAATGTGCGCGAATGTTGAAGCCTGGTGGTCGTTTGGTTATGCTCGCCTGGTGTGTGAGAGAATCCGCTCCATCCCTCACTCTGACAGAGAGGTATTCTATTCGCCGAATTATGGAAGAATATTGTTTACCGAGAGTATCCCCGCCGAGCGAATATGAAACAGAGATGATTCGGGCAGGTTTTCGGAATGTTAAGGTTGAAGACTGGACGAAGAGAGCCGCACCATTTTGGGGAGAAGTAGTGCGGAGCGCGTTCTTTAATCCACTCGGATGGAAAATGCTACTAAAGTACAAGTGGCCGTTAGTCCGATCGGCGTTGGCAATGCGGCATGTAATATCAGGTATCCGGCAAGGGGTTTTCCGTCTGGTTGCCTTCTCTGCCACCAAGGCGAGAGCGGAAGATATTGAAAAGGAAAAAGCTGCAGTAGGCACTTTTAGATGTCGCGATGAAAACGATGATTTACCGTAGCCGTTCCAGGCTGCAACAAAATAAAAGGCTACACTCTAAACCTCTCGACCTCTTTTGCTCTCTACGCAGCTTCTTCCATGTCTGCTGCCATCTTACGGGCATTTGAAATAACTTCATCAATATCACCAACCATATAGAAGGCATTCTCAGGAAGGTCGTCAAAGCTTCCCGCAACAAGATCCTTGAATCCAGCCAATGTCTTTTCAGTTTCGACAAAGCGGCCATCGATACCAGTAAACACTTCAGCAACATGGAATGGTTGGGAGAGGAAACGCTGCACCTTACGGGCACGTGCAACTGTGAGCTTATCGTCTTCACTGAGTTCATCCATACCAAGGATGGCAATAATGTCAGTGAGTTGCTTGTATGACTGCAGAATCTCCTGGACGGAACGCGCGACACTGTAGTGCTCTTCTCCAAGAATGAGCGGCGAAAGCATTCGAGATGTGGAGTCAAGCGGATCGACAGCTGGGTAAATTCCAAGCTCGGCGATCTGGCGAGAAAGCACAGTAGTGGCATCCAGATGCGCAAAAGTGGTAGCCGGGGCTGGATCTGTGAGATCATCAGCTGGCACGTAGATGGCTTGCACAGACGTGATAGATCCGAGACGAGTAGTCGTAATACGTTCTTGCAGACCACCAAGATCAGTGGCAAGTGTGGGCTGGTAGCCGACAGCGGATGGGATACGACCAAGAAGCGCAGACACCTCTGCGTTGGCCTGTGTGAAGCGGAAGATGTTGTCGACGAAGAGCAGCACATCCTGTCCCTCCTCGTCACGGAAGTATTCAGCGATCGCAAGACCAGTGAGACCGACGCGAGCGCGAGCACCTGGTGGCTCATTCATCTGACCGTACACAAGGGCGGCCTTGGATTCATCGCTATCGAGCTTGATGACACCAGACACAATCATTTCATGGTACAGATCATTACCTTCACGAGTACGCTCCCCGACACCAGTGAAGACGGAATAACCACCATGTGCCTTGGCAATATTGTTAATCAGCTCCATAATAAATACAGTCTTTCCTACACCGGCACCACCGAAGAGACCAATCTTACCACCACGGGCATAGGGCGCAAGCAGATCGACGACTTTGATACCGGTCTGAAGAATGGAAGCGGTGGTATCCTGATCGGTAAACTCTGGAGCCTCACGATGGATCGGGTAGAACTTGTCGGTCTTGACGGGGCCACGCTCGTCGATGGGCTCGCCGATGACATTGATGATACGGCCGAGCGTCTCGCGACCAACGGGAACCATAATGGGGTTGCCGGTATCGACGACGACCTGGCCGCGGACGAGACCTTCGGTGGCGTCCATAGCAATGGCGCGCACGGTGTTCTCTCCCAAATGCTGCGCCACCTCCAACACCAGACGGATATCATGATCCTTGACCTCCAAGGCGTTCAAAATTGGGGGCAAAGCACCGGATTCTACGCGCAGAGAGACGGATCGCGTCGACACACAAGGCGAGATGGCGCGCCAAGACGGTCAGTGGACGGCGCGCACAACGCCGTTGCAAAACAAAGCGCGAAAGGGAAGGGGCAACTCACCGAAATGGACGTCAACAACGGCGCCAATAACCTGCGAGATCTTTCCGGTGGGCAGCGCGGCCGGCGACGAGTCGGTCTCCGCCGCGGCGGGCGCAGCCGGCGACGCCTTGACGGCGGCGGGCGCGGTGGGCGCCAAGGCGGCGTGCGCAAGCCGACGCGCCGCGGCGGCCGCGGCCGGCGCGGCGGAGCGCGGGAGCAGGCGCACGGCGCGGGACGCGGCGCGGCCGGCGGAAGTGGCGAGTCTCAGCATGGCGGGGCGGCGGTGGTGTCGCGAAGACGGCGTCGGAACGGAGGACGGAAGACGGGGTGGTCGGTGGCGATGGCAACTTGGCGGGGGGGGGGCGCGCCGATCCGACGCGCGCCGCATCGCATGTTCAATGCCTCCCGATCTGCGCCTCACGACTGGCGCGCTTACACGCGCCGCGTGCGCGCGCTTACAGCGGCACGCCACGTGCACACGGCGCGCGGCGCGGCGGAGGGAGAGCTCTGTCTGGCCGCCAGACTCTGGCGCTGACGAGAAAGCTGACGAGAGGGAGCGCAGGCGCGGGAGCAGAGCTATCATACCAAGCGTACCGACGGTGTCATACGCCCCGCGATGGCGCCGCCTCCGCCGCTGCCGCTGGCGCTGGCGCGCGCCGCGTCGTCCGGCGCGTCGGCCGCGCCCGCGGTGCGCACCGTCGCCGACGTGCAGCACTGGCTGCGCGCCCACGGCTTCGCGCAGTACGCGCCCGTCTTCCTCGCCAACGAGGTGGACGGCCCCATCCTCAAGACGCTCACGTCGGAGGAGCTCCGCGACGACCTGCGCGTCACAAACCTCAGCCACCGCCGCCGCCTCCGCGACGCCATCTGCAATCTGGTCAAGGAAGAGGCTCCGCCCGCGGCGCAGCATCTGCCCGAACACGGCCGCATTCTCGACCACCTCTCCAACGTGCGAACGTACCACAGCTGGTTGCGCGTCGGCATCCAGTTTCTGGGCTTTGCGGTAGTCACGCTCAGACTGGCGCCGAACTTTCGTGACACAAAGCTCATCACCGCCTCCTCCATTTACTTTGCTGTCATAGGAATTGCTGCGTTAGTATACGGCATGTATCGCTACAAAACAGTTATTGATATGATTGAATCCTCTGGCCCTTCCAACAACAACTTCAGCCCAGACCGCGTAGGCGTTGTGTCCATGCTCGTGCTGGCATTCGCAGCCTTTGTCCTCTCGCTCACAATACTAGCAATACCAAAGTAATGCGCTCTTGCCTTACGTCTGGCCCCTCCCCCGCTTCTTCAAAGCCTTTTTCGCGTTCTTCACCAGACAATCTCTCATCAAACTTGAAATTTGACTGCCTGCTACACAGCACACTTTGATGGCCTCTCGGAACTGCTCGATCTCCACTTCCCCCTGCTGCATCAAATCCGTCACCTTTGCTCGATTGCTCGTATACGCCACGCGCACAGTTCCGGAAGCATTCGCCTCCTCTTTGGCTGTAGGATCCAACACTAATTGCCCCCCATCATAGCCACTGTGCTTCCGGCCACAACATCCGTCATCTCCACCCCAGCATCCGCCAACGCCAGCGAAGCCGCCGTGATCACCGCAGCAAATCCGCCTCCTGAATCTTCCAAAACAAATGCAGAAACGTCGATTCTGGACTTTGGATAGTTTTCCAACCTCACCACCGCCGCCAACGTGCGTTGCAACGAAGTGCTAAACTCTCTTTCTTCCTCGGAAACTATTTCGCCCTGTCGATTGCTCGCCGCTTGTCTTCCTGAAAACTGCGCCCAGCGAACATCGCAGTGGATCGTTCCGTGAATCGTGTAGTTTGAGGAAGAAGGTCGTGGACCGTGGACCGCGCAGAATATCTTGGTGCCACCGCCTTCGTAATACCCTGATCCGGTCGCCTTGGAGAGAAGTGATACTCGTAAGTATATGGGACGAAGTTCATCCCAGCGTCTCCCGTCCTCTCGAACCCCGGGTTCCGGGTGATTTTTCTTGTCTTCCTCGATTCGCACAAGAGGCCCGTATGATATGGTAGTCATGATTCTTCTCTTGCTGCGCGATGCACAGGACAGCACGCAAATTGTTGATGCTTGTCTCGACCGGGCAGGTGTCTTTACGCAAAAGATAGCTTTTTTTACAATTATCCGCTTGTTCCTGGTTCATCATGGAAAGTCGAACAAAAGTTCGTTCCCCGTCACTCGCTCTGAGAGCGAAGAGGCCGAATCAGGCCTGGCGGTGTTCAAGAAGACAGTGTCTTCCTGGATGCAGTCCTTTCGAAAAAAGCTTCAATCAAAGGACTTTAGCAAGAAATAGGATCTGCTGGGTTGGGACTATTACGCGCGGCTGGACCCAAAGAGTTTGACGGTATGGAAGATAGCATGCGAATGTAGCTTGCGAAGCAATCGATGAGCAAACAATGACGCCAAAGTTGGTGGCAGGCGAACAAGCGAGAAAACAAAGATTAAAGGTTAAGCGAACACATTTACATTTCACTGCAGCACAGCACAGCGAGAAGCGCTCGGTAGAAATGCTCCCTTCCAGATGCAATCGATCACACGCTGCGTGATGCGAGAAAGTGGGGCTGTGGAAATGAGCCACCAATCCGCGGAAACAAGCGGTCGAAAGACCGCATTATCAACTGAGTGAGCGACGCGCCCAGAAAGGTGATAGCCGTACGGCGCACTCCAATAGTGGCGTGCAGTTGTCATACAATCACAGAGCGACAGACTTGGGGCAGTCCTCGCACGAGATATGCACAAGCGCTTACGAGGAACTGTACTTGGTGACGGCCTTTGTGCCTTCCGAAACAGCGTGTTTTGCCAACTCGCCGGGTAGCAGAAGGCGGACGGCGGTTTGAATTTCGCGTGAAGTCAAGGTCTTGGTGTTGTTGTACGAGGCCAGCTTGGCGGCCTCTGTGGCGATTCGTTCGAACAGATCGGCGACAAAAGAGTTCATGATAGACATTGCCTTTGATGAGATGCCGGTATCTGGATGCACCTGCTTGAGAACCTTGTAAATGTAGATGGAGTAGGACTCGCTCCTCTTCTTCTTGCGGGTGGTCTTCTCGACGGAGCCGCCGGAAATGCCCTTCTTGGCGACCTTCTTCTCGGCGGCTGGGACGCTCTTTCCTCCTCCCTTCGGCATGGTTGATGTGCGAGAACGAGAAGGCCAAAAAAAACACGGGAGACGCGAGGCGGGAGACGGCGGATACTTGTGGTGTCGGAAGGGCGGAGGCGCGGCGCGCAGACGGGGCTCTTAAATGCGTGCGGCGAGACGGAAGCGAAGTGCGAGCACTTGCAGGAGGGGGTGACCTGGAGCGGGTCGGGCGCCAAAATTTTGTATTCGGAAGACAGGCGCACTGGCCAATCGGCTGCGCCGCGCGCCGCGGGGGGACCGCCGAATCAGCCAATGCGCTTTCGGCACGCCCGGGGCGCCCAAAAATCGCGCGCATTGTACGCGCGTTTGCGCGCGTGGCGCGCGTTCGGAGCGCGCCGCGCGCATCGCGCGTTGAGTCCAAACGGCGCGAAGCGCCGCGCGCGCGCGCTGTCGGCGGTGCATTTAAGGAGCGCGAACGGCGTGCGGGGCTGCGGCGCCGGGCGGCTTGGCTGCATCACCCCGCCCGCAGCGTGCGCTTCTTCTCGTGCGAGCCGTTCGACGATCGCTTCCGTTTGCTGCCGCCGCCGCCGCCGTTTCGCTCCCCGCTGCTCCCGAAGATGGCAAGCAAGACGAAGAAGACGTCGCAGTCCAGGTCGTCCAAGGCCGGGCTGCAGTTCCCCGTCGGCCGTATCCACCGCTTCCTCCGGAAGGGCGGCTACGCCGACCGCGTTGGCGCCGGCGCGCCCGTGTACATGGCGGCCGTGATGGAGTACCTGACGGCGGAGGTTTTGGAGCTGGCGGGCAATGCCGCGCGCGATAACAAGAAGACCAGGATTATCCCGCGCCACATCCAGCTGGCTGTCCGTAACGACGAGGAGCTCAACAAGCTGCTGAGCGGCGTGACGATTGCGTCGGGCGGGGTGCTGCCGAATATCCACCAGGTGCTGATGCCCAGGAAGAAGACGAAGGGCGATGCATCGCAAGAGGTTTAGATTGCATTGCGCTTGTTGGCTTGTAGAGTGATTTGTGTACAGTACGGTTTGTTGTGTGTGTGCGAGTGTTGAAAACTAAACGAGCCATCATGTTGTATGCTTTGCGTGTGTGCTTTTTACATTTGGCGCAGCAAACAAGGAGGCGTGGCGCAAGACAAACACAAAGAGCGCGTTTGAACGAGAGGTCTCAAAGCATGCGTCTGTAAGCAGCCGCATTACTGCTGCGCAATCGATGATCAGGCCGCCCACGCCGTTTCTCCGCCCGCCGTCGGCGCGCGCATCCGCCGACGTCCGCCATCGCCACCCACGCAGCATTTGATCAGCCCGCTGCGCCGTGCGCCCCAACCCCCCCTCCCCGCCCCAGATCAATGGCGCCTCCGCAAAGCGTAAGCTGCACGTCGTGCAACGTCGCCGTCAGCGGCGCGGGCGACGTCCGCACGCACTACCGATCGGACCTGCATCTGGTCAACGTGAAGCGGCGCGTGTCCGGCCTCGCGCCGCTGTCGCGCGACGACTTTGCGCGCCGCGTGCAGCAGCTGCAGGCGGCGAGGAGCGACGCGGAGCAGCGCCGGCGCGGCGTGAGCTGCGACGTGTGCCAGAAGCGCTTTGCGTCCGAGAAGGCGTACCGCAACCACGAGCTTTCGCGCCGACACCGCGACAAGCTCAGCGCCGCGCACCGCGACGACACGGAATGGATGTCGTCGGTGAACAGCGCGGACGGCGACGCGCGCGCCGCGGCGCGCGGCGAGCCGCCCCTCAGCGACGACGAGCGCGAACACGAACACGAGGCGCTGCAGGTGGAGGCGGTGCTGCGGCGGCGGCTGGAGGCGTGGCAGCGGCGCGGCGCGCTTGGCGGCGTGTTTGACGACGAGTGGTTCGACGACGCGCACCAGGCGCTGCGCCACCTGGAGCGCGCCGCGCTGTTCGTGCCGTTCCGCGAGCGGCTGCGCGACGTGCGCGGCCTCGTGCAGTACCTGTCGCAGAAGGTGTGCGTGGGGCACGCGTGCGTGCGCTGCGAGCGCGCGTTTGAGCGCGCGGAGGACGTGCGCCGCCACATGGGCGACGCGGGCCACCGCGCCATGACCGACGACCTGGAGCAGTGGATGCTGGAGTTTGGCGAGTTCTACGACTGGGGCGCGCCCGACGGACCCGACGGCGCCGACGACGGCGCCGACGGCGACGACGACGGCGCCGACGACGGCGACGACGGCGACGGCGACGACGACAGCGACGGCGACTGGGAGGAGGTGGCCGACGACCGCGAGCTGGCCGCGGCGGAGCGCGGCAGCGGGCAGCACGCGCCCGTGGGCGCGCTGCGCGGCGGCGGCGCCAGCGCGCGCGGCGACGCGGTGGCGCTGGCGCTGGGCGCGCGCGAGCTGGGGCACCGCTCGCTGCGGCCGTACTACGCGCAGCGCGCGCGCGCCGCCGCGCCGCGCGCCGCGCTCGCCGCCGCGCGCCGCGAGCGCCGCGCCGCCGCGCCGCTGGCGCGCCCGCCGCTGCGCGAGGCGCGCGCGGCCGCGCGGCGCGCCGCCGCCGCGCGCGCGCGGCTGTGGCGCCGCAGCTACCACTGCCGCAAGGCGCGCTTCAAGCAGCGCCTGGCCGTGCTCAACTCCGGCTACCGCGCGTAGACGGCCACCGCGCGTAGACGGCACGCGTGGACGCCGCGCGCACAGCAATGCGCGCGCCGCCCGCCTCGCGTGTTTTATTTCGCGGGCGCGCGCCGCGCGCGCAACCGACGTGCCGCGCGCGCACTGCCCGCCCCGCCGCGCGCGCCCCCCCGCCCCCTCCCCGTCCCTCCCCGTCCCTCCCCGTCCCTCCCCCCCGCCGCGCCGCCCGAAAGCATGTCCAACCCCGGCGTGCTGCCCGACGGATCGCTCAGCGCCGACTACCAGCGCCGCCTCGCGCGCAACCAGAACCGCTCGCTGCCGTCCGCCTTCCCCATGGCGCCGCCGCCGCCGCACGGCTACTACCCGCCGCACCCCGCCGCGCCCCCGCACCCCGCCGCCCCCCCGCACTCCGCGTACCCCCCGCCGCCGCCGCCCCCCCCCCACGGCTACTACCCGCCGCACCCCGCCGCGCCGCAGCCGCAGCCGTACGCCGCTTCCCCCCCGCCCCCCCACCACTTCCAGTACCCGCACATGGGCCCCCGCCCCGCGCAGCCCGCCCCCCCCCCCCGCAGCCGCAGCCGCAGCCGCAGCCGCACGCGCACCAGGCGTATCAGCCGGCGCCGGCCGCGCGCCCGCCGTACAGCGGCGTGCGCGCGTTCCGCCCGCCGCCGTCGCGCCCGCCGCAGGCCGGGTCGCACTCGTCGAGGTACTACGCCAACCCGCACGCGCCCTCCATCAGCTCCTTCCGCCCGTCCGGCCGCAAGCGCGCCGTCCTGGTCGGCATCAACTACGTCGGCACCAAGGATGAGCTGAGGGGCTGCGTCAGGGATGTCACCTTTGTGCACCACTTGCTCAAGACCAAGTTCCGCTTTCAGGACAAGGACTTTGTCGTCTTGACCGACGTCGACGCCAAGATAAGGAACGTCAGGACGGGCAGACCGGACCGGCGTACCATTCTCAGCTCGCTCAGATGGCTGGTCGAAGGCTCGAGGTCGGGCGACTCGCTCTGGTTCTCGTTTTCGGGCCACGGCTCGCAGGTCGTTGACACCAGCGGCGACGAGAGTGATGGCTACGACGAGACGCTCTTGCCCGTTGACTACAAGATTGCCGGCCCCATCGTGGACGACCAGCTGTACAAGATTGTGCGCCGCGTCGCAGGCGGCGCCAGACTCACCGTGCTCTTGGATGCCTGTCACTCTGGCACCGGCCTCGACTTGCCGTACCAGCACGACGTGTTCGGCACTGGAACGGGACAGAAGCTCAGTTCTGGAGGCCGCCCGATGAGCCTTACCTCCGGCATCTTCAACCTCACGGGGCAGATTTTGAGCGGCAATCCTCAGGCCGCCCTGCAGGCCGGGCTCAACCTTGTCAAGGGCAAGAAGAAGACCAAACCGCCGCAGGGACCCGATCCGAACGCGGGTGAGGTTTTGCTGTTTGCTGGATGTAAGGATAATCAAACCGCCGCTGACACCTCCAAGTTTGCAAAGGGGCTTACTACCGGCGCTATGACCTATGCGCTCATTGAGGCTATTGAGCATTCAACCGTTGGCGATTGGCGCAACTACAATTATCGACAGTTGTTGCAGACTATGAGGCAAAAGCTTCGAGAAAACAGAATGGTGCAGACGCCGCAGTTTTCTACTTCTCACCCATTCGATATTTCTTCTCCGTTCACTTTGTAGCGTTGGTCTTCGTCTTGTTCGCTGTGCCCTGTGCTGGAAAGCTACCTTTTTTTTTTTTTACGCCGTGCGTCGTTTTAGTTTGTTTTTACGATGTTCTCGTGTTCCATGTGCTTCGTGTCACTCAGACAAGCAGGTACGGACATGTTGGGTCCGGCGGTCACGCTGGATCGGTTACTCACCATACCTGATTCTTACTTGGATGGAAGGTGGAAAGAACACGTCCAGTTTCCGCTTAGCCCTTTTCGCGCCGAACAGAGCATGCTCTGTCAGCCGATATGGCGAGCGGGCAGCCTACTGTCTGCCTTCTCTTTTCTCATTGTTTCATCTTCCCTGACGTGAGCTTATGAGTTTGAAAAAGTATTGGAATCCCCGAGAGTCCAATACGTGCTGCATGCCTTTCGTTGTGTACATAACTAAAAGAAAGCCCGTAGATTGCAACCATTATAAGATCAGCGTGCAGGTGGGCGCAGCTCTCCCATCTTCAATCATTCCTTGACGTACCCAACACTACGGATCGCAATTCTGTCATCGACAGTGACGGGTTATCCTTACGTGATGCAGAAAAGTCGGTGCCACATGGGACTGTCTCACGTGCATATGAACAAAACTGAATGTCTTGCCGAGTCACTCTGACCAAAAACGTCATCAGAGTCCACTCCCCACAGAGCATCTTTTCTTTCTTTATTGCGCTGTGTCTGGGCAACTGAGCAGAACCCTATACGATCTGTCTGCACTGAGTAATAAATAAAGGTTACCACCATCGAGAATCTCCTGAATGCCAGAACGGAACAGTGTTTACTATGCTTGACAATCAAGTTACGTCGAAAGCAGGTGACGAACGTAGCTAATACGGCACGACAAAATTTGTTGTGACAATCTTAATGTCATTCGCTACTGGGACAAGACGGTGCATTGTGCTCCTGGACATTATTCTACGGAATCAGTGCAACGGTGCAACAGAAGCTGTTGCGTATAAGGTTGCAGCACGACGCGGAGATTTCCCTGTAGAAGCCAAAGCAGCAGAAGAACTGCTTTCTGGTGCGAAAAAGCTCGCCTGCGAGAGAATAGACCGTCCATGACGGGATTACGATCCGTGTTTTCTCCGCGCCTGTTGTTCTTACCTGTGAGCTTTGTCCTTTCTTCGGCGGAGGCCAAACGCTGGGTCCAGTACCCTTGTGATGTTCCCCTTCGATTTAATTCCATGTCTGTTGGACAGGACACGTCTTGGTCTCGATGCCAGTACCCACTTTCGACTATTATTTCTCCTAAGAAAACCCTGGCACGGCTGTGTCACGGCGCGGTTAAGAAACCGCTCCAAAAGTCCAAGAACGATCATATTGTTATGATCGTAAGAAGCATCCTCTTCCTCACAGTCACGAGTGCTTTTAACGAGGGTTCGGCTACTTCCAATTTTGTCAGTGTGGGGGTTCTGCCACTTGATGGACGGAGGTCACAATTGCATTGTTTGAAACACGAAACGGGGCGTAACAGCTTGTATTGATTTTCGAGCGGATACTCCATATCCAAGGTACACAACATTAGGAAAACCAGCTAACCTCGTATCAAGCGATATCGACAGATGAATCCCAAACTTCCCACATTGCCTACTATTGCTCGAACATTACCCTCATTGCAGGATGAATTTGTCTGTTTACAACTTGTTTGTGCCTGATAACATAACAATGGAACGCTGTGAATCTGATGAGGGCAGCGAGTGGCGACAGATCATCATGCAGTTTCTCCTCGAGTCCTACTCTGTTACCGTACTCATTCATACAATACGCCATGGAGTCTTTAGCATGTCCAACAAGCTACGATGCTCGCCATCAATAACTGAAGGGCTCATTGTCACCCTCTGAGCCTCGGGAGATGATCAAGATCCTACTGTGCTGCCAAACAGCCCACTGGGGATTAACAAGTAACCTTACCGAGAATCTCGTACATTAGGCATCGAGCATTGAGGGGTTAGGACACGTACATATCTTTTCGTTAAGAGCTTGATAAACGCCTCGGTGTCATCTAGTGAGCATCCAAAGCGTTGTCTTTGATCCCTCGGAATATCAACTGCAAAGCCTTTCCTTCCTTCTTGTGGTGCTGTCAGGTGCAGATGGCGGTCACAAGGAGTCATGATAACATCTCCGCAGTGCAAGCTTGGCGTCGCAAGCGCTGGAGCAGCAATAGCTCTATCGGAAAGCATCCTCGTGTGCTTTTTGTGTGAGCTCGGGGCTCAGGGTTCAAGTCCTAACTCTGCCTTGCTCATCCCTGTTGAACCACAATTCTGCGCATCGGAAAGAAACATAGTATTCCATGTTTTCTTCCTCGGGGACCGACCATTCTTGAGTAGAATACCAGCCATTAGTGGCTGTGATGTGGAGAGATCAACATTGCAGTTCGTTGGGTCTTGAGCACATCCACGCGGTTAAGCGTAATTAGCTTCAACATTTCAACAAGAAGACAGGAAAAGAGAATCTTTATTTCCTTCCTTACGACAAGACAAGTGAGAGCAATAATGACGATGAATGAGTATTTGCCCCTTGGTATCTACGTATCTACCTTAAAAGGTAGTACCTTTGTGGCAAAGGTTCGACGGGCATCCCCCGGAATTCCATTTTGTCCTTTTGGACGCGACAAGATTTTTTTTTCGTGCCCCTCCAATTCCCATGCAGCTTGAGCAATGCCCAATGGGCATCTAATTTGGTCCGTTGAGTCAAGACTCACAACTTGTGAGCACAAGTCATTCGTTCCGAGAAGCCTGCCCGATCAATGTGAGACGGCAGTTGAGCGGTCATTCTTTGCTATACTGTGCGATCTATTTCGAGATAAGATCTTGGCAATCGATCTTCATCAAGTATTGCCTTCGTACAGCTGGCTCGCAGATCACGAACGTCGAACGTTGCCTCTTTCGTTCAAATGAGAGACAGTACTTCTGCATTTGTTTCATCTCTTGCGCCAAGCAGAACGTCTAGAGCCAGCCGGTTTTCAACATCACCGGCATTGCCTCGGAGGCAGTCAATCGCTCGACGTCAGAGAATCAGAGCTGTGATGACTGAGAACGTTCGTCAACATTCAGATATCAAGCGCTTTCTGCCGGGCCCCCGTTTTAATCAGATCGTGGTTCATAATGGAGTGGTATATCTAGCCGGGCAAGTTGCTCGGGGCACAGATGGTTCCGTAGCGGCACAGACACGTGCGATTCTGGCAAAAATTGATGATCTCCTAGAGCAAGCTGGCACCGATAAGTCTCGTTTGTTGACCACCAATATCTGGATTGCTGATATGTCAAAGTTTTCCGAGATGAATGGTGAATGGGAGAAGTGGGTCGACAAGGATAATATGCCTGTGCGAGCATGTGTTCAGTCCACTCTAGCGGACGACTCCATCACGGTCGAAATTCAGGCCACCGCCGCATTACCATCTCCGGCGAAGGTCATCGCCACTGACGAAGCTGCCGCTGCTGTTGGACCTTACAATCAAGGAGTTGTGGTTGACGATGGTACCGTTTATGTGAGTGGGTGTATCGGCCTTATGCCACGAACAGGGATCATGGCAGGTGATTCAATTGAGGAGCAAACGAAGCAGGCTCTTCAAAATATGAAATCTATCGTGGAAGCCGCCGGAGCTTCTGTTCAACATATTGTCAAGACCACTATACTGCTTGACGATATCGCAGATTTTGCGGCCGTAAATGTTATCTACTCGAAGTTCTTTGACGGGGGACCAGTACCAGCTCGATCCTGTTTTGCCGCAAAACAATTGCCCAAATCGGCTTTGGTGGAAATTGAGTGCATAGCAAAGTTGCAGTGAGCGATCTGGTTGTATTGGATACTCTTCGGCAAATACTTTCCCCGCCTTCAAGGAGTAGCATGAATGAGTAGTGATCAAGCTTGGAACAGATACCGCATAGGAGGCTTCCCCAGAATATCTCTTACTTCGAAGCGCTTCATATCGTTGCTCGCCTTCTTCAGGCATCAAGGTGTCTTCCTATTTTTGGATATGTACATCCAAGTTTAGACATCCAGTCATTTTTGCTCAAGAAGCCAATGAGCTTCACCAGGTCGTAATATCTTCTCTCACGTTGACCGAGGAAGGTCTCCATTTCTCTCAACAATATTTGTCTAGGCTTGTTAGCTCTCTGTTGTAGGTAAATCCAGTTGTGTTCATCGCCAGGCTTTCGTTTGACGTACGGTGGTGCTGTGTACACATTATGGGAAACTTCGTTTGGTAACATCCTCAACAACGTCGCAGGTTGAGATATGTACATATCTACATCTATCTGTATCGTCATAGAAGTGGAACAAAGCGCTACCGGAAAACGTAATTGCACCCAGTCTCCGGCACCATTGACCAGGTCCTCATGTACATGAACAAAAGTTTAAGGAAGCCTTACTTTCGTCATCACTGCGTGTGACGAAGTTGATTCGCTTGTTACCTCATAATTTGGGTACAGATTGGAACATCGAGAACTTACTGGACTTGACGTGTACCGCTGCAGTTTATATCCGCATGTAAGGTGGGCCGTGTTTGTTTTCTTGCTGGGGTGCACTGCTGTATCAGAAGCGCCATCTCGCCCTTTCTTTAAGCTTGCGAGTGCAACTCCGACTGAATTGTCATGTAATGGAATGTTCATATTCACTGAATTCACCAGAGCTCTTATCAGATATTATTCAGCAAGAAGTCATGCTTATCATGTGCATTTGCTATCACCCTGGCATTCATCACCGCAGAATACAGTTTCCATTCGTGAAGTCCTGTTTGTCATCATTCTTGATTCCAAGCCTTGGGGCTTTAATCATTAATCACCTAAAGTTAATAGTGATGTACATTTCACAAAAGAGCCACGGGTGCTGTTGTGGGTTGGAAAGGAAACGTCGTGCTTTCGATGATGTTGTGCCATAACTCGCATTTCTTCTCTCTCTTACTATAGTGTCCTGTACCTCTCATGGCCAAGAAGCCCTTTTATCTCATGTTCTTGTTCCTTTTATAGCTCCTTATTCGGAACGCGTCGTTTCCATGACTGCTTCCATAACTCTCGTGCCGTTAGCAAGGTTCCTCTTAAGGCCAAAGCGAGCTTTTTTTTCCTTTTTACGTCTGCAAAGGTATAAACTGGTCCCATGACTTTTCAATGAAAGAGCTTAGTAAATCTTCAAACAGCAACATCTGGTAAGGGAAACATGAGTGACTGCATAGAGAAGCAAAAGACGTACTAAAATTATGAATCCTTGACTTTTAGTGTGCGACAACTGAAAGGGTATGCCCAACAAACTTATGGGATTAAGAGCAGTTTGTTCTCTCCTGGTGCACTTTGGCTTGTAGTGTGGAGAATAAAAATGGAATGTTTTGCACAGAAGGTCAACATTGACCTTATTGACCTCAATGACAGAACAGAACTCATTCCAAGGGATCATTCAGTGATGCAAAAATAGAATCGGACACGCTCGCTTACTATGGCTTTTCCTTTTTAGCTCTGGAATCTCTGGCTCTCGCTGGAACCAATGACTGCCCAAAAGAATCAAGAGTTCACAAAAACCCGGGAATGGAATGATACTCGTCCAAACAGTCAAAATGAGCGAGGCACGAGATGTTCTTGGGTGAAGAAGGCGAAGTGATAGATGGGCTGCTTCTCATTTGTTCAATTACATGTGGCTCTTGCGAGCACTTGTTGGGCACGCAAAAGAGACGAAGTGGATATGATGCGTACAGCGCACTAATTCTTTTCAAACTAAAACCTTTATGAAGCCATTACTTTCATGCTCGAACACGGTATCTATTGTACAAAGTACCGCACCATGGCTCCCGCTTTTTGCCTGGAACAAATCTCGAGATCCTGAAGCAAAAGCAGCAGTTTCAAGGGAGCTAAGATAATACTCACAAGATCATTACCCTTACACAGAAACTAGCGCAACCCCAACAGCTTTGAGTATGGAACGAGATTAGTACCAAACATACCAATAATTATATTTTATAAAGCTACCCCTACCGACTATAGAGCGTGTGGTTAAATCATATCCCGAAAATTCGCTGATCATAGTGTGAGACACCTTTCGATATCCATTGAAAGATATAATTAGCGTCTTACCTTTATATGCATGAAAATTGTAGAAATCGTCATGCTGAAGTTGACAGTGGTAGAAAAGTACAGGGGTATCCTCGCATTCAAGAGAAGTGATGCGAAGTCACACTTCATGGAAATTGAAGCACTCCTCATTGCTTGGAGAAAGAAGTTTCCACAAATGTCATGTACAGATGTAGGTAAAAATGTAAACGAATCGCAACGAGGAAGGAAGCAAGCATGTCAAGCTGAAGAAATACACCTTCGGAGTTCCTTTCGAAATGAAGGTGTAATTGTTCGTTTCTGCAGACGATAATGCTGTGCACGAGAAAGGAGCTTTCCGAACTTGTTTCAGGGTGATTCATGAACTTATCTCCGCTGACTAGACCCTCTACAAGTGATGTCCGCGCAATGAAAGCTGCCACGGAGAACTACCACAAAGAACAATGATGCTGGTCAGTTCTAAGAGTGGTGCTCTTTTGGCCTCTTTGATATGATAGGGCGACTCCTGCTGGTTTTCCTCTTTGTGCATTTCCGACCACTGAAAATTCCTTGAAGAAAGTGTTGTCTTTGAGTGTATTGGTGGATAGTGCTTCCTTTCTGGACTGAGTCCATTGGGCGCTCGGGCGGATTCCATCCCTATCTACTCTTACACGGTTTGATAACCATGAGGCACGTGGCGTTCTAGACGTCTAAATGTTGCTGAAACGCAACACAGTTTGTCTTGAAAGACTAACGCCCCAACCATCGTCTCATGACACTAAAACTCCGAAGGTCTACCACCTAGATATTCCGCTGTGCTTTAAACGAAGCAACGACCAGCCAAAGTAATAAGGAGTCCCGCTCATGTAGGAAGGGGAAAACGTGGCCCGTATTAAACCTGCATGATCTGAAACTTTCCCCCAGTTCGACACCATTCCATCCTCGTCATACGAAGGAGATGGTGTGTAAATAACTCATGTGCGATGTAACTAGCAGAGTCTCATGATCTAGACTGGTCCGTCTCAGAAAGCATCATCTAATTGGCTTGTCGCGAGAAAATTCGGATCTTCTCCGCTTACAAGAGGTGTCAGACACAGAATTGAGTCTGATGTGGAGCCCGCCGCTAAACCGCCATCTCTTCGGGCTATTAACACCTGTTCCTCCTCCGTGTGTGGTCAGCAGCAGAAGTTGGGTAAACAGAATACCGAGGAAGCAAAGGAGAAAACTTCAGAGAATTTAAACAATATGGTGAGCTTGGAACCCTTAGTTACTAACACGAAGGATCTACCCCTGGTACAGAAGAAGCTCGAGTCACACGAATGGTGAAATGACTTACAATAAATATTGCGCAAAACTTGCGCAGTTAACGTTTCAGCCAAAATCGGGTTTTCTTGGACAATAACAGAAGCCTTGCGTGTTGCAACTGGTCCACTTAGCAAATGTGTCAGTAGTCTGGCGCTGAGAGACAGACTGCTGACAAATTTGCTATGCCATCACGCTCATTGCTTCCAATAAAGGTTGCTGATTCAAGACTTAAATGAAGTCACGTCAAACATCAAGATTACAAATTCCGTTTGAGGGTACGTCTACTGATGTGCCCGCACGTCAGTAGACGTATTTGGGGGGTTGACGGATGATGAAGATGATGAAGATGATTTGAAGACGCAAATGCAAAGATGAGAAACGTGAGAATCTAAAGGAGGGCACCACATAATCAAAAACAACTGCCCACTTATTTGCAGTACTGACTGTACTATCTACGGTATCATAGTTACAAGGATAAGGGTACCCAAAGCTTCCTGTTTCGCGAGAAAGCAAATCGGGGATTTGGTCGCAGCCATGCCGTGCTTTCGCAAGCCGGGCGACTGACTTCTTGGCATAACTTCCTCTGAAGTTGTGTTTTTGCTATAGTGAGCGTTTTTTAGCATGCTTGGCACTGAAGGGTCTGGCTGTCACGTCACGATACGTGCGTCATGTTGGACATACATGATAGGTATCGCTTATAATGCTCATAATAAAAGCTACCGTCGGTACAGTCAGTCGTTTCCTTGCAATCAACAGTACGCGAGGTTTTTTTGTGAATAAATGTAGCAGTTTGGCCCCCTCATCTGGATGGCACAAACCATGCGACTCTGTGTACGTCCTTGACGGTGAAACAGCCGTTTTGATCAATCCCAGAATGCAACTAACAAAACTTGTAAACATCATGTCAGCCCTCCTTGTCAAATGGGAAACTAATCGTGATTTCACTTCTAAAGGATATCAGACAGTTTTCATTCGTCGCAGTTTATGCTATTCTTATCTCCTTCATCGTGAGTCGTGAAATCGACGCACGCTCTCACACCCGAGAGAAGATGAGAGCTTCGTGTAGATGTACATATTGTCTCACAACTCTTTAACTAATGCCGTAAGACATCTCAGCGGCTCGCGCAGATTGTTTACGTTGTGGGGACTAATTATGAATCGGACCCGTCCTCAGAGCGTCACATACAAGGATAATAATAACGCTCCTATTTTATACGAGACCAAAACATCGCGGACAGGTTGTACATGCAACAGCCTGTGTTCGTCATTGTTGTATACGCAAGTGTTGATTCGGAGCAGAAGTGTTCGAACGGCCGGGATGGTCAGATAGGTAAACATACATATATTTTTATGGTTTGACAAAGAAACGGGAGACGAGTTCTGAGAGATTAACCTTAAACGTCGGGTGACGTTTGTCGTCATTTGATATCTTTAGACGTTCCATATAAGGTTAAGACGTTTGCGTGCAAGGATTTTTGCACATGCAGCGTCGGAAGTATATGCTGACAATAGACGTAATGAGTTGATATGAGCGCCGCTAATCAAAAAAGTTTCATGGAAAAGCGCTATTGTGTGGAGCCATTATACTCAAACGACTCGTTACCAAGGGCAGGTCTCGCGACGACTGTAGTGCCGAAAGAGCGTATGCAGTTGAGTAGATGAGAAGTTCCTTGAAGATGCAGATGTAGATATGGCGTTAGCGCTGTTGTCTGTTGAAGAAGTAAGCTTATTCGCAGTTCGAGCGTTTGGAAAGCGTGAGCTGGTGAGCGTGGAACGTCTAGTATGAACTCATACATGAATGTGTCAGCGTGAGCTGCATCTGCGTTTTGTTGCGACGTCACTCATGTGCCTTTTTTTAGAGTTTTGGAGTTTTAGATAACTTTGGTTAACCGAACCCAATCCGGGACAGTCATATCACTATCATTGAAAGCTGCTGTTGGTGGAACGCATGCGAACGCCTGCGCCGCTATGTCGTCCCACCGAGACATGCTCAAGCAATGCTATTGCTGAGTTGTTATGTTTTACGCATTTATCTGTTTTGCGTGCACATGACGCATAAAGAAATAAAAAACAGCTCGGAGATGAGCACGGGAGCTTCTCTAATTCTTATCTCATTAGTATTCTACGTACAAGGAATGTGTTATTATGCTCCCCCCCCTCCCCCTCCGTCGCGACCATCAGGACGCGCAGCATGGTGCCCTGACGTGCTCATCTCCGATGCCGAGATTGCGTGCGAGAGTGGCGAATGCAGCACGTGCTGCAAGTATATCTACCGCTACGATTGCAGCGTCGACAGAAGTAATTTTCGGCTGGACAAGAGCGACACACTGCGTCGCCACAGAATTCGCAAGACGCAAAGGTGCAAGTGCATCTGAGCGTTCTGCGGCAGTGCAGACAGCGGACGCGAACACCTTGGTCGGGAGAGCCACAGCGCTGACAGAGCGTAG
The DNA here is from genome assembly GCA_022539475.1 of Gracilaria domingensis. Taxonomy (NCBI): domain Eukaryota; phylum Rhodophyta; class Florideophyceae; order Gracilariales; family Gracilariaceae; genus Gracilaria; species Gracilaria domingensis. The sequence goes on from VCMS01000061.1 coordinate 141,571, forward strand.
AATTTTGACCAAAGTGGAGATCGGCAGGCTGGCATCTGAAGCACGTGCGCCTTCCTTGATGGCGGGTCATAGCAGAACATACGTCGCAGTATACTCTGCGGCAGACCTCGCACTTCTCGATACTGTCGCAGTTGCGGCAAAAGTAGCTGTCACACACAGAGCAGACGCGGTTCCGTCCGCGTGAGCTGTGTCGGGTTCGGTTCCAAGTGGCACCGCAGCCCTCGCCTTTGCACTCGACGATAATTTCGTGGCGTGAAGTGACAGAGACGGTGGAAGACATGCTGGCGGAAATTGAGTGAGCGGGGAGAGAGGATGATTGGGTAGCAAGCACTGAAACGGGTGAAGGTGAGAGGGTACGGAGTAGGAGAAAAGCAAATGGAGGAAAGAAGGGCTGGAAGGGCTGGAAAGGCTGGTAGGGTTGGTGGCGGGAGGTGGAGGGGTGGGGGAGAAGGCGAAGGGGGAGCTGGCGGCGGCGAGTTGAAATAGGGGCGGCAAGGCAGCGAGTAGAAGGTTAAACGAGTGAGGCGTGGATTTGGCGAGGTGCGAGCCATTTGCGGGTCAGCGAGCGCGGGCGCGCGGTGGAAATGCGCCGAAGATGGAAGGAATAAAGTGTGCCGTGACATGTGCGCGCCGGCGTGCGCGCGCGCGCCACGCGCGCCGCGCGCGCCATGCGCCTCGCGCGTGCGCCGCTGCACCTTTGGTGAACAGCCTGTTCACCAAAGGACTGGGAGTTGGTAAGTGATTGGAAGTGCGCGCCGCATGGCCGTCAGGGAGACCTTCCTGCGCGCGGCGGAGCGGCGCGCGGTACGCGTGTGCGCGTGGGCCGCGTGGCGTGCGTGGTCGACGCGTCCGGCGTGTCCAGCGACGGCAGCGCGCATGTTTTGGCGCGTTTTTCGTCAAACTGCGCCGCGACGCCGACAGCCTTGGCCGCAGGCAGGGGGCCGCCGATCTTTGGCTTGCACCGCGTCCACCGCTTTTGCTTGCGTTTGTCGTTTGCCGCCCTTCAGCTCTTTCGTCGCGCGCGCGTACAGGTGTTTGGTCGCTATGGAGAACTCGAACAAGCCCAACGAACTTGGCGAGGATGACCTCGTCGACTACGAGGAGGAGGATGATACCCCCGTCGAGAAGCCCGCCGAAAACGGCAAGCACTCAGCAAACAAGTATGCTATATCACCCACTTTTTTCTCTTCTCTCGCTCTGCCCTGCTGCTGCTCGTGTGCGCGCTCTTGTCTCATGGCGCCGCCTCTGTCCTTTGTGCCGCCCGTGTGTTTGAACGTGCCGTAATTGCCTCTCAATTCGTCTCAACTTTTTCGTCTACGCAGCCAAAGTTGCCATTAGCTCAGCTTTTGCTTTTTTCGCACCCATGTGGTTCGCAACTCTGCGTCGCTCATATCGTTTCTTGTACAAACGCGTACGAAGCACTTGTTTCTGTGCTTCCTCGCAACCGTCTCAACCGGTTGCTTCTTTTTGCTTGTATGATGCGTCATGCTGGTTGCTCAGTGGCCCCTACTTGATGGCAAGTTCCTTTGTCTTGCTCTCACAATGTTGGGGGCTTTGCGGCGCGCGATATCCCTGTGGAGTCCTTCTTCCCTCGCGGAATTCGGGCAATGCACCGCAACAAACAGTTTCGCGCTGAACTCAGCCAAATTCACAACACTGAGAGATCATGTCGTGTTCAGTCGTATCTCCTATTTGATCTCATCATTTCATAACTGAATCCGTTCCCGATACCAGACTTGATTCATCGTCTACATCCAGTTCTATATTCATATTCACATATATATATCTTCTACAATTATTGCGGTTGGGCGACATCTTTTAGAACTTGTATCCGCACGAGCAGCTCGGGGCAGAGCAACCGCGAGTATTTTCACGTTATCGATCTTTCAGGGGCTTCACTTTTTGGATCGCATATGCTAACTTTGCTTAACTGCTTTCTCGTTTTTCTCACCTTTCCGTATATTTCCAGGGGTACATACGTTGGTATTCATTCTGCAGGCTTCAAAGATTTCCTGCTAGGCCCAGAACTTCTGCGTGCCATTCAAGATTGTGGTTTCGAGCATCCGTCGGAAGTGCAGCATGAGTGTATCCCTCAAGCCGTTTTGGGATATGATATTCTTTGCCAGGCTAAATCCGGTATGGGTAAGACTGCCGTATTTGTTCTCGCTGCGTTGCAACAACTTGTCCCTGTTGAGGGTGAGGTGAGTGCAATCATTCTAGGCCACACTCGTGAGTTGGCTTATCAGATTGCTCATGAAATTGAACGTTTCTCGAAGTATCTACCCGCCATAAGATCGGCTGTCATATATGGCGGCGTTCCGGTGAAGCAGCATAAGGATCTCCTGGCCTCGAATCCACCACATATCGTAGTTGGAACCCCCGGCCGGGTGAAGGATCTAGTTCAGCAGAAGGCTCTGGACGTGAGCAAGGTGAAGTTCTTCGTTCTGGATGAATGTGATAAAGTGCTTGATGCACTTGACATGCGTCGGGATATTCAACAGATATTCACAGAAACCCCTCATGTGAAACAGGTTATGATGTTTACTGCCACCCTTTCGAAGGAGATGCGCATTGTGGCGAAGAAGTTCATGAAAGATCCTATAGAGGTCATCGTTGATGACGAAACAAAGCTTACACTCCATGGCCTTTTGCAGTACTTTGTCAAGTTAACCGAGGCTGAAAAGAATCGTAAGATGGCGGATATTTTGGATGCTTTGGAGTTTAATCAAGTAGTGATATTCGTGAAGAGTGTATCCCGGGCAATCGAGTTGAACAAGCTACTTGTGGAGTGCAATTTCCCTTCGATAGACATTCATTCTAACATCAAGCAGGATGAGCGTATTCGGAGATACAAAGCGTTTAAGGACTTCCAGAAGAGAATTCTTGTTGCCACGGACATATTCGGCAGAGGGATTGACATTGAAAGAGTTAACATTGTCATAAACTATGACATGTCCTCGAGCCCGGATAGTTATCTCCATAGAGTGGGTCGAGCTGGAAGGTTCGGAACCAAAGGTCTTGCGATTTCTTTCATTAGCTCGGAAACTGATTCAGAAGTTCTCCAAGGTGTGCAATCCCGTTTCGAGGTCGCAATTTCCGAGTTACCCCAGACTGTGGACCAAGCCTCTTACATGAATGCGTAGAGTCAAAGCAAAGAGGCTCTTCTGAATCATACTTGATCTCCAGGAAACCACTCCTGTTGATATGCTCACATGGGGATCTTTTACATTGCTCTGTTTTCTGACATCCTGGTAGCCATGATCCACCCGGTCATCGGTCTGTACCAAGATGTATTCAAGTCAAATGTCGTAAAATTGTGAATTGGTGTATGGATCGTCAAAGGCCTCGTTTTCATCATCCATGCTGGACGGTGTGCAGTGTCTTTTGAGATGACCATGTTCTTCGAGCTATGATGGCGTTTGGGAGACTGTAAATCCCACGAAGCCCTGTTTGGCCTTCCCTTCCGTGCAAATCAGTATTCTCCGCAATGGAGCTGTCCTATTTGTGCGGTCAAGTTCCAATGGAAACTAGAGTCTCATGATGTGTCACGGAGATCTGACCTACGACGTAGGGAGGTCAACAGATTTTTTCCTTTCTATCTCACTGTCTGTGACGCGGTCAAAACTCAGGCGAATCAGAATTCTGCGGATACTGCCTTGCGGATCAATACGACTCACGTCTGTCAATCTTATTTACTCACTGCAGAGTATTCTCGTGGGTGCCTATATGCGAATTTCGGTAGACTACCTTCTTAGAATCGCCCCTGTAACAAGAACGCCTCTTTTTACCCAGACGAGTGGCTCTCTGCTTTAACGAGAACAACTTGTTCGCTCTCTTCAGATTCACTCGACTCCTGCTGAGAGGGCGTTGGATGCTCGGATTTCTCTTTCCATCGACCAACGAGTTTGCCAACGCCATAAACAACACTACCCAAAAATCCGACCATGACACCCTGCAAGTTTCCGTTAGCTCTCTGAGAGGGGTCGTCAACGAAGACGATGCTGGAAACCAAGAGCACGACGTCTTTCAGTTGAGATGCTATAGATTGGGCAATTGCATCATTTGTGGTTGTGTTAACAAAGATTGCATGGTTGATCACGACAGCAATAGCACAGGAACAAAAGAACAAAATTGAGAACGTGATATCTGCAAAATGAGAAAGTAGTCCTTGTTTTCTCGGAGTGACCATGAGAACTAAGAGGAGTACTGGAATGTTTGCGAGTGCATTGACGAAAACGAGCTGCAGGTTGCTTAGCTGAAGCTTGTCTCGAATCGGTCTCAAAATGTTGAGGTAGATTGCGGTGCTCAAATTAGCTGCGAAGGCCAAACCATAACCAACAGGGTCGAATGCCAAATCTGTACTACTAGCCCACAGTGCACCTATCGTGACTAAGGCAGTGGCAGTGAGTGTATATACACTTGGCTTTGTGTTGTTCACAAAAGCGTGAATTGCAACGACAAATACCATGCTTGTGCGTCGTAATGTGTTGTACATGACCAGACTTGTGAACTTGAGGGCAACGAGAGAGGTAAGGAGCATTGTCAAATTGGCCAAATAGAGTGGGGCGTAAGTTCTAATGGATGAAGATGTCCATTTCGAAAGCTCTGGTAGCTTTGTACGACCTATGAACGACAAAAATGTAAGAATAGCAACTGCCGTAACCGATTGGGACAGAAGCAAAAATGGTGGATCCGAGCCAGGGAATCGTGAAAACAATAGCTTGTTGAAGAGCGTTAAAGATACTGACGTGCTTATGTAGTACAAGGAGGCCAAAAGCGATATGATTGGTAACAACGGCTTTGTTTGCTGTTTTGGCTGTGGCTTTGACGACGCTTCCTCCTCGCTCGTTTCAACCGCAGGAATTGAACTCATGGAGAGTCGATTGCGCATGAGGGGTTTGCGCGGCATGAAGATCACGGTGAATGAGCAACTTAATGCTGTGTTTCCGGTATCGGAGCTTCTGGGATTCGTAACGAGGTCCAAATTTGCCGCTGATATTAGCGACGACTACGACAGAAAAGGTTTTCACTGATGAGAGGAGTAGTCTTACAATGGTAGAGCACTCGGTATGAGCATGTCTCCCTCAGTCAAGTTATTTCACCGGGAAAGACAATGCTGTCTCCGAGGGCATTTTCTCCAAAAATTCCACCTCAGGACTCTTATTTGTTCGCGGGCAGCTCCGTTGGAAAACAAAGACAGCATCGGAGTGAAGGACGGCGGTATCTAGATATGCTATGTACCCTTTTATATTCAGACGACACTCATCAAGGCATGGACACGACGGTGACTCCCGTAAGAGGACGCCATTAAACGAGAACTGCAGGCGCTGTAAGCTTCTGCAGCCTGTCGACAAGCAGTGTAAGACTCCAGAAAGGTGGACTCTACAGTGTAGACTCTACACTGTTGGGTCTACCTTCGTACGTCATGCACCAGTAGACAACATCTCTGTTGCTCTGTTGGTTTCCGCCTCAAGCACCTTCGAGTTCATCGCATTATCCTTTATGATTCTCGCTCTGAAAGATCTTTCAGCACAGGCGTGTTTGTCAGCAGAATTTCAATTCATGAAAGCGGTAATCCAGGTACTAACGCTTTGGTAATAAGGCCAACGAAGCTTCCCTCAGCGTGATCGAACAAAACGTTTAGACTCCAGCAACAGTCTGTGTAATAAATATACTCTTCCTTCTGTCGGTTTCCTTTATTCAAACAGAAAACAATGTGACTGAAAACCCAACGATTTTCGTTTAACTTTTATTCCCACCCTTGCTTTTTCGAATGTCGCACAGACTCCAAGTGGCACCGACTTCTTATTTGCATGCCTACGAGAACTTTTTAGAGAATCATATTTATTTGCAATGAAACGGCTGCACTGCATGTTTAACCACTCCGTACTATTAAGCATTGTAAGAGCATTCATCGAGAGCTCTTTCAAGCTCGCAGAATGTTGCATATGCTGAAAAGGGTTTCCGGAGAACGTCTTCACACCAATGGCAATTTTGAACAGAGCGACGAAGAAGCAGTTGTTTGTGTGCGTCATTCTGATAGGCTTTAGGGATACCATTGAAGTTGCGATAGATTTCTCTGACTACTGTTTTATATGCGTCGTGGACGGTGGTTCGGCCATTCAGGAAGGACTTCACGCGGAGACGCAGGAGCTTTCTATGAATGAAATCTTGTCGAGCATCACTGTTAAACATCTCATACATCATGTCTTTCGCGTGTTGATAATCACGAGCGACAGGTCTAACTTCCTGCAGAAAATAATTTGAAGCATAGCCCTTCAGGATGACGGGGAGTAGAAGTAGGGCTTCGGAATCCCCAAGTCGAAAAATTTGTTTCACAACATGCTCAAATTCAAGGATTTCGTCTGGCCATGAACCATTCAGGTCACCACTGAACATTTCCCCAGACCCCCTGTAGGACTTGACGACTTCGCTAATCTCATGGAATGATTCCCAGTTCCCCAACAACTGGTTGGACATGCCAAAGTGGTCCTTGCATCGACAGGTGCATTCGCCTGTTGGGGTTTCTTGATACTTTGAATTCATAGTGTGGTTGTTCGTACTTCGAGATGCTGAACTCGCGGATTATTTGTATAGGCTGGGATGACGATGAAGCCTACCGTCGTCGGCAGCGACTGCGATGTGGAAGTGACTCGGGATCCCTGATGTGGAGCGAAAAAGAAGGTGTTCAAGAAAGGAGGTTGACAAACGAGATTGGCTGAACAGAGTTATGCTGCGCAACACGATCCAATATATTTATGAGCCACACTCAGAGTTGATCAAGAAAAGTTTTGTCCGACAGGTTGCAGCCGCAGCCCCTTGGAATGGCGGATCTTGGGCTCTGCAGACGAGGAAAAGTATAAAGACGTATCGATAAGAATTATTAACTTTTTGGTACAGTAAGGCTAGGTAACCGTATCATAAGCTTCTAACCATGATGGTTTGAAGGTTAACCTTGTAAGGGTTACTAATTGGCATCCGTTTCCTGTTTCCAGTGGAAACCTTCCTTTACGGCGAGCTAATCGGTCGGAGAACTGCTACTCGAAACTGGTAACGATCCGAAAATTGGGTCCATTGCAGCAAACTTTTGCTTGCTACGGATGACGGTGTTGTGATGGAGCATAGGTGGATTGGGATTTAACGTTTTAGAGCATGTCTGCCGTCGGTACTTGATGCAGTTTTTCGAGGTACGAGAAGATGATGTTTGTTGGAAGAATGATGAAGAGGGCAAATATAATATGGCACAATTGTGAGAACTGCGAGAGCAGACATTTTGAGAAAGTACTGAGGTTTTGTGCGTCTTCATGTGGCCTCTTTGTCCTCGCCGTTGGCTGCACAATAGTCACTCTGCTCTACTGAACGACGTATCAGAGGCAGTCGCTTATCGTCCCACGCTCCCACTACCTGGTAGTGACTACCATGTGTTATGTTTTGAGAAAAAGCTGAGGGGTAACGACTCGTTGTCCTTCAGCTTTTTCGAAAGCTTGGATTTAAAAGAAGCTTTCGAAGGAACAGCGCGCTCCTAGTTCCAGAAGCTTTGTGGCTTCTGTCCTCCTCTCCTCTATTATGGAAACAGTAGAGCTAGTTCCGCTCCTTCGCATGGGTTTGCTCATGACACAGCAACCTGCAATACCTCTGCGTGTACATCGCAGACACTAACTCTGACACTAAACGGGGAATTATGGCTACTTGTTCCTTTCTAAAGACCTTGCACGTAGCATCTATCCAAAACTTCTCCCTAGCAAGTCCTGGCAACTGCGAAATGAGCACAAGGCAAAAGATAAGGACTGATGTTCGAAAGAGAGAGTATCGATGAAACATGATGCCAGTAATTTTGGATTCTGCGCGCCGCTCCGTTTTAGTCTGCATACTCGAACAAATGTGTTGGTAATCCCCGCAGTATATACGACAGTGATTTGGTGAAACTGATCGAAGTATTGTAAATTTTCTACTTTGCAACGGAGGGTTGATGCTACAGTCCAGCTCTGTGTCGAACGTTATCTCCGTGTTGAAAGATATCAGTGCTCGTGAAAAGACTGTTGCAAACAGGAATCGTTCACATCGTAGAAAATGAAGGAACAACGTGAATCTGAGAGATACGAATGTAATGCGAACATGATGGACTCCGACAGTGGTTAGCACGGAGAGCACGAGGTGTGCGCAAGAGCAGCATCGATCGATGCAGGGGCTTCAAGTGTTGAGAGTGTGAAGCTTTGGTTGGATGCGCGTAAGGCTTCAGGGTTCAAGCTTCATCGTGTCTACCGGGAAAGCGTCCTGCTTGTTTACTGACCGCCTGGAAAGCGTTCTACTTCGCACTCTTCGACTCTCTGAGTTTCGATAGTCGCATTGGCTTCATAAACGCATCACCACGATGAGACTGAGCTCGCGACTCTACACCCCAACCCGAGTACGACGGTAAGGCTACCGACGGTTGCTGGAGGTGCCCATCCGGCGAGAACCGTTCAACGCCGACGCCGAGCACACGTGACCAACGTGGCGGACGGGCACTCGCGCTCAACGCTCTGCGTGGCGGCGTTTGGCGCAGATCTTTTGGCGAAACGCGCGCAGATTTTTGTCGAACGAGGGCCGAAAGCGGCTGCGCCTGAGCTGCGGGTGCACAGCACCACCGCCACGCAACGCGCGAGACGCGCGAGCCCCACGCAGCCAGACGCGCTGCCACGGGTTTTTCGCCGCACCGAGCCTGTGAATCTTCCCTATCTATTGTATTGCCCTCAACTCGCGCATCCTCAGCGCACCTCTTCCTTCACCCCCAATCCTCATCGCTGAACTTTTGTCGGACGTCTTCCCTTCTCCTGTAGCTCTTCACTCTTGTACAATGGCTTTTGTTTCTTCGTTTGTTCCGTCCTTTGCTGGCGTTCGCGCCACGTTTGGTGCGCGCGTTTGCGCCGCGTCGAGGCGCGGTGCGACCGGCGTCGTCATGGCGGAGAAGAGCCCCTCTGTCCCGTTCATGGATATGCCGGCCGCGCTTTCCCCAGACATGCCCGGCTACGTCGGTTTCGGTGAGTTCGCCACCTCCCATATTCACACAAACGTCGCTAACATTTTGAAACTAACCTCCACCACGGCACCAAAACTCCTCGCACAGATCCGTTGAACATCTCCTCCTACATGAACGTGAAGTGGCTGCAAGAAGCTGAAATCAAGCACGCTCGCATCTGTCTGCTCGCCATACTGGGCTGCATCGTGGCGGAGGTATATCAGTTCCCGTGGTACGCAGACTACCCTCACCTCGTTGTGTACCGCCACAACTGGGCCGTTTCCAACGGCTCACTGGCGCAGATTTTGCTGTGGTGCTCGTTCTTCGAGATCATGACCATGCCTGCTGTCACGCAGATGATCACCGGTAAGAGTGACAGAGAGCCTGGAGACTTCAAGTTCGACCCATTGGGCCTTGGAAAGGACCCGGCGAAACTTGCCGTGTACAAGGTGAACGAGATTAAGAACGGGCGTCTGGCAATGATTGCTGTGTCTGGTGCCATTCATCATGCTGCTATTTCGAACCAGAATCTCCTGGAGCAGCTCGCATCCGGTAACATTTTGCCCAAGTTGTAAGCTGCCTTTTTTTTTTAACGTCTTTAAAACCCTGTTTTGTCTGTACTACGCAGTAAAAGCTTTTTCTTGAATCTCGCTTCCCAGTGGAAGCGTTCGCTCTTCTTTGAGGATAAAAGCGTCGTTTGCTATTTTGAAGAGTTGTCGAATAACAACGCACAAGGCTTATAGCTTATCCTCGTAAGTGTTTGTGAGCAGCGTGCACTTGTGGAGTCGATGTTTGGCGCAGCATTATCGCTAACGTGGGATTGCGCCTCACATTTGTTCGCCGTGACGCATATGGTTGCACTCGCATAGAGCACCTTGGGAAAACGCAGTGCTGCTGACGTGCGCATTATTTGACTCTGTTCTCCTGCCCCGTCAATAACCAAGACCTGTATTGAGATAGGGATTAAAGTATCGCTGGAATGGGTCGAACAGCGCAGCCACGATAAGCTTTGTAGAGGCCAAACTTCTTTGCAATAATAGCTTCACTAGCTGCGCTGACAGGCGGCGCAACGAAATGTCACACGGCTGGGTTGGACATGCACTAAAACGCGGGTGTGCCACTTGAAACCGGTTCCTCGAAAGAGTTCTTTCTCAGGATTGCAACTGCACATGACTGTCTTCGCTCGTCGAGACCACGATCGGCGCTCGGGCGTTTCCGCCGGCGCGGAGCCTCGATGATCTTTTCTCGGGACGAGCTGGCGGCTCTCGGGAGCGGCTCCTGTTACGCAGATGATAGGCACAGAGCATCGTGCTATGACGATCGACTCGGTATCTACTATCGAGATGGTCTCGTACGGGGACACGTGGAGCGATGGAAATGCGCACCAACTCGCAGCCGCGCAATCGCGCGTTCTGCGCACCATTGGGCGAGTACAGACACCCGTCGCGGCCGGCAGCGGCTCGCGCCGCGTCGTTCGGCGCTCAACCGCAGCGCAGCAGCCCTCGCGCTCGCAAGGGCCAGACCCAACGCGCCCCTCCCTCAAACAGCTCGCAGCGAGGCGCGCACCGCGCATCTCTGACAACCCCAGCAACTATAACCCTTCCTTCTCACCCCTGCCTGCAATGCGCCCCAAAAAGCGCTGGCGCGAAGACCCCCGTCATGTCCTCCTCGCCGGCGTGGCTGTCGGTGGCGCTCTCGACCCTGGCCGCCGTGGAGGACCAACCGGCCGAAGTGCTTCGCACGGGGATTAGAAAACTGCGACAGTCGCACATCCTACACCACCTCAACCGTTGGGCACGTCACGTATGGCGCCCCGCAATCTCCGCAGAACAATTGCAAGCGCTCACGGACAACCCGCACCCGTCGTCCGTAGAGCGCCTCAACGCCGGCGCCGCGTCGCTGCTCGCGGCGCTCCTCGAAGCCGTGCGACGTTGCAAAGCAGAACGCTGGCTGCGCGTCATCGGGCTAATGTTTCTCGCCGACGACCCGTGGGCCATCGATGTTGGGCATGAAAATCAGCTGCAAGTCGACAAATGCGTCCGCGCCATCGAAGCGTTGTTTGCAGATTCCGAAGCCGTTGCAAGCGCCGCAGCAGCGCTGAATTCAGAGACGGTGGAACTGCCAGTCGATGGCGTGTTCGCGGCGAGCACGGACGAATCGTTTGCCGAACTGCGCTGTCGCGTTGCTGCGTTGCAGCTGCAGTTGGATGACGTCACCGCGGTCGTGCGACGCAATGAGCAAAACACAAAGGATCTGCTTAGCTCGTTTCACTTTTGGTCCATGCTTTTGCTCGACGAACTACGCAGTTACAAGATGGCCGTTCGATCGCCCACCAACACACCGTCTCAACCACAGGCTGTCTCCGAAATGAGCGCCGGGTTGCCATCCATGAGACCGCTCTCTGCTGCGTGGAGAACGGATCTTGTTTCCAACGACGAAAGCAGGGGCAGCAGCGCCTCCAGTACCGCTAATGGCAACGTGACGCCAGCTGCAGCGTCTGCTTCTGGGCGGCCGGTCAAGCCGGAACCCAATCGACCAAAGCGAGTGTTTCGTGATGGCAAGTGGATCACGCTGTGATGACTGAAAGTTAATGGTGATTGTTTACGTTAATGTTAAGAGTCAGATGCCAAAAGGGTACGTTCGCAAACTTAGCAATGAACACAGGGTGGCAAGACAAAAACCTGTGCATATTCGATAGTAGTATAGTGATAACCATGTGGTAAAGCCGCACTTAACCAACTCGGGAATGACGACTGCGACTGAAAGCTCCCACACCGTGATGATAAGTTGTCAACATAACAGTGCTTACGCCATGCTCAGTTGGCAAGTTCCCTGAGCTCACTTGTAGAGCTGGACCTCACAGAAAGACTGCGAAGGCTAGGCCGTCTGGACGCGAGCAGCGGCGGAAGCGCGGCAGTAGGCGCAGCGCGGCTCTCAATGAGGTGGTCAAGGCATAGCGTGTGGTCCGGTTTGGCGCGATCAGCTTCGTTGTTGGCGTCAGACACAGTGGTCAAACCAATGCCATCGGCCTGAGATATAGCGGTGTAGATAGAGTCCACGGCCGACAAGGCATCCACCCTCGACTGCACAATGTGCTCCGGCCACTCGTCGCGCATACGCTGCTGAAATATGCGCTCGTACACATCCTTCTGCAGCAGCTCGGGGTTCGGAATGCTGCTCTCAAGCACGGCGCTGGGCGTCTGCACGAGCTCGAAGAGCGCGGACGACGCGGGGTCGGCCGTGCGGAAGGAGGCGGGACCAGGTGCGGTGATAGAGTGCGCAGAGGTGAACGAGCCGTTGGAGGGCTGTTTGGTGGCCGGCAACGCGGCGCTAAGACGGTGCGAAGACGGCTGTCGTTCGTTTGCAGGGTTGTGCAGCTCGGCGGAGCGCTCCAGACTGGATGAGGCATCGTCCTCTTCAAACAGCAACATGTGCGGCGCGCTGTCGGCGGCATTGGACGAGCTCGGGGTGGTGCCAAGCGGCGTGGGCGGCGCCGACGGCTTGGGCGGCGCGGGCGCCAAATGCGGCAGCGTGCGCGTGCGGAAGATTTTGTCGCCCGACTTGTGCGTGACGCGAATGGAGAGCTTGAGCGTGGTATTGAGCAAACTGCCCTGCACGAGATAGTTGCGCGACAGAAAGCCAACGGCGGCGACCTCGGCCAGGTCGACGGTGACGGTGCCCTCGAAGGAGCTGGCGGCGCCGACCCAGCGCGCGCGCCGCTCGGAGCGCAGCTGCAGCAGCAGCGGCGCCGGCTGCAGCAGCGTGTGGTCGGCCGAGTCGGCGGCTATCGGCAGCGTGAAGCGCGCGTGCAAGTCCCAGCGAATGACGTTGCCGGGCTCCACGGGCAGCGACGGCGTGCGGCCGTCGGCCGGCGTGCCGCGCCGCGCGCGCCACTGCACGTAGAGCAGCTGGTGGATGGGCGGGATGCTATCCAGCTGGTGGATGGTCATGGCCACCGCGAACACGCGCGGCGGCGCGCCTCGGAAGCGCATCGCGACTGCGGCTCGGCTTGCGCGACGCGCGCCGCCGCGCCGCCGCGCCGCCGCGCGCGCGCGCCCGCCGCGTCTTGGCGCCGCGCGCGCGCCGGAGCGCCGGGGCGCCCGCCGCGCACGCGCTGACACGCGCCCAGCGCGCACAGCGCGGGCGCGCGCACGTGCGCGCCGCGCGCTGGCGCAGCTGCGCGCCGTGGCAGATGCGCCCCCGATGCGCCGTGTGCGCGCGGGCGCCGCGCGCCATTGGGCGGCCGCGCGCCGCCGCCATGCGGCCGCGCGCCGCCGCCATGCGCGCGCGCGCGCGCGAGATCGGCTCTTGTCATCGCCGGCCGCCGCGCCGCGCGCCGCGTCGCGCCCGCCGCCGCCGCCGCCCGAGACGCCGCGCTCGCCATGGCGTCGTCCGTCGCGTCTCGCCGCGCGTTCGTCGCCGCCGCGCCGCCGCGCGCGCGCGCCGGCGCTCTGGGCGCGCGCCGCGCGCGCGTGCGCCTGCGCGGCGGCGCGTTTGCGCGCCCCCCGCTGCTGCGCGCGCGGCGCGCGCGCGTGGCGCGTGGCGCGGCGCGCGCGGGCGGCGCGCGCGCGCCGCCGCGCGCGCCGCCTTCGACGCCATCGCGGAGCGCGCCGCGCGCCGCCCTTCTCACGCCCGGGCTGCTGGTGGTGGCGGGCGGCGTCGTCGCGTTCGCGCTCAGCGCCGCGCTGGGCGCGAATGACGTGGCAAACTCGCTGGGTACCTCCGTGGGCACGGGCGCCATCAAGGTGTCGGCCGCGCTGGCCATTGGCGCCGTCATGGAGTTTGCGGGCGCCGTCTTGTTTGGCAGTACGGTCACCAAGACCATTTCGTCGGGCGTTGTCACCATTGGCGCCGCCACTTTTGCCGCCCCTGTCAGCTACATGCTGGGCATGCTCGCCGTGCTGTTCGGATGTACCGTTTGGATGGCCGTCGCCACCAAGTTCGGCCTGCCCGTCTCGTCTACCCACTCTGTCGTCGGCGCGCTCATTGGCCTGGGCTTGGTGTCTGGCTGGGGCATAAACTACGGCGCGGTGCAGCGCATTGTGGCCAGTTGGTTCTTATCGCCGCTCATTGGCGGCGTCATTTCAACGCTGCTGTACAAGGTCATCAGCGTCGCCATCGTGGACGCGAAGAGGCCGGCGCAGGCCACGCGACGCTTTTTGCCCGTCTTGGCGGGCGGCGCGTCGTTCGTGCTCACCATGTTTCTGTTGGGCAAGGGCGTGCGCTTTGCGCAGGCGCTCACGCCCGATCGCGTGTTCTACATCGCGCTGGGAGTTGCTTTTGCGTGCTCTGGTGTGGCCGGCGCGTTGGCAACCGCCATCCATTCCAGGCAGTACATTGCGCGCAAGTTTGGCATCAATGGCGACGCAGCGCTGTCCGGCGCCGATGCGATGGTGTCCGTTTCAGAGCAGCAGGAAGACGTGGAGCGCATTTTCAAGGTTTTGCAGGTGGTCACCGCCTGTTTGCTGTCGTTCTCGCATGGATCGAATGATGTGTCCAATGCGATTGGACCGTTCGCGGCCATCTACTCCATGTGGAAGAATAACGGACGGATAGATGGCGTGGTGATGATCCCGCCGTGGGTTTTGGTGCTGGGCGGACTGGGCATCTCCACAGGGCTGGGGTTGTTCGGAAAGCCAGTGATGGAGACGGTTGGCAAGAAAATCACAAAGCTCAAGCCGACGATGGGGTTTGCAGTGGAGCTGAGCACGGCACTGACGGTGCTGGTGGCGTCGGAATTGGGACTGCCAGTGTCTACGACTCATACGCTCATCGGGTGTATCGTGGCGATCGGCTTGTCGAATGGGGACTCAAGGGCGGTGAACAAGAACACGCTGGCGAGTATTGCGGGCTCTTGGGGCGTGACGTTGCCGTTCTCAGCGTTGGTTACTGTGGCGTTTTACGTAGCTCTTCGGCCGTTCCTGCCGGTGGTTCCGGCGCTTCTGTAAAACGGGCGGTTGTGGCAGGTTTTTAAAAACGAATGATGAATACTATAATGACGGCGGCGAGAACAGATCCGCCTGCCATAGCGGCCAACAGCGCGACACTTTCGGCGTTGACGTTTGTGAACGGGCCGATGTCCACGACCGAGGCGAGGTGGAGTAGCGCGTTGTGCAGGCTGGCGGAGAGCTGCGGGGCGGGCGGGGAAGGCGTGAGCATGCGCGCCGGCGCGACGCGCGACGGACGGCGGGTGGGGCGGCGTCTGAGGGGGCGCGAGAAGGAGGTGACATGGGATCGGGGGAAGATGGATGTGGGGGGGAGGCTCGGCGCGAAGGCAATGCGGGCCATTTTGGATGGTGGTGGCGATTGCGATGACGATGGCCGTGGGCGGGGACGGAGATTGGGCGGGATCTCGATTTGGCTCGTGAGGTGACCAGCGATCAACGGTGTGGTTGTGTGTGATTTTCAGTTTTGCTTTTTTATTTCCACTTTTCGGCGCGGCGCGCAACTCGGGCACCTCTGCGTTGGAGTACCCTTGGTAGCCGCGGGCGACGCAGAAGTGGCCTTGGGCTACTCTGACGTTGTCCGGTACACGTACCACCGGTACCGGCGGTACACTACACGCTACCCGGAAGTGCCCTTGGACAAACCCTAAATCCTACTGGCGACTCCCCAATGGGGAGGGATAACCTTCTAACCGTTGTTAAGGTTGAAGCCCCGTATGTGGGCACTCAAGCTTGTCATGCAATGGATGCGACATGAACTGCCATTCTATGGTTCAACTGAGCGCGCTATTGCAAGACACACGCCCTTTTGCGCCCCCTGAGCCACTTTTTGTTCACAAGAGCTTAGAAATGCGCATGGCATAGTTTCGGGATATGTGATTGGAAGCTCGGGCAATGCGCGTGTTGTGCGCAAGCTGGCGCCATTTGCTGCGTGCAAAAAATATACATATGGGGTGGCGGACTTGTTCGACAAGGTCAACGACAGAACGATAACGCCACTACCCAAAGCTTGATGCACCGCTTGATCAAAAGGCAGCGGTTGATCAAAGCTCCCGAACTTGGTCGAGCTTCAGCGGTTGATGAGGCGTCAGCGCTTCAGGCCCGGAGATCAAGCAAACTTGGATAGCTCAGCTAATTCGAAGAGATGCAACGGACAGCCATGCGCAATCCCCCTTTTGGGGGACTGGGGGGGGGAGGGGGGGGGGGGGGGAGAGGGCCTCCGCACACGCCAAATCTCGTGGTGTGCACCGCGCGGCCGCACGCGCGCGCGCACGATAAGCCGCCGAAGCACGCAACGCCGGCACGAAACCCGCACGTCATACGCGCGCGCGCGCCGGTCTCGCGCCGCTTCGCGCGCGAAGCGGCGGCGCGCCGGCCGCGCTGCCGCGCGTTCACACTTACCAAGGGTAGCGCCAGGTTTATAGCCCGTGTGCGCTTCCGATCAAGTGCCAGTCCGCCCCCGCGGTACCATGCACCGCTTCACAAGTTGCGCCAATCAGCGCGCCCATACGCGCCCAAATATCTGCGCTGCAGATATTTCGCATCGTCGTGTGTGGAGGGCGCGCCTTTGATAAGTCGCGGCGTCGACTCATGGCAGCCGGAGGCCCTCGCCGCTACTCGCCGTCCCACAAGTCGCTCGTTCCGGTCGAGGTTCCGTTTACCCGTACCCTGCGCCCTACTCTTTTCCGCTCTACCGCTCGCGTTCGCGTTCTCTCTCGCGTGGCCGTGCCACTGCGGCATCCATGACACGTCTCGTGCGAGTGCGAGCCATTTGCGACGTCTGCTCCGCCGCCGCCGCCACGCGCTTTTGCGTCTCGCTCCGCAACGTGCTCTGCGAGAAGTGCGACTGCATTCGATGGCGATCACGTCATCTGCACGTCACGCTCGCCTCCACCGTCACCGGCTTGGCGTTCTGCGAGTATTGTGATACCTCCCCGGCCACCATATACTGCGAAACAGAGGGCGCGACGCTGTGCGATAAGTGTAACGAGACCGTGCACAAGTCATGCCCGTATTCGCATTGTCGCTCTCCAATTCAGAACACTCTACGCACTCGCGCCATCGAGTTTCGCCACAGCTCTCAATCAAGGGCGCGAAAGCGTCTCACAACGCCCAAGATCCGTCAGCTGCCAAACGAGAAGCGAGCTGCAGCTTCCTTTTCGAGCATGGATTCGAAACAGAAGCGCAATACCACCCAACGCTTCTACGCTCATTCCACGCCTACATCCAAACCAAACCCCTTGTCGAAGCCCTCACAGCAAAGACAGCAGCCTGGTCGCAATGCCCAAAGCAAACAGCCCCAACAAGTGGTACCATCTACCGTCCAGAAGCAACTTATGACGAAGACCTCCTCCGCGTCAGCCGCCCACAATAACGGTAGCACCACAACCCCCACTCGTTCGCAATCTCCTCCTGCAACCCCGACCGAGCAACACCACCCCAACCGTCTCTCTCAGCCTCGCGATGATCCTCCTCGCAACGACCTCTTCCACGCCAACGACTACTCGTCCTTGCTGGATGAACAGCCCACATCCCCTAGCCCTCACGTGTCCATTGACACTCTCCCTTTCTCATCGTATCCAACTGAGATCGCCGAGGCCGCCAAGTCTCTTTGTGAACCGCTCCTCATCACCGAAGAGCCGAACATTCAGCCGATGGAAGCAGATCCACTTGCCGAACCGGAGTCCTGCACCCTGGACCTCAGCAACATCCTTTCCAATGCCTCGCTTGATCTTACAACCGATGATAACCTACACCACGTCAACATGAGACCGCCACCTCCGTCCCCGTACGTAACACCTGTGCCTGTGCCCGCTGCCAATGCAGTCCATTCCCCTGTACGTCGCACCCACACCCCAGCTCAACATTCAATAACCGCTGCTGTAGCTGCCGCTGCCACCGCCGCTGCAGAAATGTATCTACTGAACACCGGCCCTCACGCCAATGCTTCTCATGCCAAAGCGAGCATGGTAGATGTTGGTCGCGTGGTAGATCCTGGCGGGGTAGCAGCTGCAGCCACCGCTGCAGCAGAAGTTGAAATGAGCTCTCTTTCAAGTCAAGCTCTTGATTCAAGAGTACAACAAAGGGTTCCTCTACTTAGACATGTGTCAGAGCCAATTCTTCCACTTCGAGCTGCAGCACAGCAGCATGTATTTGATGAGGCTATGAGACGGCTGGATATGGACCTGGTTAAGCATCGCGTCAAGGACGAAATTCATGTAGTTGGTGGACAACAACATTTTGGCACAACTCACGGTCAGAATAACGTTTTGGCATCAGGACATGAATACGCTAACTTTGAATTGGGGAGGCGCCTTGCAGGCCATGACATCGAAAGACAAAGAGAAGAGCTAGCGGCTTTTGCGTCACTGCGTCCGTTGCAGTTTGATCAAACTCTTTCGTCTTCGCAAGCATTCGAATCTAGTATAGATTTCTCTGCCCATCACGGGGCAGATGATCACTAACGTTTTGAGGAAACCGAACGCTCAGATTTCCCAATATATCTAACTTGAGTGCTTGACGGTTGTAGCATTACGACAGAGGGTTGGTATTGTTTTTTTTGTGTCTCTGGTCATGTATGATGAGCACATTAGAGATACCGTAAGGAAAAGGGGAAGAGAGCACTTCCTGTTTTCATCGAAATCGAAGAAACACATTGCGGTTTTCCTCCATTGTTTGGAGGCGGGGCTATATCAACGTCGAAGTTTGGGTTTACAAGAAGGCGTATTGCGCTGGAGGCTGTAAGTAGTTGGATACCTGCATTCGTCCCTTTGCTTGAATTGTAACACAGTGAACATTATCATGGTTCTGCAATCTAGAGAGGATAAGGTATAGGGATTTAGTTCACTGTTGAACGTGTTTCTCCGTTTGATCAACGAAACCGCTTTCTGCAACAGACAACTGATAAACACAAATCAAATAGAGTATATATATATATATATATATTTGCTGAACGACAATTTGACCTTCTTCCCTTCCCTAATTCTTTGAGAGGTTTCCCCGACCGTCTCCAGTCGTATATGTACTGTTATACGTATTAGCTCTGTGGGAATCGTGTGAAAACACGCGGTGCTGCTGCGCTTCTTCGTGTTCCATCTGCCAATGTTGAGAACAATATAGACCGAGATAGAGACATAACCTTGAGGAATCGTTTTCTATCAAGGGCGGCCGAAACGGGACCTTTAATTCTGGTTCCCAGTGGAGCTCCTTCAGAGTTGAGGAGCACAGCTGCTGTCTCACCAGTACGCATGAAACCACCGTCATTCCTCACAGGTTCGTTCTTGGATCGAATCACAAGTGCTCGATGGATTTCCCCTTTCCTGGCTTTTTTCGTTGTCACAGATCGATCGTTAGATGTGACTGATACAACCAGTTCGGATCCAACGTTTCCTGATGGTCGCTGTCGTTTGCGACGGAGGATGTTGATGCAGCGTACGGTTTTTGCGCCTGAATTATCAGCAACGCGCAATACTGTTCGCATCTGCACCATCTTGACCAGGGAAAACTATATACTAGGCTTTGATTACAGTTGGAAGATCAGCAGCTTCGTTCCAATCTTGAGGGCAGAGGCTTAGGGCATTTAACGTTGAGGGTGATAGTGACGCCTATTAACCTACTGCCCTGTCCCGTGTTGAGATCCTAGCTAGATAGATACCGGAGAACGAAAGGACGATCGAAGAGAAACGGAAGGCAGACAACGACGACTTCGAAGCAGAGTAATCGATCATCAATTATTCTTGTAAATAAAACGCTTTAATCAAAGTTGATTCTATGATTAATTACCTTGAGAAGCCTAAGGCTAAGCGAGGCGACGGTGCCTGCCCATTCCGACGCCGCCGTTGCGACAAGCTGTGCAAAGATAGATAGCGCTATTTGCTTCGTAGCCAACGACATCAGACCTTCGCGCGTCAACGAGTGTGCTCCCTGAACCAGAGAGACCGAAATCTTCTTTAGCGTACTAAGCTCTTTTTCAACTTTCCGACGAACAAGGATCATGGTAACCGAAATATCTGAGGCTGCCAATGCTGACTGGGGAGATGATACCGAGTTTGCGTCCACCGGCGGAATTCCTCCACAGGAAGTCGTTCAGAATGCCGATGGAACTAAAACTGTTACTGATTACGGCATGAGCGATGATGGTTATCTTTCCAAGACTGTGTCTGTGATCCGGGTGGAGAAAGTGACCAAGACAGTTTCGAAAGCAGTAGCCGCGCGAAAAAACTGGAAGAAATTCGGCGACTGTGAAGGAAAGCCACCAGGTTTGGAACGAGGTGTATCAACCCTTTCGATTGATGAAATCAACATGGAGTGGGTCACAAACGAGCAAAATGAAGACGAAGAAGAAGAAGAGATCAACTTTGCGAAGAAGGCACAACAGGATATTCAGACTCAGCTCAAGATGCTTCGCTTCAAGAAACGTCAGGAGGAAAGAAAGTTGGGTGTGGCGAACTGGGCGCAAATGATGTCCTTGCAAGCAGCTGCGAAAACACCGAACGAAACACCGGCTCCAGGTTTACGTACGATGGATTCATCAGCCGGAGCTCCAGGGAAGTATGTTCCACCCTCAAAACGCAGTGGTGCTACTGCGTCTGTTGGTGATAGCATGTACACAAGAGACGATTCTGCGACGGTTCGAATCAGCAACGTCAGTAGAAGCACTGAGGAGGCAGATCTTGAAGATCTTTGCAAGCGCTTTGGTCCTACTCGACGTATCTTCCTCAGCAGGGATCGGGAAACTGGCGAAAGCAAAGGTTTCGCGTTTGTCGCGTTTGTCAATGTGTCCGATGCAGCTCGCTGTATCGAGAAACTGAATGGATTTGGATATGACCATTTGATTCTCTCTGTTGAGTGGTCTAAACCGAAGGAACCTCGAGATGGAGAGTCTCGATCTGGGTTCATGCGTTAATTTACCATTTTCCTCTCGTTGGAAAAGAAAGAACTGTCTGCTTCAAATGGCGTCTAGTCTGAACTGTGAAAGGTGTCGCAGTTACCCTAAAGTACATCATGAGAACTGCTTAAGTTTGCGGGTGTGGACTAAAATGATATGTCAACGAGCCGGTTCAACACTTGTGTTGAAAGAGTATGACTTTGCTGAAGTACGATTGGCCTTTGTGACCCGCTCACATGTTCAGGATAGATTATCGCTCTACCCAAGTGCTCATTTTTTATGAAAAATCTGTACGTACGGGAACCTGTTTAGAGCTGAAGGTACAGCATGGCCTATCCGTGTTCCATGAGGCTCAATAACTCTTGATCATAAGCGAACGAACATTTGATGAAAAGCAGCCATATGCGCTTTGACTTGAGAAAATAGACAGACATAGAGGCCGTGGACGACATCGATGGACGCATCAGTATCAAGATGAATGTGAGATAGATATCCCGAGCCATTGTTCTTCGGAACTGAACAAATTACTACTCATGCCGAATTCTAGTCATCGTGATGAATATCTGATAAACTTAAACGTGATACCTTCGTAATTCGCACGGGAACTGAGGAGGAAGGCAGAACCCCCCGCATGTGACGTGCGACCACAATGCTAGAAGTTGCGTGAGGAGAGACTTGTGGGATGTTCAAAGAACCGAAGGACAAAGGATCTGATAAGCAACGCTGAAGCCAACGCCATATCGCAGCGACACGAAGAGTCCCTCCTTTGTCAGATAACTGAATAACTTTCGTTCCCATTCTCTTTCTGTCGAAGGCCGTGATACCCTGGATACAGGATACCGTAAAATACCTTGATGCCTTTCGATTGCTACATCTGGCCGTTTGTCAGAGTGTGGTGAATTCATACCCACATACCCGACTGATGATTCTTGATGCAGTAGAATGAAGAGCCTGGTGACCTCGGTAGTACCGCGATGGTACAAGCAAAGGCAGAAATCATGTGCGCTCTCAACACCGAAATGCTTTTGACGCAGTACAATGGTACTGTAGTATCTCCGCCGCCTCGTACTTCATGAATAGATAACTATTGATAAGCCGAAGGTGTTCAGTCGTGAACGTCTACGTCTGAGTCAGTTTCGCACCGCACTTGCGCACATAACGCCAAAACCCTCTACAACAACCGCCAAAGCGTACCACAATCTGCTCAGCTCTCACAAATGCGAAGAGAAAAGGACAGGACCTCTCCCAACCTCGCTGGGAAGCAAAAGGACCACACGCAAGTGAAAATAGACAGAATCGTACACTCACTCACACTCGCACACTGCACAACACTCGCAAACACACACACAAACAAATACCCCTACGAAACACAGACACGGAACAAGCATTAGCGCAAGTGGTTGACAGACTCACACCTCGACTGCCTCGCGCTCGAATCCCTACCCCTGCACTCACTCTTATATACACACACACAAGCCTACACACATACACACACACAGCCTACACACACACACACACACACACACACACACACACACACACACACACACACTCACCTACTACCTTTACCAATGAAACCTCAAGAACAAAATGCAACCCAAAGCCCTCACACAAGCCAGACAAAAGGTACTCGGCAACCAGACAATCCGCCACGAGCCAGACAAACCGCTTGAGCCCAATTCGCGACAATAACAACATGGAGAAACACTCAAAAAAAGGAGCGAACGCTGCATAGTGTCTCCGCGCAATCCAAGAGCAACTGTAGGGAACAATCCCCGTCAAACAACAATGATCGGGTTTGACACAGAAAAAGGAGAATAGCAGTAACAAGCGTTCAGAGCCCATTACCCATGCTTAGACGCATGGGGCGGTTGTTAAGCGGTACGTTATCCAGGGTTTTGATAGCGGCCTCCGCATCGGCGCGCCTCTGGAAAACAATGTCTGCTGAACCATTAGGGTTCCCCTCACGATCGTACAAGAGGCGCAGCTCTTTGACAGCGCCCACCATTCCAAACAAGTCGGCCAAACCAGTAGTAGTAACGTCATCACTAAGATTGTCCACGAATACAACTTTTCCGGCCACGTCCTCGTCTTCATTCTGAACGTCAGACCGATTCCTCCTGTAGTAGCCTTGCTGAGTGAAGCCACGGTCGTACTCGTTCATGTGATGATCCCTGTCATAATCGGCATCCCTTTCATGTGAGTACAACCGATCATCGTCCTCCTCTTCATAGTAGTCACCTCGTCGATCCTCTTCATATTCCTCCGAATACGGCGAAGATCGAGTACCCCTCCGATCATAGTAACTCTTCCTCACGCCGCCGCGAACGCCCAAATTGGCCCCCTGGGCCGGCGCCTGCGGCTGCATTCTCCGCGAAGGGTCACGCACAACAATCTGTCGGCCACGATAACCCGACACAATCTTCATGATCGGGGCGCGCCCCTGGTCATCAAACGGGGGGTAGGCGCTGGGACGCCGGTCATAATCCGCGTCAGCGCCGGAACGATAACGATAGGAAGAAGGCGCAGGCTGCGACGGGGCAGCCGACGAAGGCGGGAAGCTTCTGGCGTCAGAAGCCGGACGTCTACCTCCGCCAACGAGCCGCGTCTCTCCGGTCTTGGGGTCGCGCACGACGATGGGGCGGCGACGGAAGGAAGAAGGGTACGGAGGTGGGGGGGCGGCGGAATCGTGATGGTCAAGCATGGCGTCGGGATTCATGCAACTCGCGAAACGAAGGGGCCAGAACACAACGGGGGCTCGGTGCGCAGGACGTGTGAGTGGGGGCGCAATGGACGCGAGGCAGCGAAGCGGCGACGCGGGGCGGAGGCCGACGACGGAGGCGGCGAAGAGGCGGACGCGCAGCGGGGACGGCGGGGCGGAGAGAGACACGGAGAGAGAGCGCGGTCGGCTACGTCGAGTTGGCGCGGCGTGAATTGCGTTGGTCGCGGCGCGTGGGGCGGACGGAGTGCGACTTGTTGTGGGCGTCGCTGCCCGCGCGGTGCATTGTGGACGGCGCTCATCCGGCGCGCGCAGCGTGGACACGTGCGCAACCCACGTGGCGCCACTTTTATTCTTGACAACTCGACGTCCAAGGTCAAATGTCAAGGTCTGATAATAATAATAATGTCAAGGGCGGCGTTCCTCTCACGTCGCGCGCACAAGTGCCAAGAATGGTTGTCAAACTGTGTACATTTTTACTCTGAAAAGGCTAGTAAATTTCCCGCGGACAGTCAAAAACAACAGGCTCCCATCTACACGAACATGCGTCTAAAAGAACTGCGACATGTACGGCCTGAGCGCCTCGCCAGCGTCCTTAATCTGCTGCACCGTCACGCCCGAGAACGCAAATCGCACATACATCTGCGTCTCTCCCGGAATGGGCGTGCCAAAGTGCGCCCTGGTACAGAACGACACGCCAGTGCTTTGCAGCACCTTTGATCTGAACTCCTCAATGCTGGTGATGCCCATCTTGCTCATAGCCTCCGTCACATTGCACATCATGTAGAACGTCGCCTTTGGCTTGATGGCCTTGAAACCAGGCACCTCGTTCAACACGTCATACAGCACGTCACGACGCTCCTCCAGCTCCGTCACCATGTCCTTGGTGAACTTGGATGCGGCGGGGTCGGTCAGCGCGGTGACACCCGCCACCTGCACAAAGTGAGTGGTGCAAGCCTCGTCGTTGGTGTTGATCTTGGTGACCTGGTCAATCAACCACTTGGGGCCCAAAACTCCGCCGAGACGCCATCCAGTCATGGCGAAGCTCTTGGAGAAGGTGTAGTCACACACGGTGCGGGACAACATGCCCGGCATCTTGGCAATGTGCACAAAGTCTGTCTGCGGGAAGTCCGAGAACACAATTTGGTAGTAAGGGTCGTCAGAGAACACGAACAGGTCCTTCTCGATGCAAAGCGCCGCAATGTCCTCCAATTCATGCATAGTGTGCGCAACACCCATGGGGTTCTGGAAGTTGTTGAGGAAGATGGCCTTGGTGCGATTGGTGATTTTAGACTCCAGTTCGGACACGTCCAGCACAAAGCCGTCTTCAGTCTCCTTGTAGCAGTATGGCACCGGCTTGGTGTTGAGGAAGCGAGCCATACTCTCGTAGATGGGGTAACCTGGACTCGGGAACAGAACCTCATCGCCCTCATTGCAGACACACATGAGGAACTTGCCAATTCCAGGCTTTCCTCCGCTCTGGATGGACACGTTCTCCGCCGAGTACTCCAGACCGAACACCTGGTTGTAGTGGTCAGCCAAGGCGGCCCTCAGAGAGGGAATGCCAGCAGCGGGGCAGTAGCCTGTGAAGCCATCATCCAAGGCCTTTTTGCAGGCGTCGACGACGACCTGGGGAGTGCGGAAGTTGAGGTCACCAATGTGGAACGGGTACACAGTCTTGCCAGTGGCCTTAATTTGGCCGGCTTCCAAGGCGACGGCGTAGGCAGTCTCAGTGCCGAGGCGGCCAAGGCGGTCAGCCAGGGGGTCTCTGTAGTTGGCGACGGATCCCATGGGTGAAGTTGCAAAAGAAAAGGAATACACGAAGCACAAACGAAGCTCAAGCAAGTCGAAGCGGAAGCTTGACGGACGGCGGTACCGAGCTGAAGGGGGGGGTTGCGTAATAGTACGGCAGATTGCAAGCGACTCTTATTTAACTGTGGACGACGACGCGCTGGGTGACGCAGTGGAGAAACGGCCCGATGTGACGCGGGACGACGCGGCCGCCTCACGCCGGGCTTTGATGCATTTTGCACGCATAACTGCGGTTGGTGCACACAACAACACCGCAGTAACGCCACAACCGCCGCCAGCGCCCGTTCGCAAAAGATCTGCGTACGGACGGTGCAACGCCGTTCCCAACAGCCAATCAGCGTGCGCACGCGTCCATCCTCCACTGTGTGACGGACAGGTGCGCGCCTGCCCGCGCGCCTGCGTAGGCGCTCACCGCGTGCGTACGGCCGCGTCACGCCGGCATGGCTGCCCATTGCAGCTCGCGGGGCCGCGCGCCGCGTCCGGCGCGCAAGCGCACAAGTGGCACCGCGCGCGGCCGCAGGGAGGCGGATTGCGTGTGGCGGCGGCGCTTGGCCTCCGCGCGCATGAGCTCGAGCCAGCGCTTCGTGTTGTGAGCGTCGTGGCGGCGCTTTGCCCCGCGCCTCCACCACTCGCTTGGACCCGCGATTTTTTGCACCTCCCGCCCCCATCCAGCGCGCGGCCGCCGCGCCACAGATTCGATGCGAGACGTTGTCACGCAATCAAGGCGGAATAACCCTATGTGGACACTGTCCACTGGACAGCGTGGACAGCGTGTCAAAGACGGCGCGTGTTGGAAATTGGATGGGCGAGTGAGATCTATTGTGCGTGGACGAGCTTCTTGTTGTCTGCTGTCGTGGACGGCTGAGGAGTGCTGTGGACCACGCATCCGACTTCCGGCCGTGCGCCCTCATTCAATCTGTCTATGATCTCACGCCTTTCCTTCGTCGCACATTTAGCCCTGCGTAGCGACTCGTTTAAGCTTCCGTTCTCCCTCTGTCGATCACCGTACTCGTTTCCCCCTTTCTCCCCCGCTGCATCTTGTCGACATCGCTCCCGATCGCCCTGCACAATGGTAGTCCCGCCCTCCGGTACCTGGCGCGTCGTCGTCACCCGTCGTGTCCCGGCGCCCGCCATGGACATGCTCCGCGACGCCAGCCTCGACCTCGATATCTGGGATTCCGATGACCCCATGCCGCATGAGAAGCTCGTGGAGAAGGTATCCGAGGGATGTGACGCGCTGTACTGTGTGTTGACCGACAAGATCAGTGCCGATGTGCTGGAGGCTGGTGGAGAACGCCTCAAGCTCGTGTCTACCATGAGCGTTGGATACAATCACGTCGATATTGCTGAGTGCAGTAAGAGAGGTATTAAGGTCTCTCACACCCCCAACGTCCTCACTGAAACAACTGCTGATACTGCCCTCGGTCTGGTTCTTGCCGCATGCAGACGTTTCAAGGAGGCTACTACGTCGGTATATGACGGAACTTGGGGCACGTGGACGCCTATGGGCATGTGCGGCCAGGATGTGCACGACTCTACCGTCGGTATTATTGGCATGGGTCGCATCGGATCCGCTGTTGCACGTAGGTTGCATGCCTTCAACTGTAAAATACTCTACTGGGATATCTGTCACGTCGTGCCTGTGGAAGAAAAGTACGACGCTAAGTTTGTTGATATGGATGAGCTCTTGTCTACCTCCGACATTATCATCACGCTTTGTCCGCTCAATGAACAAACTACACACATGTTCAACATGGAAAAGTTCAAGAAAATGAAAAAGTCTGCCGTGTTTATCAACCCGGCTAGAGGCGAATTGGTCAATCAAGACGATCTCGTTGAGGCGTTGCAGCAAGGCGAGATCTTCTCGGCCGGTGTGGATGTCACAACGCCTGAACCGATTCCGACCGATCACCCGCTTACGAAGTTGCCCAATTGTTTTATTCTGCCGCATATCGGTAGTGCTTCCATGGGAACAAGAACCGACATGGCAGTTTTGGCTTCTAAGAATGTTGTAGCCGCGTACAACGGAAAACCACTACCAAGTGCCGTCAGGGGTATGTAGTTACAGCTTGGCTTAGAACTCTTGTTCATTATGTGCGGTAAATGTGAGGCAGGGCGTCTTGGTACGCATGTCTGTAACGTGCTTTATTGTTCATGATAGTCATGGTTAGCCTCGTGGAAAAGAGGCTGGCGCCGTACTCGTTGTGGTGCAGCAATGATGGGCCGCGGGTTCTGACATGGAAATCCGAGGGTATCGAAAACGGGTGCATCATTATTACTGTTGTTGCCCGTAATGTTGAACATTTCCAGTATTCTATAGTGTACTAGCTCTATGGCCAATAGGTGGCGCTTGGTCTCTCAAAGGACGTTTGTACCAAGTTCCAGTGGTGGAGAAATTGGCGTGAGATTACGACTGT
The DNA here is from genome assembly GCA_022539475.1 of Gracilaria domingensis. Taxonomy (NCBI): domain Eukaryota; phylum Rhodophyta; class Florideophyceae; order Gracilariales; family Gracilariaceae; genus Gracilaria; species Gracilaria domingensis. The sequence continues at coordinate 169,349 of VCMS01000061.1, forward strand.
CGATGTCTGGCTGCCAAATGACACTTTAGGGAAAAGTACCGTAACTTCAATATCGGAGATATGAAGGTACTGTAGCCCTATATCTACTATCTGCCAAGTTTTTTTGAGTATGTCATTCCTTTCTGTGCTCCACCTACTGTACCGAGGGTAATTGGAGTCCACCAATACACTGTAAAGTTATGTACAAGTAATAGACACGTCTTTATGTGCGCACGTAACTTTAGAAGTACCCAGGTACGGGTAATGTAAGTTGCATCAAAGAAGTAAGCTGCGTAAGTCTTCGTTCAATTCAAACGCTCCTCTCCAGGAACGCGTAATTGTTTCTCCGAATCGATTGGCGAGCAACGGGTTTTGAGATATGTAACTTCTCATCTAGTTTCGATCGAACGCAGTATAACCTTATGCTGAACACTGTTCAGTTCAGTGAACAGCGACCAAACTATGCTACCATCGATACAATATGTTTCATCTGCATGATTTGTTGTTCTTGAAAAAGAAAAGGAAGTTATACCTCCTCCCGTGAATGGGCATTGTCCTGCAAAGTTCTCTTTTTCACGTGCGCCGTTTGGAGATGCCTTTATAGCAATGTCCAGATTGACAACCTCCAAGTATTGCACTCAGGCTTTATATGCTCTTTCGTTGCGTGTAAAGCAAAACGAATAATTTGAACACGTCTAAGATTGAACATGACATACTGCAAATTCTGTGGCTTCCGTTATGTCTGAAAGAGACACGAGCTTCTTTCCTATCTACACGCTCCATATTTCGGTGGTCCTCCCTATGTTTGTTCATTTTATAATAGAAAAGATTATAAAAGGTCACACAGCTTTGAAACAGAAAAACGTATGGAGCGGAACAACGTGAGAAAACGACTGCGTCGAGGCCCAGAATCTATATGTTTTGTTCATTCTGGAGAAAGTTATGGGAAAAGAGAGCGAGAGAACAATATAGGGAAGAAATTGAGAAGGATGTATCGTATATAGCATAATTTTGTAAACGTTTGAATGTATTCGGATATCATGTGCTTCTCTTCCAAAAAAACCACGAGGAAGTAACATCGAGTACCGCTCATAAGCGACAATGAGGTTGGGTAGGGGTGCAGACCCACTACTGATTTTTTTCTTTGAGATGGACGTTAACAGGGAGGAGGACGAAAGTCAATCTCGAGTTAGGGAAGAAGAGACGGTTGAGATATAATCTTATTTTAAAACCGAAAGATGGAAGAGCGGATGGTTCAAAACCGAGCATTCGCCTCTCCGACCTTGAAGGGAGAAGAGCAAATGCAGATTGCTTGGTGCATTTCGCCGAGCACCAGTATCTCCAAATTGAAGGGTAAGACGGAGCTGGAGATGCAGTTTTTTTACAGGTTTGTCTTCAGGACCGCTCTTTATTTTATAAAACCACAGGTATGTCTCGTGAGCGAGTCGAGGCATTGGTTGTTATTTGTCTTCCATTCTCCCCGGCTCACAGCGATTTTGTTATCGGTAACGAAAGCGATTAGTTGTAAAATAGAGAGGGACTGCCAACGAGGGCGATAGCAGAGGCGTGGGTAAGCAAAGCAAAAGCACTCGAGATGAAGAAACCACCAGAAAAGAAATCTACGTCGTTGTATTTATGTGGCGGCCCTGTGCACTGAAAGAGCGTTAACCTGCACATTCAGAGTAAGCATCACTGTGATCTACGCTGCGGCAAAAGTAGATTACAGCAAGTGCTCCTATCATCAGGATCACGCTGAGAGAGAAAGAGAAAAGAGCAGTCGTCAGCCATGCTTTTCAGCTAGTCTGTCTGAACAGCAGCGGGGGCGACGACGAAAGCACTTTACACGCAAATGCACTGCATAATATACCATTAATGCCTGCGTGGCGGACAGTCTGCAATACCTTCGCACAGTAAATTATATCCGATAGGGATAGGTCCAAGCTCTCCATCCAATAGCGTATCGTCGTCCCCATTGCCCGCCGCCATCCTCGCAAAGCCTCCTTGCTCCTCTTCTCTCTCCGTTGATCCCTTCGACCCGTAAGATAATGTACCTCTTCTTGTAACATTTTGCTTCCTCCTACAAAACCCCTGCTGAAAGTCTCATACCATTATGCCACCGGGCGCACGCACATCCTCATACGCACGCGCCCAGCGCCTGTGAATGACGTAATATGTATGGCGCTATTCAATTCGCTTTTGCTACACTACGGACGCCGATGTCCACCCAACTGACCGACACACCGCCGTTCCACACCTGTCGACTCCCTGATTTTATGCACCTCCAAATACTGTCATACCCTGCCCCCCCCGTTCACGCCGGGCTTATAACGGCCCCGTCATAGACCGGCGCACTTTCCCACCCCTTACCCTCCTCCGCCGCTCGCTGTTTCTGCAGTTTCGCTCTCATCTCCGCTGCCCATAAAAACTACAGTACTGCTTTCTCCTCGCCGTCCCAGTTCGCCCTTCTCACAAGAGTTGTTTCCCATTTACTCTGCATCCATATTACGAATCTCTTCTGGCATTGCTCCTCTGCACTCCGTCCGCATGGGGCAGCTTTATTCTCATCTTGTCTTTCGTCCTCCTCCTATCTGTTCGTACCAGTGCACGCAGGGTCGTATGAAGTACGTTGTGCATGACGACGATGGCCTTCCATCCGTGCATTCTGCCGACTTATTCTGGCTTCAAACCGCCCTCAACTTTCGTATCCCCTGCGCATTTGTTCGTCATCCTCATTCTCAATACGTCGTAATCTATGCTCACACCAACGCAGAAGATCTTGGCGACAGTATTGTGCACGCTCACATGATTTCACGTACCCTGAACGTTGACGTCCTAGCGTTTGAGTATTCTGGTTACGGTCTGTCCGAACGCCCATCACGTCATCTATTTCGCCATCGTTCCCCTCGCGTGGGTCAGCGTATATCGCCTTCACATTTGGAGCATGAACGAAAGCGTGCAGAGCCTTCTGAGAAGGCAATTTGCGCGGACATCATGGCTGCGTACACCTTTCTCACCGACACATGCGCCGTGGATCCGGAGAACATCCTCGTATTCGGACGCAGTATTGGAAGTGGCCCTGCTGTGTATTGCGCCATTAACAGACCTATTCGTGGCCTCGTTCTCATTGCTCCCATCGCATCTGCCGTACGTGTTCCGCTGAAGAAACTCAATGTCACTTTGCCGTTCATCGACACCTTCCCAAACATTGACAGAGCCGCCAAGATCCAGTGTCCCGTTCTCGTTATCCACGGAGATATTGATGACATTGTTCCAAAGCTTCACGGGGAGAAGCTCTTTAGAAAGCTTAATCGCAACGGATGTGCCGTTAATCCTCTTTGGGTACCCAATGCTCGTCACAACAACGTCGTTGAGGACTTCTCATCACTTGTGTTTGGTCGTTTTCTTACGTTTCTCGATGAACTCAAACTGATACCACTCTCACCCGAACCAACACACTCCTGCACGCACAAGCACTGTCATTCCGGTGGAATGTCCCCGTTCCAAGGAGACACCGACCGCTCAAAGTGTATGTCCACACAATCGCACGACCGATCCTTTCACACAATCTCGAGTCGGACACCTGTTCACAACTGCCAAAGTCGAATAAGGTCAAAGCCTGCGTATGGCTCACACCCGCAACTGAGGGTTTATAACCGTTTGTAACCCTGCTTTGCTTTTTCGTTTCTGCGTTGTACAAAAACTACTGTTGGTCATTACTTCACGCTTTCGTGCTGCACATACTGTTGAGTGGGCACATCGCCAAGATTTGCATAAGGAAACCATCCCATACAGTTCAATGGCCTTCCATTCAACGAGGAATTCATGGCCGCACGAGTCGTTAACCAGGGCGGTACGTATGCCACCGAGTCACAAGTCGCGTCACGATCTGTGGTCATCCATCCGTTTTTCTACGGAAATGATATGGTGCATCTGCTGCAGCTTTGTCTAAGGTTCTTGAGAAATCGCCACCGCGCACACCCAAAATTGTTCACATCATTCTCCACTGCGTTCACATACGGGGCACGGCGGACCTGTCGCAAGGCCTAAGAGGCACATGAAGTGTACTTTACCTTATCAAGTCTCATATATTACTCGTTCATTACTTGTTCACTACTTGAGATGCATATACATTGTACATTACACGAACCGCATCAGTTCCATGTCGGCAGCCATGCAGTGGATACTGGTACGAGTGAGAGAATAAAACTTTATGCAAAAACTTCATTCACAAAGTGATCAAACTGACGAAGCAGTCTTCGTACTCCTTCTGATACAGGCCTTCTACCAACACAAGGAACGGTTCTGAAGAATACTCTCCCAATACGTAACAGCGACAGCACAAAACATGACGCAGGCGAACCACAAGTTCGTGGGATCGCGATGCCCTCGTTTCCATCATGGATGGCAAAACTCAACGCCAACCTTCCTAGAAGAAAGAAACAGAACAGGTGCTAGACCATATCAGTCCACATCATCAGTGTGACGAAAACGCGGCTGCACGTCCTGCACAGTGCCTTAGGCCAGCGTCATATATCATATCATTGGCATCTAAGTAATCAAAGATCAACATCGAGAAGAGCGCGGCCAGTCACTGCGATAACAATTTCAACTTGCACACTAAGAGGTGCAACAAGAATCATTGAATCACTGAGGACTGGTGGTGGGCTGGGTAGAGGAGGAGTTAAGCCAAGAGAACTGCATGGCCGGAGAATCACCTGATGGCGCGTCCGGCTTGACATCCATCCCATTTTCCTTCTTAGGTGTGCTTTCAGTGGCAACCGCCGCGTATTCTGGGCGACCTACTGCCGCTCTTTTCGACGGCGGTTCCGCCTCTCCGCTTCCGTTGGAATTAGCATTCTCAGAGGCTCCGGTGCCATCCTTAGCAACCGGGGAAGTAGACGGAATAGACGATACAGCACCTGCATCAGCAGCTGAAACCTTGTTTTCTTCAACAGAACCAGGTTGCGGCTGCGAAAGACCTGCAACGGTTGGGTTGGAACCGGGGGTAGAAGAAGATCCGTTGGGCATGCTGTTAAAGTTATTGAACCCTTCCGGCATAGAGTTGTTTGGGCCCGATGCGTTCGAGGTGTACGTGGAAGAGAACTGCGGGTCGAATGATTGAGCGCTCGACTCATAGTTCATTACAGGCATATCTGTGTTAACCAGGGGCGGGGGCTTTGTGGCAGGGATACGCTCAGAGGCCCATTCGACACGAATGGGCTTGTGGGCGTTGAGAGGCGGGAAGTGTGTTCCGGACAGAGACTCTTTGGCACGCATGGCTGACTCACGGGTTTTGAATCGCACAAACGCAAAGCTCGTCTTGTTGACGGGAACACGAACACCGTCGAGCTCTCCAAAAGTGGAAAACTCGCGCCACAGAAGCTCGTCAGTAATGTGAGGCGCAGTGCCGCCAATGAAAATAGTAGTATTGGTGGGATCATCTGGAGCCATAAGTTGACGAGGGCGTTTGTTAGTCGGCGGGCCATGACCGGCGCCGCTGTGAGGGGCATGATGGTGATTGTTATAGCCGTGATGGCCGGGCCCCCTGGAGTTGGGACCGCGCGAACGTCCCGTGGCATGAGACAGACGAATGGGCTTGCTGTTAAACTCGAAACCCTGCATCTCGTTGACGGCACGCTCCGCATCATGGGCGTTTGCGAAGCGGACGAAGCCGTAGCCTCGAGATTGACCATACTCGTTACACACAACCTTCGCATGACGAACCGAACCGTAGCGAGGGCGGAAAGCTGTCATAAGCTGGTAGTCTGTGACCGAGGGTTCAAGATTGCCCACGTATATGTTAATCTCAGTGCCTGCGGTACCGTTCACGGCGGCATTTCGGCCCATGTTAAGTCTCCAACAACGATTAGTGCCGGGTATAGGCATGCCCGAGCCGCATGCTATGACTCTCTGGGCAGCCTCGGGTGACGCGGCGTCGAGAAAACCGTAGCCTGCGTGCATGCCGGAGTAGTGGTCGCGGACAACCTTGATGCGGGTGATGTCAGGACCCCAGCCGCTTGCGGTTACAGCCTGACGAAGGAAGTTCTCATCCATGTAGGCATCGAGATCGCCGGCCCAAATGGAGATTGTGCCGTTGGAGGGACGGGGGTTGGCGGGGGGAGGGGAGGAAGACAGGGGAGCAGATGCGGGCGGCATGTTTGGGTAGCTACCGGCCATTCCTTGATAGTATCCGCTCATGATAGACGATTGCGACGCACGGCGAGCTCGGGTAAGGGAGGCGTGGTGAAGGTGAGATGTAGATTGAAAGGAGGGGTCAGCGAGTGAGGACAAGGGACGAGAGTGGAACTAAAAGGAATAGTTGGGCAAGCGAAACGAATCGGAGGAGATGGGAGGTGTGGAAGGGGGCGGGAAGGACGAGAAGGAATGGAAGACGGACGGGTAGGAGGTTTAGGGGAGGGTACGAGAGGGAAGGGAAGGGGGTGGGGGGGGGGGGGGGGGGGAGGAGGGGAGGAGGAGGCGCAGGGAGAGGAAGGGAGGGGAAAGGGAGGGGGAGAGGGGAAAGGGAAAGGGGGGAGGGAATGGGGAAGAGCGCGGAAGGGGAGGGGGAAGCGTTGAGCAACACGAGGGCGGGCGAGAAGTGGACGACGAGGGCGCTGTGCTGGCGGAAAGGTCGGCGGCGGGCGCAGGTGTGAAAAGGGCGCTAAGCCGCCTGCTGCGCGGCGGCGCTCCGCGCCGCATGGCACGCTGAGGGCACACGCGCAGCGACGCGCGCTCACCCTCGCTGTAAGCGGCGGGCTTACGGCAGCTGCCCCACGCGCCCATTGGTGCAGCCGAGCGGAATCTGACAAGTGCGCCAATGGATGCCGCCTCGCTGCTGGTGCCACCTCGGTTGTGGAGGCAGAATCGCACCACAGAGCACATCACCGCGCACACCTGTGTGGTGCTGTGGACTGTCCGTCTCGGACTCGTCGACGCGCAGGGTGGAGGATGTGTACCGCCGTACCAAACTTTGGACGCGTGGTTCTGTGCAACACGCGGACGACATGTACAACCGCACGCCTTGGCAGCCACAGCACACATTTCCCGCCAAAACGAATCCAAGCCGCGAAGAACATCCTGTCAGGCAGTATCATCAATCGCTGGAAATCAGCATGTGAACAGAAACTGAATGAATGAACTCTTTGAGGTCGCGTGCCCAACGGATGCAGCAGTCGCTGTTCGCAATCCCATGCGTTGAAGAAGCTGCTCTCGATTCTCTCTGTCCGAGAGAATCGATTTCAACATCAAACTTCATGCTTCGTCACGGCGATCGTGTTGTGGCTCATGTACGTCCTGCTACTTTGAACTCCAGCCTCCTTCGGCGATGTTCGCATGTGAAAAGGACGCGAGGAAACGTAAGGAAACGGCTATCTTTGTGCTAATCCTAGTAGCACTTCTCGAGCCACCAAACATCCTCTCACAATTGACGTGTGCAGCTTCACTATCATCACCATCGTCATCATCATCGTCAATCACGAGCTACTCTTTGACGCTCATGATTCTGCGCTCGTGGCATTTCCACGAGTCGTTTCGCTCCGCATACGAAGGTAAGCAAGTGGCGTGCTTCATCTCCCGTGCGGAACAAATAGCACGATTCCCGTACTTGGAACAGCATTTAAATAAGAGCGCAATACTTGCAACTAGTAGCTTTCGATTCCGGAGCAAAGACAACTCCTGAGGATTCGGCTCCAAAAATGACCTTCGCTCTGCTATCATCAGTTCCATTTTCGCCCCTGATTCAGATATCGGCGGTCATTGCACAATCATGCCCCCGCGGTATCTTTCGCCGTCCCGATGGAACTTGTGAACAATGCGCACCATGCAGGCAGTTGCTCTGAATTAGAAAACGCTGAGAGCTGCAAACCATGTATATCGGTGCGATTTCTCATGAGCATCTGGGGCACAAACCGAAGATGCATGTCTTTCCTGTCCGGACGGTACCTTTTCCGCTGAGGGCGCAACAGAATGTGCTCCGTGCCCTCGTGGCTTCAATTCTTATCGAGGTTCGCAATGCACACAATGCACGCAATGCAAGCTTGAGCTCAAGTAGCCAGAACCTTTTCGTTCAATTCTCCAGAATGCACCCCGTGTTTCGGTGGATGTTCTTCGCTTCCACACCAGCTAGCTTCCAAACCAGCTAACATGCCCGTTCTGTCCTCCCGGAAGCGCTACGTGTATCAGAAGGACTTCGGCGGAGCAGTGTGTTCGGTGACCCGCATGAACTGCCTCAGTCGCACGTTTTCCGTCGTGCAGCGAGTGGTTCTTCAGCACTGGCGGAGTCTTGCCGTACGTGCTCATTTGACACTATGTCGAACCGGCCCAGCAATACCAAATGTGAAGCATGCCCTCCTGGTTTTGTCTGTAACAAAGGTAGGGAAGTATGCAGCTTTCTTCCTCCGTGCACGTTCTGACAAACCATGTCGGATGTTCGCCATGTCCACCTGGCCCTGTGCAACCACGGTAGGGACCTTCGAAGTGTGAGGAGTGTCCACCAGGAGCCAGATGACTTCGTTCAGGAATGCGTTGCCTCACAGAACAATGGCGGGCATGGTTTAAACCTGATGGAGCCGTATCCCTCTCGCCTGGGGCTCTTGGGTTGTCGTTCCGACACCTGTGATCAAGTCGCGGGATTTGAAGAGTTTAAAAGTGCGTCAATATGGAATATGGGACAACGATATTTTCACCCCAGAATCATGTATATGTGATTATTGTCCTGCAACCTTAGTCGCTGACGAGCTTCAGTGCATACCATGCCCTGAAGGGCTCGTACGATATGGCGATCGCTGTGCTTGGCGTGATCTCATTGCCATCAATCTAAGAACAATTGATGGTAACTGTCAGATGTGTCCATTACGCCGCCTCAGACAATATTCTGATCCAGAGACGGACAACGTCAGTCAGCTGGGATATATAGGGTTGCTATCAATAAGGACCGCATAGAGCCTTCTAGGGGTTTCGGAAACCGCTGCTTGACTAAACCACCTTGCAATAGTTGTCCCGCAAACTCCTTCACTGATACAGATAGAGCTCTTGAATATAAGCCATGATTTTGGGTGAACCGAGCGCATCTTCTTCTTTAATGCGGACAATGGTCCTCAATTACAGGACCAAAGTAAAACTATCTACAGATAGTTTTCTCTCGCTAGAAAGGCTAAGAGCTGATGAGGGTGTTCTCTGATCAAAGTTTGCAAATCTAAATCGCGTTGTTTAGCTAAAACAGGGATCGTGTGTCTCCGGGATGCGTTCGTCAAAGGGCACCGTAGAACAAAGTGTTCCGCGCTTTTCTTCACATTCAAGCCACATTCGCATCTCATTGTCTTCTTTTGCATATATGAAACAACAGGATGGAGGAAAGAAACATGGCCGGTGTAAAACTGAGCTAGTAAGACTTCTGCCTTGCGAGCTCTAGCGGAGCTTCTAATGAATTCTGGTACCGATGAAAGGATACACTTAGCTTTCGATGAGACCTTCAATTTTGCTTTCACATCCAGCATATCTTTTTCCACTTTCACTTGCTCGTGGAGAGGGAGATTAAGCCCACTTTTAGCCAATGAGTCAACACGATCATTCTGTGGAATACCGCAGTGACTCGGGGTCCAACACAAGTATACTGTGCAGCATTGACTGCGAGTATGTAAAAGTGTGGCGAGTTTTTGAAGGTGGTGCGGTTGCTTTCGTATGTTGCCTTGTAACGCTAGCACAATTGAGAGGGAGTCTGTGAATATTCGAATAATTCCGCAGAATCCTTCTGGAATGTGAAATAGTGCGGCTGTCATGCTAGCAATTTCTGCTGTGTACGAGCATACATCAATACCGGCAGGGACAACCTTTGTGAGGTCGTCCTCGCCTGGTCGGTATATGACAAAGGCTCCAGCGGCGACAGTTTCCGGTCTCAGAAAGGCCATTTTTAGTGTATCCCCATCGGCATCGATGCCAGAAGTTCCGCTGTTGTCCAATATGTATGCCATCTGAAAGGTGTCGTCGTAGTCAACCCAAATCGTTGGGCGGGTCTGACGTTTGGCGACAAACCTGGAGATTGCATCGTTCGAATCCTCACATTTGATTGTATTGGCTTTTCCACAGTACCATCCCTCTTTCCATCTTACTGCAACTCGGTTGGTGACCGTGTTCTGTGGGGGAGCGCATAATGTGCTAGAGTAGGCCCCAAGGCCTGATATGAAATAATTGAAACTCGTAGAGGTTCTTTGCTAGAGTTCCGTGTTTTCTCGTTTAGCAAAGCATACGGACAAAAGGGTATCAATATGAAGGCATTTTTGGCTCCATGACGAACCCACGCGTACCCCTGGTACGAGGAATTAGCGTGTGCGCTCAGGTTGAAGAGACTCTCTTTAAGAGAGAGATGCAAAAATATACATTCATACCAAAATGTTTGCACTCGGTGGACAGATGTTTTTCTCTTTGGCCAGTAGAGCACACAAGTGTTGCATAAAAACCAAGTGGCAAAAGATGCGAATCACTCGCAAGGACGTCCTATTTTACAGAAGAAGTCAACGAATCTTTAGAAATCTCGCCCCCACCTGCGAATGACGCGATGAGGCAATGAGCTAAACGGAATGAAGCTTCTTATCTACTCCAAGCCACGGAAAGTGCAACAGACGTTTCTCACGATGAGGAGTAGGAGCTGACAGCGAGTAAAACAGAAGGGAACGAAACCCAGTAAACACAATAGTTGTCAAAAGGAAGACACTGATTCCGCATCAGTATATAAGATCTGGGTTAGTGGATCCCAATGAAGAGGTTTATCCCAATTTTCATAATATCACCTTTAATATTGAGGTCGTAGTGGGGATATGGTATGCTATCGAACAGAACACGTTTGGCAATTCGCAACTTGGTCACATGACCAATCTTAAAAGAGGACTCGAGGTTCGAAAGAGGTCTCCCGACAAAATACCGCGATGACATCAAGAATATTTCTTCAAAACGAGAATGAGATTGTTTCGATGAACGAAGAGAAGGGCAAGGTGGTCAAGAGATCTTTCGCCAAAACTACTTCGAAGGGAGGCGAGAGCATCGTACAGTTCTAACAGTATAGCGGACGTAGAAAGGACAAAATATCTGTGAGCATGTGAAGACGAAGTTGCCCAGATAGCGCCATGTATGAGGTTCGACTTCATCATTAGAATGCAACCAGTCAAAAGACGTCAATTCCAAAGTATCAAATTTACTGAACGTCATAGGTGGATAAGCACAGGGATTATCCTCCAAACGTCTTCCGTCTCTTTGCACCAACATGAAACGGTGTCTCATTGGGAACGAGTCGTCCACTACTACCTCGACAATGTCCGAAGTTCGGACTCTTGAACTGAACTCTTCGAAACTCTTGCTCAAGGAGTCTTGTGTAATAGTGTTCTTTTCAGGCGATGAGGCGATGTAAGGGTAAAGTTAAAGAGTTCAGGACAGCAGTCTTGATACCAGAGTGATGCATCTACTGCAACAGGGAGACCTTCTCGTAGGGGTAAAGGGGTAAAGGGCTATCCGTATAGCCTTCTAGCCTTCTAGCCTTCAAGCCTTCTATCCTATCTGTGAAACTTTTCATTATTCCGGGGACAACAACGAGTTGAGTTTCGACGCAATAAACCCGACAGAGCGCGAAGGGAGCACACCGTCACAAGCTTCTGTTGAGATCGCAAGCAAGTTGTCCACGTGAGCCTCTCTCATTGATCAACTTTGAAGAGCCACGCCTGTGGATCACAATGCACGCACAACCATCGAATCACATTGCAAAATTTGCTCCTCTCCTCTGAACACGCGAGCGATGCTCTGTGCCGTAACTTCGCGCTTGTTACCGTCGGTATCTACAGAATTGTGAAGTTGCAGGTCTCGTCGCAAGTCCCGCGCCTACACTCGTACCCTTGGTACTGTATAATACGGTGCCACACGCTGCCTTGTTGCTCGTCTTATCCTCACCATATCTTCCTCTTAGATTCCACGAAAAAAGTTCCGCTTGTTTCTCGGTGGAAATCCAGTTGACGTTGCGAGGACTGTCACTCGGTGGTTGCTTTGCAGAGCGCTACCTTTTGTGTTGGCGACAGTTGGTGTTGCTTCGCCAAATGGATGTCAACCTCCCACATACGCTCTTCCAAAGTTCTACAATGTTCGTTCGCCAGCTTGACAGACTTATTCCGTACGAACGTTTTTCTCATCGTTCACGGCCTCGGAATACCCCTCCTTCTCAATCACCGTCGCTGATAGACTTGGAACAAAGTATTTCTCAACAGTTACATTTGCCGAGTTCTCGAAAAATTGTCTCTCGCTATCGCGCATTAGATGCGGCTTCGAAGGGTTTTGATGTGCTCCCTTCCGTTATGCAGCATGCTATGCTGCCAAACGTTAAGCATCATATCGTCGAGTCGCAGCCTGATCGCGTTTATGGGGCTCGTTTTGTGGGTGAAGACGGTGACATGTTTGTAACCAGTATTCAGGGCACTGGTCGTCACTATCGTTCTTCTATTCATGAAATTCACGTCTACTCTACTTCCATGTCAGAACACAAAGCCGCTTGGAAGAGAACCCACACCATTCGTGCTCGAAACGTTCGATGGACAGTAACTGATTTCGCAGTCAGTCCTGATGGTCGATGGTTGGCATACGCTTCTATTAACTCATACATAAACCTCGTCGACCTTCAAAACCCCCGTCTATCTCACAACACCTTCAACACCTTCAACATATCTTCCAGCATTGAGGACAGACTTAACATTTGGAGCCTAATGTGGAGTCATGATGGTACTGAACTCATAGCTGCAACTGGTGCCTCTAAGAGGTTTGGTCCTGGCAACGTTGTCATATTCAATATTCACACGGGCACCATCTCTTCAGTGATATCTGCGCATCAGGATGATGTTAATTCAGTGTGCTATCTTCAGCATGGGGATGGCAACATGATTGTTTCTGCTTCGGACGATGTTCTGGGTATGTTAGAAAGTTCTTTATTTGCTTCTTTTGATGACCATATCTAACTTGCGAGTCTTTTACGTGCGCTATCTTCAAAACTGTAGTTAAACTGTGGGATAGAAGGGAAAACAAATACAGAGCTGGAAGAAAGATAGATCGTCCATGTGCCTTGTTTGTAGGACATCAGTACGGACTCACTCACGTGTCGTCCAAGAATGACGGTCGCTTTCTGATCAGCAATGGAAAAGATCAGTTCATCAAACTCTGGGACGCTCGAAAATGTACGGCGACCGATAACTTGGACAAAGTGGTACGGCCGCCACGTGATGTAAGTTTTGATTATAGACTGAATCCATGTCCCTTGGTACGCCAGTCACGAAGCTTTCAAGATGACTCTGTTGCGACCTATGCTGGATCCCATGAAACGCTTCAGACCTTGATCAGAGCACACTTCAGCCCTATGCATAGCACAGGTCAGAAATACATTTACTGCGGCTCTAGTGACGGTTGCTTTGTGATTTACGACGTTTTAAGTGGAGAAGAAGTAGAGGTGTTGAGAGGTCATCGCGATGTTGTAAGAGATGTTTCATGGCATCCATATGGAGGTTTTCTTACTACGGGCTCATGGGATGGAGAGGTTGCGTTGTGGTCTACACATGCGGATCCAACGGAACCAAGTGAGTGCGGGATGAGGGGGGCAGACAAAGTTTCGTGAACTTCTTTCTGTTTCGAGAATAATGGGCCTGATAGATCATCTACCCTGCATGATGCAGGATATTCACGTCGCAAACTTGTAATTGCAACACGCGGTGCTGTAGCTCGAATGACGCATTTACTCGTTTTGAGAGTATCTTATAATGTACTATAGAAAGAATATCCTCGCGCCTTCGTTTCTTAAGCGCCAACTACTACCCTCGTAGCTTGGCTGCTTGTATGTGCTATAAGGATGCCCTTCGTAAATCACTTAAGTGTACTTGAACCTTACTATATACTCGCTTAGCTTGGGGAAAGGAGCTACAGGATGTCTGCCTAAGCCAGAGCGCTTTTTGATATACTTCCGATGTTTGCTAATTCCTCATACTCGAGGCCATAAAAGAAACCATTGACGACTTCGGTCGATGGAACATGAACGAGAGAAAAACGAGAGCTAAGAAATAGCGATATGTTATAGAACGCTGTATACATGCTAAAGAAGTCCCAAGGTAAAATCCACAACTTTAATTAGCAATGTAAGAGTTCACAAGTATCTAGACATACCTGTTCAACTATCTATCTGGGTACACTTGAGCCTATGAACGGCAGATATAGCCTATATCTGCCGTTCATAGGCTGCAGGGGTCGGTACAATCGGATTGTTGCCGATTGCACCTCAAGCAATCAATTCTGCAATCCATCGTACTCTTTCAAAGAGATTCAATCGGGATTGCAATCCGAATTTCTTTTGCAATCGCGATTGCAATCCGATTTCCTTTTGCAATCGTGATTGCTATTGCACACGGCTTTGCAATCCAGATTGCGATTGCAGAAAGTTTGCAATACTGAGATTGTAGACGGCCTTTCAATCTTCAAAGCACTTGCAAACCTTTTTTCATGCATACTTTGAAACTGAGCTAACCAGGTTTTCAGTCATTGCAGGCTTTCTTTATTCTTCAAATACATACACTTGTCCTACTCCGCCTTGCATTTTACTGTGACGATTGCATGCGAGGCTTTCATACAGATACACTCCCAGGCTGATGATTACAGCAACATGTATATTATATGAGGGTTGAAGAACATGCTTAGCGGTTTGTCAATGTAACGAATTACTCCAACATCAATCATAATTGCCATTGTAACAAGACGGTCGTTTTTGTTTCATTGTTTAAGGAAGTTCAATCGTTGTTAGAGTTGCTAGACTTTTTGCAATCGTGATTGCGATTGCAAGAATTCTTGCAATCCCGATTGCGATTGCATCTGATCTTCACAATCCGGATTGGAATACGCTGCTATACTGCAATCTGGGATTGTGAAGTGCAATCGCAATCGATTGTGCAATCAATCGATTGCGACGGACCCCTGGATATAGGGCACAGAACCAAGGGCCACAAGCTGCTTTTCTTGCTTCAGGATCATTGACGTCTGGTTTTTTATTTTCAGAGTTTCTCGGAGTCGAAAGTCTGTTTCAAGAGATTCAGCGGTACCGACGGTAGACGGAACGTTGGGCAAAAGGCGGACAGACGTACAAAATGGGATATATTATTTTGGTCCCAATCACCGTAATACGGCATCGATACGGTGACCGTATCGATGTCGTTCAAATCTCTCCGCTTTGTCTCTCTCTGAACGTCATCATTCATTCTGTTCTTGGCCGTAGACACACAACCGTGGACGCAATTATGAGCCCCGTCCGCGCCGAAGACATCGCTGTGCATATTCTTACAATGGCGTGTTAGGATGCTCTTTCGCGCAAAGGCATCATCGCAGACTTGGCACTCGAAGTTGCGAAGTTTGTCATGAACTGCGTCATCATGTCTTGTAACGTCGCCTCGCGCTCCGAACCTCAAGCCGCACTTCTGGGGACACTCAAATCGTTTTTCCAATCAATGCTTCTGCAAGTTTTATGACGTATCCAAGTGTACAAATTCTAGGCAAAGTTACATAACCATGCAAGATCCCACAAAATGAGAATCGGGTTGAGAAAGGTTATCCGAACTAGCACGTGAGCTGGAAGAAGATTCTTCGACGGAATCAACGTGCGAGCTCTCTCCGCTGCTCATATGCCTCTCGTTGGCATGTTCAGTAGTTTCTGAAACTCCCCACACTTCCAGCTCCAATATATCTCCAGTCCCATCACCATCGTTATGCTCAAGATCCTCCGTCCCATCGACAAAATCTCCAACCTCCGGGATGATTGCAATATCTCCGACTCGTTCGTCTACTACGGCGGCTTCGGCGGCTTCTTTGGTGGGTACTGTGGCTTTGACAGCTCCACATGTTTTGGCCCCTTTGCTTCCGTCCATCGCATCTGTCAACTGGCTCTGCTCTTCTCGCTCGATGGCTTCCTCATCACTTCCATCTTCACCACAAAGAAGACCACTATCATCCGACAGCCCGGCGCAGATACGATCTGTTTCCGATTCCGACTCCTCTTCATGATCATTGCCAGCCATCTCATCGCTTGACCTTGACTCAAACAGAGACTTCATCTTCTGTACATGGCCTGATACATGCCTGGAGAACGCTTGGGCGGAGAGCAGCGGCGCTTGCTCGACTCCCTTCACTTTGGGCGCTGTTTCACACTCTTCCAGCGCCGATACATCTTTCCCCTCATGGTTCAAAGGCATCTGTTCCAAAGCCAGTGCTGTGACTTGCAGGGAAGATGATACCTTGCGGATGATTACATGGTCAGGAACATTGGCTCCGTCCACCTGTAACGCGCCTTCCACCGTTTTGACTTCGCTCAAGGGACTGGTGGCCGTGCATGCATCCTGCGAATCCCTATCCACGTCAAAGCTTCTGTTCGGCACCTCAACGTCTGCTTCCACAGTCTCCAGATCTACACCGCTTGGAACACGAGTTTCGTCATGATGTAGGCTCTGTATCGATGACTTCGCCTCTTGCTGTGCTTCGAACTTTTGACCCGCAACCGCTCCCATCACGCTCGAAGTATCATACTCAAATCGGCTTCGCAGTTTCCTCACTCCCCCAGCTAGAACGCTATTGTCCGGCGTGATACATACTGTCGCTTCCACAGTGGTGTCATCTTCAAGCAATGGAGCGGAATTATTCGACTCAGGACTTGAAACTTCAACTGGAACCATGCCGGACTCGAGGGGCGTTACTGCTCCCCTGGAAGGCGCTGACGGGGCATCTTTAGAAACATTGGCAGAATCCCTTGAACCTAAACAAGAGTCTTCCTCAACATGCAGCTCTCCATGCAGCTCTCTATCCTTGCTGATTTCATCTTGAGAAGCCAGTGAACGGGTTCCTTTGAAAACGAAGCTTCCAGTTGAACGCAGTCTCGTCAGGGTCTTCACGACCATCCCCTTCTCAACCACTGACATATCATCCCCGCTGTCTACCTTGCTTTTGACTCGGCGAGGCGTGTCGTCCACTCTGCCTGGGGCTCCGTCCTCCTCCAGCTCTTCCACAATTTCCACCCCCCGCTCAACATGACGATCCTCAGGCGCAGGTCTTAATTTTTCTTCCAATGCGTCAGCACCAACGAGAGACTTATCATTGGAAAATTCTTCGTGCTCCTGGATAACAGTTGGTTGGCAGGCAGCACTAACCGGTCTTGTGGACTCCGCTTCATCCCCGTCCGTTGCTCTTGAAGTTGAAGGGCTCCAGCAGAAGCAGTCGATTGTCCTTGACATTTTCCCAAACATGCTTCGAAGTTTCTTACCAAACATACCCGTCGCAACGAAACGAGTCTGGCCAGAGGAACGCCTCCTTGGACCTTTCACCGATTGCACCTGGGGTGCTGAGCCTCCCTCGCCAGTGCTTGTCATCCCGCTGAGTATACGAGAGTCTTCACGTCCATAAAGATCGCAGTCGATGTACTCTCCAGGCTTCACGTTCTTCTCAAAATCCGACATGGCTCTCAACCGCTCAATCTCGTGCGGCCCCTCTCCAATCCCATTCTCACTTGCGTTTCTACTTTGCTTAAAATCAATACCACTCGTCATTCTTGTTCTTGTTAGGATCTTGTAAAACAACAATTGATAACACCAGAAGCTATCCCCAAATACGCGAGTTCCAAAAGCTCGAGGTATTGCGAATGAGTCTGGCGTCGGGAATCCTCGGGCGGCGCTACCGGCTCATCTACCTCCCCTTTTATAGCAAACAGAACAGGAGAGCATACCATACTCAGTCCTAGTACAAATGCACTCTCCCGCTCATCATAATTCTTTGTCAGTCCGACACAACCCACAGAACCACGTAATACCACCGCAGCTTAACGTCTGAGGTGCCCGCATGCCTTTCCTCACACTCCGTTGCATGCCTCTTCGCATGTCTCTCCGTATACACCTCTGCATGCGGAGAGGCATGCGTCACCACATCACTCTCCATTTGTCTCTCCGCAAGCCTATACGCACACTTCCATGCTAGAATTCAGCATTTGAACCATTGAACTTAATTATTTCTCACCATCTGAGTGGTCACAAAGAACCACGCAATAGCATTGCATCTCAACATCTGAATTGTCCACACGCCTCTCTTCACGTCTCTCCGCGTGCCTCGAGGCGTGCCTCTCCACAGTCTTCTCCACACACTCTTCTGCAGGATTTCAACATTTCAACTTCCATATTTCTTAACATCTGAGTGGTGATCAATGTGTGTTTGAGTATTAATCGCTTGTCGCCCACTCGTCGATCATTAACCTCGCCAGTGCTCTCCCAAGCAAAAGCAAAGTGCTATCGTCATAAGCTAAAAGGCCTGTCACTTCGATCTTCCCACAAAACATTTTTCATTCCATCCATAACGCGTTAAGTTGCATTCTGGTTCTCCTCTCCTACAACAGCGCGGCCACCAAAACATACTCTACGATCACTAGTCGCACTCCCGTTGTCAGCATTTTCATTCGCGCAAGTCATGGAGATTACCACTAACTTCTGGACAGCCACATCCCAAGGCAAGACGCACTGATTCAGACCGACTGGTCACAGAATGCTCAAGACGTACAAATGGGAACCGTTCCCTTTTAGGCTCTGATAGTGGAATGAACTGGGTGTTCTGACTACTTGGAGTAGATAAAACCTCTAGCTTAGCCTCCAATTAATCACATCTCATAGAAGAAGATCAGCAGGCGTGAGGCATCGCGCAGAACATTGCGCAATGCTCACTGGCTCCAAGAGAACAACATGATGTTGTTGATGATGGAAAAATTGCTCCTACTTGACAGATCTTCCTGTGGTCTGCTTCAAAATTTGATGATGTCCACTCTCTGTGATCTTTGGCCGCCAAAGTTTGGCGTACGCGTTTGCATCGTACGCCACGTGTGATTGCTTACAGTTGCAAGAAAGCTCAATCTGTAAGCTTACGCTCTATCAATGCTACGGTCACCGCCGGCGCCCAGAAGCGCTGGTCTGGCCTTCAACCGCCGGATCGCTCCCACCCCCCACACTTCCTCTCCGCGGCAACTTGCGTTTCACCGTCCCAGAAATCAACAAAGCCACATCGTTCCATACATTCGCTGCGCGCCGTCGTCGGTCTAAGCGCATTATCGTCATCGCTATAAACTCCAACTCACTTCGTACAACGAATCAACACACTTAGCCAAGATGCGTATGTCAGTACTGGCCGATGCGCTCAAGACGCTGTCCAACGCCGAGAAGCGCGGCAAGCGTCAAGTGCTCATTCGTCCGTCATCCAAAGTGGTCATCAAGTTTCTGCAGGTGATGCAAAGCCACGGGTACATCGGGGAGTTCGAGTTCGTCGATGATCACCGTGCGGGAAAGATCGTCGTCAATCTCATCGGTCGTCTCAATAAGTGCGGTGTAATCTCTCCGAGATTCGACGTTGGCGTTGGGGAAATTGAGAAGTGGGTCACCAATTTGCTCCCTTCTCGTCAGTTTGGCTTCATCGTGCTGACCACTTCGTACGGTATCATGGACCACGAAGAAGCAAGGAGAAAGCACACTGGTGGAAAGATTCTCGGCTTCTTCTATTAGGAACCTCAGCAGGTTCCACCATCAAACATTAGAACGTTGCTTTATTCGCGTCGCGCTCATGAGACAACACCCCTGTGTTCTGCTAACGCAGTAAAGTATTTCGTCTTACTTCGCTCTCATGAAGCACTATACCTTCCCATGTGAACATCTACAACCCATCCCTAAGTATGCGGGTCGAAATTTCTAAATGCTGATTCTGTACTCATGACATAGCTATCAGCCGAACTGCTCCGTTCGCAGACCGTTTACATCTCTGCTCAGGCAGATGAAGCTTTGCAGATGTGCAACGTACCCCTCCATCCATCATTGGACTTGTTAAACGCACGCCATAAACACCCTGATTTAGAGCACCGTAACACGATTTACGATGGGCAGTATTCGAAACTTTTCAAGATCACACATACAACCTTGAAGTACGCGTGATGCTTCCTCATACGACAGATAAGCGTCCCTGTCCCTCAAAACTACATCAGTTGTACTTAATTCACCAGACACCATGTCCACCCTCAAAGAGTCCGTAACGGGAAAATAATAGTCACACTCAAGCTCCGTTGCAATCATGACATTCCTGTTCACCATCATCCTCACAGTAACGACCCATTGCCCAAATGAGGGGATGGCAGGCAAAAGTCTCACGAGGTTGTACCTCGTTCTCTTTAAGACTCATGGTGCGTACACCTTCTCCTGGGACGAGACGGAGCGATTCTCTTCTTGTCAACTGGGCAGCATCCATTGTACGTCAGCCATTCTACGATATAGGGAGCAGCAATATCCGAAACAGATAAAACAAAACATTCTGCGTTAGCAAGCCTGAAGTGAAACACATGGAGCACGCGCAAGCGCTCATCTCAAAATATGATAAGGATAACCTACCGTCAATACAACTCTTGTGATACTTGTGTGCGCATGGTAGCACACGAAGCTCTTCTCCTTCTTCTACATCACACATGCAAATACAACAGCGAATTTCCTTGTCTTCAGCAGTCGCCTTGTGAACGGGTAAGGATTCTATCTGATCATTATCCGCGCGATTCTTTTCTCGAATAAGCTGCTCGTCCAAACGGATGAGATGCTCATAATCAAGAGAGTGGTCACCATGAAAGCCGTGCAGGTAATGAATCTCCAAACCTGGCGTGCCGCCTGCCTGGTGCATCATGCTTCGCACCACTGCCGCGATGTGGTGCGGGGCGGAATGGCGATGGAGAGTGGATTGCGCAAATGTAGGACGAGCATATGCCCTAGCCCTAGACCTCATAGAAGTTTGACGTCGAACTCGCTCATCATACATAGTAGTAGTCTGAGCATTTGCAAGGGAAGATATGGACGCTCGCATTACAGGGCGTGTGGTGGTTGTGCGGCGGGACGAAGGACGAGTTCGGTGAAGTTCGCGTCTGCGCTGAATATGACGCAAACCAGACAACTCATCAAGGTCACTTTGCAGCTGAGCGTGCCTTCGCGAATGGGACCGTGTCATTGGGAACAGTCGAGCGCTCTCCGGCGTGGATGAAGGGATGTCGCTACTTGCGGCATTCATAGGTGCTACGCCCGCGTACCGGCTACGCGCAAGACCTTCAAGCGGATGAAGCGCATTGTTCGAATCCGGGGAAAATTGGCTTGCATCGGATTGGTGGTGTCGTTGCAACGGCGATAAATGAGCTTCATCCGAAAGGAAGAAACTAGTAAACCTCGGCTCGTACTGGGCACCATAACGAGACGGCCTGGTGGATGGAGAGGCATGTTGACGTCGCGACGAGCTTGCGCGGACAAATGCAGGAGTAGGTACCTCGCCAAGCGAAGCAACTTGGTCGCGCTCCAAATGAACGTAGCGACGGGGAACGGATGGGGCGTGTCTCAGCGGATGGCGATGCGAATGCACGGGTTGGGCGATCGACGCACGCAGTGCAGAAGTGACACGGGTAGCATCGGAATCGCGTGCGCGATGGGCAGACATACGCGGATTCCTGGTGAGTATTTGATCAATGTCCACGAGCCTCGAAGCATACTGTTGCGTGGGGTTCGGCTGTGGAGCGCTTTGATTGAGGGCAGTCGGGATAGAGGGAAGTTCAAGCTGTTGTACGGCTATAGCTTCCGATGGAGCAGCAGCGGCTGCTACGGTGCGCAAAGGAGGAGGAGAGGAGTTAATCATAGAAGCACGAGGAGGGCTAATCAACTCAGGCAACGGGGGCAGACTCTGACGTTGGGTGTGAGGAGGGGAAAGGGGGGTGACAGAAAGTATGGGCTCCACGAGGAACGGTTGGTTACCGGGGCCGAGGTTGGGCGGCGGGGGCGGCGAGCGCACTGGAGCGAGACGCGGTCCGGACACGGCCATCTCGATGATGTCCTCCTCGTACGGGGAGGAGGACGGAATTCGCGGGTGCACGTGAATGCGCGGCGGGTTGACGCGGGTGGTCTGCGTCTCGCGTCCGCGGAAAGCAAGCACTGAGGGGCGAATTGGGGGCGAATCACTGTCGTCAACAATGATGACATGCGGGGGGTGCGAGACGGGGGCGGTGGTGCTTGGCGAGTGCGAAGACTGGTCGCGGCGACGACGTTTTCGCGGAGCTTCGTCGATGACGATGGGTTCAATGGAGCTGGTGGTGGTGCGCGTGGGCCGCGGTCGCGACGTGTCTAGCACGATGACGTTGTCGCGGGGAAGAAGACGATCGCGCGCGGGGTTGGGCTGCACGGTCTCCACGACGACGATGTCGTTGTCATCGTCAACCACAGCGGCGTTGCGCGACATGGCGGTAGGGGGTGGGGGGGGGGGAAGGAGAGGAGGGGGCGAAGGAGAGGAGGGGGCGAAGAAGAGGAGGGGGCGCGGGGCGAAGGGGAATGCGACACGGGGAAGCGAAGCGCGAAGGGAAGCAGGGCGGAAGTCGAAGGGCGGACGCGGGGGGGAGGGGGAAGGGCGGGGTGCGCGGGGGGGGGGGAATGGGGGGGGCGGCGGCGGAGAGCTGGCTTATGTATAGCGGGTTGCGTGGGGCGGCGCGGCACGGCTAGGAACGGTCGGCAACTGCAATAATAATGCGCGGCGGACGAGAGGCGAACGTGGGCGCTGCCGTGGAGACAGCCGCCAAGCACGCTGGCAGAAACAAACTGAAAAGTAGAAATTTGATTTTGCCGGCCGCGGCGGCGGCATCGGTGTAACCCGCGCCACCTCGCGCCGCGCGCGCGCGCGCCCCCGCGCGCGCCCCTGCGCCCCCGCGCCCTTCGAGCGCGCCGCACGGCGCGCGCGCGCCGGCGCGGAGAGCGTCGGCGCGCGCGCGCCGTCTCGCGAGCGCGCGCTGTCGCCGCCGGAGCTCGCGCCGCGTCCGCGCCGCGCGCGCGTCGCGCCGCTTGCATGCGCGATGCATTTTGCAGCGGCCGCCGCGCCGCCGCTGCAAAATGCATCGCGCCGCTGCGCTCAAGTGCAAGTGCGCGCGCGTGACCTGCGCCGCGGCCACGGGCTGCGCTGCACTTGCGGCGCGCTGCGCCAAAAAGTGCGCGCCGCGGCGGCGCGCCGCGGGCCCGCTGCCGCCCGCCCACTGCGCGCGCTGCAAATGGCGCTCCCGCTCACACGTGCTGCCGCGCGCGGCGCGTTTGTCGCGCGCGCTGCTCCGCTGCGCTCGGCGTCGTCGCTGCCGGCTCTGTGTGCTCGGACCGCTGTTCCGCGTCGTGTCGCGCACACAATGACCACCAAACTGTCGCCGCAGGCGCTTCATGACAAGATGAGTCAACCTTCTGCCGTGTATGTCGACGTGCGCACGCCGGCCGAGTTTGCCGCCGGCCACGTCCCGCGCGCCATTAACGTGTCGTTTACAACTGCCGACATGAAGCCGCTGCCGTCGTTTGTGGACGACTTCCGCGCCGCTGTGGGCGACGCGACCGATGTCACTGTCGGCTGCAAGAGCGGTAAGAGAAGCTCCATGGCCATTGCCAAGCTCAACGAAGCTGGCGTCCAGGGGCTCATGGAGCTTGAGGGCGGTTTTGACAACTGGGCAAGTGATACTTCCCTTCCAGTGGACAAGTAACATTCGCTGCGCCATCGGCCCGTTCGACAGCCACACGTGCGTTTCATCGTTGTTGGTTTCGCCCATCCATCTCACATAAAGCAATGTGCAATTTGTCATGTTAATGTCAGTTCCTCCAAGTCTCTAGTCATGCTCTCGCCCCTACTTAATAGTTACTCCGCTTTTTCATCGCGTCTACCCCCCACGGCCAGCTGTATCAAACCACTCCCCAGTGATCCAATTCCCTTCGAACCGCCGTTCGCTCTCCCAGAGCCATCACCACCTTCCTCCCCGCGCCCTTTTTCAACGTCAGTTGCTCCGAATCCACCAAGCTCAGCCGGCCGCGACGAAGCCACCGTCAACGCCGTCATCGCCAAGAAATCCATTGTGTACACCGCGTACATCATAGGCCCGCAGTCGATGTTCTCACCCAACATAGCCGGTCTCCAAACCCGAGCACGATAGTTCATTCCGATTACCGCGTAGAACAGCAACTCGCATGCAAAAACGAACAGATCCAACCTGTCCCTACACTTCACTACCGTGAGTAGAATTATCGCTAGAAACGCCGGATACGCGATTCCAATACTCAACTGCAGCACTATGAACATCCCGCTATTGGCTTCGTATAGCGTTTGAAGCGGGTCTTGTCTCAGGAAAAACCCAGTGACGCAAAGACCTACAGCAAAAGCGGTCAAAAACACATTGCCAAGAAGCACGTACTGTCGCAATGACACTCCTTTTGTAAGCGACAACACAGTCGATATTGTTACAAATATTGGGAATCCAACAAGTCCAATCGACAGCAACATGGCCACCACGCTTCCATACTTTGCGGGCAGAAGATGATCCACAGTTCGTTCTACTCGATTTTCCAACATCTGCAATCGGTGCTTCATCTTGGTAACTTTAGGAGCCATGTATTTATTTGCATAGTACTTAATGGCATCCGTTTCAGGTCCTTCAACAAGAATTGCGGCCCGCTCAGCCCGCTGACTGACCCATAAGCCCAAGTCAGGGTGCTGAATTTTGTCCTGAAGCTCATCCAACTTGAGCTGTTCGTCAGAAAGCAGTTTAGCCAACATCTGCTTCTCTTCAAATAGCTCATCAAACGCTCTTTTTTGTTCCTCGATTGTCTCCCTCATCTCCTCGATTTCACCTCTCTCTTCATCTTTTGCTTCCTTAACAATCTGGGGTAAACTGTCCTGTAGCTTTCCAAGATCAGAACTACGCTCAGAAGCCAATTTTTCGGCTTTCTCCATTTCATTCTTTATCGAAGTCAGTTCTTTCTTCAACTGGGCGGCCTCTTGTCTCGCCTCTCTCTCACTCTCACGCGCCGCCTGTTCACTCTGTACGACGTCGTTGAGACGTTGCTTGTACGTCTCCAGCTGCGCGACGAGCTCAGAATTGTCTGGGTTTTCAGTTTTACCAACCTGAGGTATATGCTGTTCGGCAGCGTTTTGCGGCTGTAGCGGTCTTCGTAACACGGGTTGACCCGGAGCCACCATTTCTGGAGGAGCCTGTGCTGGCTGTCGTGCGTCATCATCTGGAGGCGGTGGTACCTGATCGGCTCTATCCAAAGCGTCCAATACAACCTTGCGGTCCCCATCCACCTTCGCTCGTTGCTCTTCCATCAAATCGTGGTGGTGATGCACGTTGTCTGCTTCTGCTGCAGGTCGCATGACATCAGCTTGTTTGAGCTCTTCTTCAGTGATTCCGACCCGTTTGGCAATCTCTTGAATCTGAGCATCGACATCTGTAAGATCGTCATCCTCGTGCTTGCCGACGTCTCTTTGAATCTCGCGCGCGTCGTCAATTCCCTGCTGTTCCATGGCAGCGTCTGTAAGATGCTGGGCGTCTTTCATGTTCAACTCGTTGTCCAGCGTGTCGTCCTTTTCTGCTTGCACCTGTAGGAGGGCCCTTCGCGAGAAGCCGCGTGGTGCATACTGTTCTGTTTGCAGCGATTGGGCCTCTTGGATGCATAACGCCAACGTGAAGACTAGCAACATGAACAGGATGGTGACACCCTTACACAGGTTCGAGGAGCCCATTTCATCGACCAAGTTGCTGAATTCAAACGAGATAAAGATGCAGATGCGACCGGCAGATTGGATTATACGTAGAAAAAATGAAGCAAGCAGTCAAACTCATGAAAGGTGCGAAGCTGAATGAAAGGGCCCTCTGCAAGCTGCTGTGTCAGGAAAACTGGCGTTGCCGCCACGGTACGGCGCGACGACGCAGCAAAAGAGTGTGACTGTGGAGAAGCCCAACAGCACAAGCAAAAATTAGTTCAAAGAAGCGCAAATTCTGAAGCCGTGTCGTGCGACGGTGGCGAAGACGGCGGTAAAGGAGGTGTGCCCTTTGGCATTGACTGAAGGTGAGCGTTTGCTCGCCTGCAATTTCAGGCGGGGACGACAGTGAAAAAGCCAGTGGCGCGATCACTCGCTTGATCTGCTGTTTGTGAGACAATCCGAGTGGGCCATCTGCTCTTCATCAATAATGAAATGATCAAAAAAAAAACGATACGTGCACTGCTGGAACACTTGTTGTACTTCTCTCCGCTGAAGAATCACGACGAACACACATCTGCCTTTTGACGCAAATCTGCGAATTCTCATGGCGTCTTCGAAGTTGCAACTTAAAAAGCTTCGTCACAGACTGTCATTTGTTCTTTCTGCCGCGCGCAACCTGGAGGCTTGACTTCAGCCAAAACCTTCGCGCAGCATGCACATGGATTACTCCAGCATGCAAATCTTGTTGTGCATGCTCACAATCTTGGAAGCATCTGCTGTACATGTATCACCTGCCTTACCTCTGCATTATGACTCATGCAGCATGCTTTAAATCGTCACGCAACCAAGCTGTTGATCTGACACATGCCCCATGTGAAATTGAGTCGCTTCAAGAGGAAACTGTTGCTTCCGTGATGTGTGACAAACAATGCCGAGCTGCCTTCCTTACGCACATGTGTTTTTTTGGCAACGAACATCAATAATAGTTTTTGTATGGACTAGGAGTTTGTTCACTCTCATGTTCCCAAGCAAGGCCATGAACGCTGTAACAACGATGCCATTTTATAGAAAAGTAGGCCGACAAATCTATTCTTCGAAGCTAAACTTGGGATACTTGTGCATTATGGAAGAGTAAAGCTCTCGAATCGCAATCATATCCTTCATCAAAGGCCCCGGGATCTGAATTCCACCCGCTTTCTCACAGTCCAAAACTCCTTCATGTTCAAGTTCACCGGCCGTGTAAATACGACCCGGTCCCTTGGGATCCTTCTCCGAGGCGCGCATTTCTCGCAAGAATTTTCCAACATTCGACTTGAACGCTTCGAGCGGAAGGAACCTTTCAACATCAATAGCAATGAAGAAATGTCCCAACGGCATAGGAATCTTCTCACCTGTTTCCTTGTTCACGCCGCTGAGTTGCGGGCTATTCAGACCGTCCTGGAGTGCCGATGACAGAAGTTCTACCACGGTAGCATATCCGTATCCTGTTTCGCATCGCCGATAGCGTGAATATACAATGGACTTGTTAGTTGCCTGACAGCGTTGTACAAAAGCATTCGTTCAAGCTTACCCTTGTAACCTCCCATTTCAGCACCAACACCACCTAACGGCGCCAAAGAGCAATACCCCGTTTGCAAATCCTTCAAAATCTGCGCAGTATCTGTTCGAACATTTCCGTCCCGATCCACGACCTGACCCGGAGGCGTAGGCTTTCCTTCTCTTTCATACTTTTCAATCTTTCCACGTTGGTTCACAGAGGTGGCACAGTCCAAAACAAACGGAAAACCGTCATCACTGGGCATGCCAAACGTCATAGGATTGGTACCCAGCATGGGTTGAACACCGAAAGTAGGGGCGATTGAGGGGCGCGCATTGGTGCCCGTGATACCTATGCAACCTTGTTGCTGTGCCTTATCAACGTAGTAGCCAGCAGCTCCATAATGCGTACTGTTCCTGACCACAACCATGGCCAATCCGTGTTTCTTTGCCTTTTCGAGACACATATCCATGCACTTCGGCCCAATGAAGAGGCCAAGTCCGCCATGGCCGTCAACAACGGCAGTGGTCTCAGTCTGGTTCACAATCTCAAACGGAGCAGTAGGCTTGAGAATGCCGTTGTTAATACGATCAATGTAGATAGGCTTGAGTCTACCAATACCATGAGTAGTAACCGCATGAAGATCGGCCCATTCTAACACCTCTGCCGCCACAGAGGCTTCATTGGACGGAACGCCGGCCGCAATCAAAGCGTCCTCCATAAACTGTCTCAAAAACGACATCTCGACCTTGGCATACCTGACAACAGGTGCGGAATCAGCGGCCTTCGTAGTGGCGGATGGCACATCGTCCTTTGGGGACGAAAGTTTGCCTTGATCCCATTGCTCTAACAGCTGGTTGAGCGCAATGGCATCTTCTCCTGACAAACGTTTTGCCAGCGATGAGAGCTTCGTGCGGAGCGATCCGGGAGCTGAGACAACGGAGGGCATAATTGGTGCGTCGGTATTACTCATAGACGATGATAACCGAGCTCGATGTGCTCGAAGAAAGTGTGATCGATGTCCTGATACTTTAACTTGGACCTGAGAGCGACGAGATATGGTTTGTCAGCCGCGTACCCCTGGTACCAGGGGTATATTTTTCGCGGCAGTACCCTTGGTAGTAGCGATAAGGGAGACTTTTAGTGAATTTTTTCTTTTCAGTTGAAGCAACAAGCCATTCCCAGATTTGATCTGATTTGCTTTCGCTGCTTTTATTGGTGACCCGTAGATTCGTGTCCGCCTTTCGATATCATGATCTGTCGCCGCTGCCACTCATCGCTCTTCGCAGTCACCGTTGCCAGCCACCGACAGATTGTACAAGTTCAGACTGACACGCAGTAGACCTACGGACCGCAGTACTGCGTGTCATTGCGCTGGAAACGATTCACGTTTCTCGTCGATGGTGGACGCAGGCAACTCAGCCAGTGCGGTATCGAAGGCATCTGCGAAGAAATGCGTCTTGATGCTCAGAAGCGAAAGCTTTCCTTTCAAAGCAGAGTTGACCATGTGTTCACGCACATGTCAAAACTTGTGTAGAGCGTCTTAAGAACATTTCTATGCAAGAAAGGATGAGGACCTCGGGAAGAGGGGAAGCAGAAATTCTCTCAAAAATGCAAGGGCCCTTGTATGATATATATCCTGATCATTGAGCCCCTAGCGTAATCGGACACTACCCTAAGAAGAAACAACGCTTGACAAGAATGGCCTCTGATGCCATGGTTAATGCGCTAGACTTCTTGCCCAGTATTGCCTCTACAAGTGCGCTGCCATGATCTACTCACGGCTATACAATCTTTGCAGATGCAGATTTCTAAAGGCGTTGATGCGCAGAAGACTTACCATCAGATATCAGGGGATCCACCTGGGATGCCCCAGCCTCCAAGTTTTCTTGGTTGTCTGCATTTAAACGTGAGCGTGTAAGTCCTTCGCAACCCTCTGCTGCATGAATAGTAGTGGCATGGGGTCCTCAGTCAGTTGCTACACGGACCAGTTCTTCAGGACCGAGCGACTCCGGATGATTAGAAAGCTACCTCTTGCAGCTTTGTCCTTCCTCTGCCAACATTCTTAAAGAGTCTTCTCAAGCGATTTAACTAAAGCTTTGAGCGTTTCAGAAAAATTGTGGGGGAGGCGTGTGGGCACACGGACTACTCTTGTATGCAAGTTGATGTTACCCGCGTTACTTGCCATTAATCAACAATTAGCGAGGTACAATCACGTTAGGAATCAAAACCAAGCCTTCTACATGCTTGAGAACAAGACAATCGCCGATCTGCGCACTCTCAGTAACACGAACGAAAACATCGTTCCGTTGTAGACTGTGTTCATGATGCCAGCCGCTAGTCTCGCAATTCCAAAACTCTTCAAATTCTTTCCTGCGTTTCAAGAATTGGATTCAAGTAACTCAACCATCCTTTTATCTTTCTCCCGTTGCAGGCCCTGTGAACAAGTGCTCACTCATCCGTTTCGGCATCCGTACATCTAGCTAGAGCATTCGGCTCGCAGTCTGTCTGAAATAACCCGTCTTGCATTGGAAAACGGTTGTCCAGAAGTTGGTGGTAGAGGGCTAACCGCCGTGACTTGCGCGAATAAAATGCTGACTACTAAATGCAATTTGTGATCGCAGAGGATGTTTTGGTGGCTGAGCTTTTGTAGGAGAGCAAAACTCGAAAACAACTTAACGCTTTATGGATGGAATGAAAAATGTTTTGTGGGAAGATCGAAGACACAGGCTTTTTGGCTTACAACGATAGCACTTTGCTTTTGCTTGGGAGAGCACTGGAGAGGTTAATGATCGACGAGTGGGTGACTAGCGATTAATGCTCAAACACACATTGATCACCACTCAGATGTTAAGAAATATGTAAGTTGAAATGTTGAAATCCTGCAGAAGAGTGTGTGGAGAAGACTGTGGAGAGGCACGCAGCGAGGCACGCGGAGAGACGTGAAGAGAGGCGTGTGGACAATTCAGAGGTTGAGATGCAATGCTATTGCGTGGTTCTTTGTGACCACTCAGATTTTGAGAAGTAAGTTCAATGGTTCAAATGCTGAATTCTAGCATGGAAGTGTGCGTATAGGCTTGTGGAGAGGCAAGTGGAGAGTGATGTGGTGACGCATGCCTCTTCGCATGCAGAGGTCACCTCTATACACCTCTGAGAGGTGTATACGGAGAGACATGCAGAAAGACATGCAAAGAAGTGTGAGGACAGGCGTGCGGACACCTCAGACGTTAAGCTGCTCAGCTGCGGGGGTATTACGTGGTTCTGTGGGTTGTGTCGGACTGACAAAGAATTATGATGAGCGGGAGAGTGCATTTGTACTAAGACTGAGTATGGTATGCTCTCCTGTTCTCTTTGCTATAAAAGGGGAGGTAGATGAGCCGGTAGCGCCGCCCGAGGATTCCCGACGCCAGACTCATTCGCAATACCTCGAGCTTTTGGAACTCGCGTATTTGGGGATAGCTTCTGGTGTTATCAATTGTTGTTTTACAAGATCCTAACAAGAACAAGAATGACGAGTGGTATTGGTTTTAAGCAAAGTAGAAACGCAAGTGAGAATGGGATTGGAGAGGGGCCGCACGAGATTGAGCGGTTGAGAGCCATGTCGGATTTTGAGAAGAACGTGAAGCCTGGAGAGTACATCGACTGCGATCTTTATGGACGTGAAGACTCTCGTATACTCAGCGGGATGACAAGCACTGGCGAGGGAGGCTCAGCACCCCAGGTGCAATCGGTGAAAGGTCCAAGGAGGCGTTCCTCTGGCCAGACTCGTTTCGTTGCGACGGGTATGTTTGGTAAGAAACTTCGAAGCATGTTTGGAAAATTGTCAAGGACAATCGACTGCTTCTGCTGGAGCCCTTCAACTTCAAGAGCAACGGACGGGGATGAAGTGGAGTCCACAAGACCGGTTAGTGCTGCCTGCCAACCAACTGTTATCCAGGAGCACGAAGAATTTTCCAATGATAAGTCTCTCGTTGGTGCTGACGCATTGGAAGAAAAATTAAGACCTGCGCCTGAGGATCGTCATGTTGAGCGGGGGGTGGAAATTGTGGAAGAGCTGGAGGAGGACGGAGCCCCAGGCAGAGTGGACGACACGCCTCGCCGAGTCAAAAGCAAGGTAGACAGCGGGGATGATATGTCAGTGGTTGAGAAGGGGATGGTCGTGAAGACCCTGACGAGGCTGCGTTCAACTGGAAGCTTCGTTTTCAAAGGAACCCGTTCACTGGCTTCTCAAGATGAAATCAGCAAGGATAGAGAGCTGCATGGAGAGCTGCATGTAGAGGAAGACTCTTGTTTAGGTTCAAGGGATTCTGCCAATGTTTCTAAAGATGCCCCGTCAGCGCCTTCCAGGGGAGCAGTAACGCCCCTCGAGTCCGGCATGGTTCCAGTTGAAGTTTCAAGTCCTGAGTCGAATAATTCCGCTCCATTGCTTGAAGATGACACCACTGTGGAAGCGACAGTATGTATCACGCCGGACAATAGCGTTCTAGCTGGGGGAGTGAGGAAACTGCGAAGCCGATTTGAGTATGATACTTCGAGCGTGATGGGAGCGGTTGCGGGTCAAAAGTTCGAAGCACAGCAAGAGGCGAAGTCATCGATACAGAGCCTACATCATGACGAAACTCGTGTTCCAAGCGGTGTAGATCTGGAGACTGTGGAAGCAGACGTTGAGGTGCCGAACGGAAGCTTTGACGTGGATAGGGATTCGCAGGATGCATGCACGGCCACCAGTCCCTTGAGCGAAGTCAAAACGGTGGAAGGCGCGTTACAGGTGGACGGAGCCAATGTTCCTGACCATGTAATCATCCGCAAGGTATCATCCTCCCTGCAAGTCACCGCACTGGCTTTGGAACCGATACCTTTGGACAATGTGAGGAAGTGTGTACCGAAACGGGAAGAGTGCGAAACAGCACCTGTGATGAAGGGAGTAGAGCAGGCGCCGCTGCTCTCCGTCCAAGAACTTTCCAAGCATGTATCAGGCCATGTACAGAAAATGAAGTCTCTGTTTGAGTCAAGGTCAAGCGAGGAGATGACTAGCAATGGATATGAAGAAGGGTCGGAGTCAGAAACACATCACGTCCGCGCCGGGCTGTCGAATGATAGTGGCCTTCTCAGTGGTGAAGATAGAAGTGATGACGAAACCATCGACCGAGAAGAGCAGAGGCTGCAGAGCCCGTTGACGGATGCGATGGACGTAAGCAAACGGTCCAAAACATGTGATGCTGTCGAAGCCACAGTACCGACCGCAGAAGCCGCCGAAGCCCCCATAGTAGACAAACGAGTCGAAGATGTTGCAATCATGCCGGAGGTTGGAGATTTTGTCGATGGGACGGAGGATCTTGAGCATAACGATGGTGATGTGACTGGGGATTCATCGGAGCTAGAGGTGTGGGGAATGTCAGCATCCGCAGAGCATGGCAACGAGAGACATATGAGCAGCCGAGAGAGCTCGCACGTTGATTCCGTTGACGAATCTTCCTCTAGCTCACGTGCTAGTTCTGATAACCTTTCTCAACCCGTTTCTCATTTTGTGGGATCATGCATGGTTATGTAACTTTGCCTCCCAAGCGTAAAATTTGTACCCTTGGATAAGATACGTGTTTTAACTTGCAGAATCATTGACACGGTCGGCATCCAGAATAACACAGTTAGGTTCCCTCTTCCACTCTCCCTCGGGGGTGTAACAGTAACACCCTTGGTTTACCAAGGGTAACAAAGGTAAACGAGCAATCTTTCGGGTCAAGTTATAATGATTTCCTCGACTACATTCCTTATCTGATCATCACGAATTCAGGAAGGCTAGCTGGGAAAACCATGAGGAGCATCATGATGTCAATGTCAGGCCGCCTGATTTAGTCCTTTCTCTGTGCCACGACTCCAGAACCATCTACTTGGTATCGGACGGATTGTTTATGACCAGAGTCCAGAAGTTGTTCGATCAAACAGTCCATCGGTTTACCATCTGCAACGGTAGCTGCTACTAAAATGATAGAGGGTCAAGTGGCAGATGAGCTTTTGGCTACAACGCATGGCTCTCTGACGCAACTCAAGGAAAAGATCTATGAAGGGGGCCAACTCAATGCTCGAAAGAAGCCTCAGAAGCTTGGTTACTAATGACAAAGACCATGTGACCATCAACGCTTGTGCAAACCGCCCACGCCGCTGTCCAATTCTACTTCCCAGCTGACGTTACGCTGAGCCTTTTGGTGGTACAAGGGTAGTACAGGGACACCGTTTTACTAAACCAACGGTAGTCTATTGTATCTACGCTCATCAAAATTCGAATGATCTGCGAAGGTACCTTTGGTACAAAGTAAAATTCCCTTGCAACCTCTTCACACTTTTGAGATTCGTTATAGCCTGCACGTGTATCTTGAGAGTCCCCAGCAGGGACCGATAAATACTCTGCCGGTCAGTGCTTCACCAAACATGTCTGAAACCATGGCCGAAGACTAACGTGCAACTAATCTCACACTCGTATAGAATCCATGCGGCTTGACTAGTCCTTTACTGTATGTGCGTCTGTGGGTCTGGACCTTCATGTAATGCTTTTGATCTGCTGTTACTCGCTTCTCATGCCTCTTGTATCAAATCTGAAAGGCTACGGCTGTGGAAAGGAACAAATCGACCGCCTTAAGACTGTCTGAGATACAAGAGAACGACATTGCTGTCCAACCATTTCGTTTGATAGCGAGAGAAAGAAAGACGTCTATTTATTTTGTGATACCAAGTGGATGAATATCCATATGCCTGAAGAAGACAAATAATAATCGTGTCGCGGCAAGCTCCTTTCGCACTTCGCGGGAACGAGATGATGGATGATGATGTTGCCTTTGTTTAACAAGTTATGCGGATTGGGAGCGACAAGACCGTCATGCAGATCGGCAGTCAACGTAATAATTTGTGGGATGGGACTGCCCTGCAAATAGTAGATAGCCTTTTCCAAACTCGTGGCAAACAAAAGGGTATCTCATCTTCTACTGCTTGTGTCTTCTTCGCGTGCGTTTCATGGATTCAGTGTATTTGTCTCGTCACTTCAGCTTGAGCATTTCATATAACTCGGTGAGGACTCCGTTTTTGGAAACCACAATTCACGATGATTTAACTCGGAAGCAATAAGCATCTGCTCTTCACCTTCTGACCATGTTGTTTGGCGAGTGGCGGACTGAAAACCACTGTCCAAGTACGGTACATGTTTTTCATGAGGCCATCTGAGTGAACTCTCCGGCAGTTCGATGCATACATTTGGTTTCTTCAGTTACATGCTTGCTTTGATTCAAGAAACGTATATAAGCAGTCCCAGCAATGGCGAATGAGTCGTCTAGAAACTCTCTCGCGGAAGTATATTCCCTTGCACCTCCCTTGCTACTTATGACTGCGCCGCATTCTTCTTGTATTGTCAGGAAGCCCTCTCCATATTCTCTCTCTATTCTACAGTGCGACTCAGTTTTATGTCGTCCAGTCGCGTTGCTCCCAGAAAGAATGTCCTGATGGTATGTTACTTGTTGCCGTTTAAGGGTACACTGTTCTCTACATAAGGGGAGGTAACTTCGCTTCGCAGCGGAACAGAACGACTCGCCTCTGCTCTTCAAAGCCCTTCTGCTGGTGCTTGCTAGACTTTTAGGTCGTTGCTCCTACAGTACCTTGGAAAGAATACCACTTGCTCTCTCTTGCAGTTATCTTTATATATATATCACACAGCATCTCGCACAATGAGCTCCCTCCCTAAGCTGAACATAGAGGGGCTTCTACACCCAGACGTGCACAACAGCATTGTTTCCCCCGTTACACCGGCTACTGCGGACAATCCATCTGGTTATAAAGGAGACGAGTTCAGGAACAAACGCCGACGCGTCGGGGGTCTTTCTGTGAGTGCTCTTGTGAATGAGAAAGATGACGAAACTCCGGCACCATACCCATGGGAATATCAACCGCGGCTCGAAACTGACCCGGTGACCACAGCCCGGCCGCCTTTTCCGTCGATTCTCTCTCAGATGTCAGGGTCTGTGACTGAACTCGAAGAAAGGTCCCAGAAAGACACTCTGCCTTCACTGCAGTCGCTTGGGTTACCGACTTGTGAACAGCTACAGGCCCTCGATAGAGTTTCAGTGAGGCCGACAGGGGATGTCGCTTGCAGGATGCATGCCTCAGCTCCAAAGTCCAGTGAGAACGAAACAAGTCGAGATGATGAAGCTCTCGCCTTGAAGCACGGGAAGGACGAGGACAGCGAAGAAAGTGCACAAGAATCAAAAGGGCCAAGTCGCAAACGGAAAAGAGCAGAACTCGATGCGCCAGTTATGACGGAATCGGAGATAGAAAGCCTCATCGAGACTCTCCGTGAAAAAGAAAAAAGTCGAAGCGGAAGCACGAGCAAGAACGAAGCATCCGATTCTTCTGAAATACAAGCGCAAGAAGCTTCAGAGAAACGGACTGAGACTCAACCCTCAGGATCGGCGGAGGAAAGTTCGGGCCGCCAAATCTCGGATCTTTCCAGAGTGTTGATATCGAAGAATCACCGACGAGGTCGCCCAAATGGCGATAACAGGCCTAGACAACATACTTGCCCAACTTGCAACCGGCGGTTTCTCCAACAGAGTGGAGTCGTGAGCCACTATCGCGTGGTGCACTTAAAGGAAAAACGATTTGAGTGTCCCCACAAGTGCGGCTTGAGGTTCGGAGCGCGAGGTGACGTTTCAAGACATGTTGATACAGTTCATAACAAACTTCGCAACTTCGAGTGCCAAGTGTGCGGCGATGCCTTTGCGCGAAAGAGCATCCTAACACGCCATTGTAAGAATATGCACAACGATGTCTTCGGCGCGGACGAGGCTCATGATTGCGTCCACGGTTGTGTGTCTACAGCCAAGAACAGAGTGAATGATGACGATCAGAGAGAGACGAAGAGAAGGAAAACGATCGACGTCGACACGGTGATTGGGACCAAATAATATATCAATAGAAAAACTGAAGTCCAAATGATCCTAGACAAGAAAAGCTAGTTTGTGGCCCTTGGCTCTGAGGCCCTACAGTGCTCTATATCACATCACATGATGTGCCATTCATAGGCTCAAGTGTACGTAGATGGATAGTTGAACAGGTATGTGTAGATACTCATGAACTCTTACATTGCCAACTAAAGTTGTAGATTTTCCCTTGGGAGTTCGTCAGTACATATACACAGCATTCTACATGTCGCCGTTTCTTGGCCCTCTTTTTTCTCTTTCTCTCTTTTACTTTCCATAGACGGAAGTCGTCAATGGTTTCTTTTCATAGTCTCGACTCGTATGCCATACTCGAGACTCTCGAGTATGAAGAATAGACAAACGTCGTGAGTATATCAAAAAGCACTATGGCTTTGGTAGACATCCTGTCGTTCCTTTCCCTAAGGCAAACCGCTTTATAGCAAGGTTCAAGTACACTTAACTGATTTACGAAGGGTAGCACATACAAGCAGCCAAGCTACGGGGTACTAGTTAGCGCTTAAGCAGCAAAGGCGCGAGCGTATTCTTTCTACAGTACACGTAAACTATATGATTGATGTTCTCAAAACGAGAAGAGGCGTCATTCGAGCTATTGCACGGACGGCAGAATTTGTATCTTGGATACGGCATACAAGTTGCAGAATCATTCGTACGGATGGCGTCCAGAGTAACACAGTTACCGTAGTTCCCTCTTCCGCTCTTCCTTAGGGGAGTGACAGCAACACCCTTGGTTTACCAAGGGTAACAAGGTAAACCAGCAATCTTTCGGGTCAAGTTATAATGATTTCCTCGACTACATTCCTTATTTGATCATCACGAATTCAGGAAGGCTAGCTGAGAAAACCATGAGGAGCATCATGATGTCAATGTTAGGGCCTGATTTAGCCCTTTCTCTGTGCCATGACGCCACAACAATCTGCAGTACTTCGTATTGGATTTCTACGACCAGAGTCCAGAAGTTGTTCTATCAAGCAGTCGATCGGTTTATCATCTACAAGGGTAGCTGCTACAAAAAAAGGTAGAGGGTTAGGTGGCAGATGAGCTACTGGCTACGTCGTTTGCCTCTCTGGCGCTTTAGGAAACGATCAATGAAGGGAGCCAACGCAATGCTCGCAAGAAGCCTCAGCGGCTTCGTCACCTGTGACAAAGACCATGTGACCATCCACGCCTTTGCAAACCCGCCCACGCCACTGTCCAATCCCACCTACGCTCATCAAAATTCAAATGCATATACAACGTAATGTACAATCATGTTAGGAATCAAAAGCAGTCCTTCTACAAACTAGGCAAACAAAACAATCGGGGATCCTCGCACTCTAGCATACCCTCAGTAACATGAACGAAAACACCGTTCCGTAGTAGACTGTGTTCATGATGCCGTAAGCCACAAGTCCCGCAATTCCAAAACTCTTCAAGTTCTTTCCTGCGTTCGAAGCCTTGCGACTCAAGTAACTCAACCATCCCTTCGGCTTTCTTCCTGTTGCAGGCGCTATGAACAAGTGCTCACTCATCTGTTTCAGCATGCAGAAAGAATGATTTGTCAGTACATTCGAGTTCGCAGAATGGAACAAAGATAGGTAAAGAAAACCATCACTTACGAGTGCAGCCGTCAAAGCTCCAAGCAGTGGACCTGCCCAATACACCCAGTGTCCATCGAGTACGCCGGTCACGAACGCCGGTCCAAACGCTCTTGCAGGATTGAAGATTCCCGGAAACGTGCCCGCGCACGCAAGAACTGCAAAGCCTATATACATCGCCGCAATCTTTGGCCCCACTCCTCCCTCATCTTCCGTTGCAACAGCTGTTTGGAAAACAACCATCACAATGATAAACATTGGCATGAACTCTGCAAAAAACGCTCGAATAAGCTCGGTCATACCTCCTGTAACGCCTTGGAACACGATGGCAACGCCAAGAAAACGCGCTAGGAGGCAGGCTGAAATCGAGGCCAACAGCTGCACAAGAACAAAAACAACGGAGCGAGACAGCGGCGCTCGATCAGTTGCTAACAATGCAAGAGTGACTGCGGGGTTCAGGTGCGCGCCACTCACGGGCATGAAAGAAGCCGCCAAGGCTGCGATGATGCATGCATTGTTCAGCGTATTTGCAAGTGCAGCTTGTTGTGTTGATGTCACGCTGAGATAAACAAACAAAAAGGTGCACAAAAACTCTGCGAAGATTACACGCGCGTCCAGAGGCTTTGACCGCGAGACGAGACCGGGCATTTGTTGCTCTGGCATTGGAGCAGATGTGTGCACTTCGGTCTCAGGGTCTTTTTCCAAAAGTGCGGTTTGTTCCGTGGGTTCTTTTGATACACCCATCTCAACGCGTGTGTGGGGAACTGGTGTTATTGGTGACATCCCTCGTTTGGGACACAGGCGGCGTGAACTGCAAACGCTAGGCTTAGAACGAAAAGGTTGCACGACTTGTGAAGGGACAAAGGAGTAACTTGGTCCGCCTTTGTCCAAGGCCATTTGATAGCACGCACAGATGGGTAATACCGATCTGCCGAGGATCAAGAGGTTTTCAAAACGCAGCGTATATCTAAACACGCCCTACAGACCGCCGAAGCGAAGTCTCGATAGGAAAGAGATGCAGGCTGTTTGCCACCAACAACGGAAAACCGTTTCCAGGTAGGGTATGAAGGTAAAAGGTACGTGCGCAAGACCAAGATTGACTCTCTGGGTCATGCGTTCAGCCGCTGTGTCTTTCATAGGAGTTTGGAAGTACCCTTGTATTGCGACTCACAACTTGTGAGGTCGCAGCTTCACAAGATTTGACCTCGCTCCAAATTTTGGACTCCGAAACCGGAGCAAAGGCGGAAATTTGCTATGTACAAAAGATATCGTCCAATTAGAGAGCAGAAATGTATGATATATCATACATCCACTCCTTCCAAGTCTGAAGTCGGTAAACATGCGTTTTGAAGAACGCGTTAAAAATTGGCCGGAACGAGTGTGCTCGGTAAAGTGTGCAATGTGCACATCAACGCATGGGTGTGAATTCACTTTTTGGCTGCCTACAGAGTTAAGTCGCCGTGAAACGAGGTCGTCTCCACGAATGGATGACGACTCAGACGTTATTCTGGTGGAGACCAGGCCCGCTCAGCCTGTTGCTGAACCTTCTGCTTCGGGGGCTACTCCGTTGGATGCGCTTGAGATAGAGCTACAGTCAACATGTGCGGTGCTAACGTCTTTTGCGCAGGATGTGATTCAGTTCTCGTATGACTCACAAAATGGACTGTTTGATCGAGTGTAAGTTACGTCTTGCTCATAATTGTCGCCGTTTACGATGTTTTTTTTTGGTCGGAAGCGCTGTTCTCACCGCTTTTCACTTGCTACTGTTCATAGAAACGAGTTTGTGACCTGCCTCAAAAAGGTTGACGAGAAAGGAAAAGCGGTTGATGCTGTTATTCCCTTTGACGTTCTCGAGGCCATTGATAAGGGACGAAACCCTGAATATGTTACCCTCGCTTTGCTGTACGTTGCTTTGCTCTGCTTCTGTTTGCGGTTTGTCGGTGGTTGGTCATGCTAATTTCGCTCTGTTGTTCCATGTGCGCAGAGAATCATGTCAAGAGGCGAATAACGTTTCACGCGGAAAGGTTTCGGTGATGCGACAGTTCAAGTACGTAATGTATCAACGAATTTCGCAAATGGTGCGACTGGTTGTGTTATCTGTCTCCTCTAACTTGGCCGCGTTACGTTTATGTAGACAAAACCTTGAGAATGCAATGCGAGACTTGCCGCAACAAACTGCGCAACCGAATGGAATCGATGCTGAGCGTTCGACAAATCCTGGGTAGCATCATCAACCCGCGTGGCGCTTCGCGCCAGCGTTGTACTACTCCATGCGCACTTTCGAAGGGTTTGCCAGCATCATGGCAGAATGATGATCATGGTGTGGTCATAATTGGTGCAAATGCATTCTGCTCTTCGCATGATGGCTTTTTTCCTGAGTGTTTGGCTTATTGTTGTTCACAAATGCGCTGCGGTTCGTTGTTTCGGTGGTCGTTTGCTGCCTTTACCTATGTGATGTGCTGATGCGGAGGGAAGTACTGAGATCGGCGCGAGAGAAGTGTGTTGGGCGTTGCTAGATATGTGCGAAAAAAGGTGCGAGCGTTTGGGTTCGTTTCAAAGCTATTTGACGTTGCTCTCAGTTGAATAAAATGGCCAGATTGGCAAAATCGCGCTGTGTATCTCGCTTTCGCTGAGGTTTGCTACAAGTGATGTAAAATGGGGTACACTAGGACTTGTGAGTGAAGACAACGGCAGGAGAAAAGGAGAGTTGCGAGTGAAGATTTACGGAGGTTGTTTATGTCTACACGACGAATTCGTACGGAATAGGTTCGACGAGTTCCATGGTGGCGGCATCGACAACATGTGCTTTCGCAGGGAGAACGGGTGTTCTCTTCTGAATGAGATACTTGTCACCGCGCTTATGGGCTTCCCTAGCCTCCATCTCGCGCGTGTGGGCGCGTTGCTTGAAGTCTTCGTTGCAGCGACTCTTCTGCACGTGCTCGGTACGAATGTGGAAACGCTTCATCAAAATGTGATTTCCAACCTGCTTGGAGACCTCGACGCCCACAGCAGTGCGAGACACATTGAAGATACGGCCGGTTCGTCCTTGGTAGAACTTGTGCGGCATGCCCTTCATGACGGCGGGGTTGATGTGAATGTCGACAAAGTCGCCGACCTTGAAGGTCTGCAGGTAGGTGGACAGGTGCTCCGGCCCCTTCTTCCGGAAGCTCTTCTTGAACAGGTGACGCGTGTTGGCGCGCTTTCCGTTGGAACGAACCATGGTGCGGTCGGAGACGAAGCGGGCAGCGGGGCGACGGAGATCGGCGCGGCGTGGGCGATGCGCTTACCAGACTCGGCGCGAAGACGCTACGCGACGCGTGCGCGGCGGTGCGCGCGATTGATCGCGCCGCCGATCGACGGCGACGCCGCAGCCTTACATGAGGCGCGCATTACAGCCAACTTCCCCTCGCGAACAATTTGCGGGACGCGCATGTAATTACACGACAGGGCAGTTACGTGTGTACACGTGCATGCGCTGTCAGCGAGCTCTTGTTTGGAAAGCAATTTGCGGGAGGCGCATGTAATTCGCCGACATCAGTGTGCGCGTATACACGTGCAAAGCTGACAGCGCACGCGCTGACAGCACGTCGGGCGTGGGACGAGATCGTTTACGGACGGGGAACCGCCGCAAGGGGCGGTTGCGGCGCATGCGGCGCGCCATGGCGCGCGGCGGGCAACACGCGCGGCGCGCCGCCGCCGTTGCGAACGGCCCGACGTGACGGCGCGCCGCGTCACGCGCTTGTGCCCGCCCTCTCCGCGGCGCGTTTGACGCGCCGCGCCCCCCCTTCACCGGCGCAACCAAACACCAAGCAAGCGCCCGCCCGCGCGCCGCCCCCGCCGCCGCGCCACGCGCAGCCGCGCCAGCGAAGGGCGGCCTGCCGCCGCCGCGCGCGCGCCGCCGCCGCCGCCGCGCCGCCTATGTACGCGGCGCGCGCGGCGGCGGCGGCGCACAGCACGTGCTGCCGCCATCACGCCGTGCCAAGCGTCCCGCAGCCACGCGCGCAGGCGGCGCGCGACCGCTTGGCGCGTCACGCGCGCCCGTCACGCGCGCCCGCCAGCTCATAGCGCGCTCTTCGCGCGCCCGCGGGCGCCAATCCCGAACCCGCGCCGAACTCCGCGCGCGGGGCGCAAACACGCGTCGTTCGCGCCGTGCTGTTGAGCGCCGGCGCAGCGCGTGCCGCCACTGCCTGTGCCTGTCCTCCCCCGCCCGCGCCGCGCCCCGTCAACCCCCCCTCCCCCCCCCCCCCCCCCCCCCCGGCCGCGCGCACGCCCACGCGCCCGACGCTCTCCGCCGCCTTAAGAGCGCGTCGCGCGCCCGCCGCTTGCTTGGCGCTTGTTCTCCCTTGTAGCGCCCCCCCTCCCTCCCCGCCCCCCCTCCCCCATTCCCGGCCCTCTTTTCCTCCGCCCCTTCGCTCCCTTTCTCGCGCCCGCCCTTCCCCCCCCCACCCCCGAGGCGCCGCTTCTTTTCCCCTCTCGCGCCGTCGTTTGCGTTCGTTTGCTTTTGCTGTTCGTGTGTTTGCCACACCAACCACCCGCCTCCACCATGCCGGACATGAAGATTGTGTACGGCGACATCAACAAGTACGCCAGATGCGGAAAGGTCGACGTGCTCATCAAGCCCATGGCTGGCCGCAGCGCCTGCCTCGGCACCGTCAAGGTCGGTCCTTCTCAGCCGGCATCAAACGGCCACACCTATATCGTCATCCACGCCTACGTCATCCACGCCTGCACCAGCGGCGACTACGTCGATCTCACCGGCCTCTACAGGGCCTTCAAGTGCATCCGCGACAAGTTCTCCAAGCTCCGCATCGCCTACCCGAAGATTGGCGACGGGCTCAAGGGCCCTCCTGGGCCGTCATCTGTCGCACCATCAACTCCGCCCTCAAGTGCTGCCACCACACCGTCGTCGTGCCCAAGAAGAAGAAGTCCTGCAAACCAAAGTCCTCTGTCGAGGAAGGAGAGGTGTGCCCAGAGCCGGAGCCGTGCCCGGAGCCCGAGCCGTGCCCAGAGCCTGAGCCGTGCCCGGAGCCTGAACCGTGCCCGGAGCCAGAGCCGTGCCCGGAGCCAGAGCCGTGCCCGGAGCCAGAGCCGTGCCCGCCTTGTCCGCCCCCGCCGTGCCAGCCGTGTAGGCCGTCGTGCAGGCCGTCGTGCGGCTACGTGCGAATCAACATTAACACCGGCGCATGCAACACGTGTTGCGACCCGTGCAACCCGTGCAACTCGTGCAGCCCGTGCGATAGCGGAGTTAAGGTCAATGTCAACCGCGACTGTGAAACTGACTGTTACGATCCGTGCGCCAAGCCGTCTACGAAGGCCACGTCCGTCAAGTCGTCTTCCAAGGCGCCGTCTACCAAGCCTCCGTCCACCAAGCCTCCGTCCACCAAGCCGCCGTCTACAAAGCCGCCGTCCACCAAGCCGCCGTCATCCAAGCCCAAGTCGTCGTCCAAGAAGTCGTCGCACAAATCGGTCAAGTCCAAGAGCTCGTGTCCGCCCAGCACTCGCAAGTGCTGCTTCAAGAGAGAGAAGTATTGCTGCCCGCCGCTGTCTGTGGACCCATGTGATACCAGCGAGCCGTGCAACGAGTGCTGCGAGTGTAACGATAACAAGTGTTCTGAGACGTTGTCCTGCGGCGGAACGTTAACCTGCGGCGGAACGTTAACCTGCGGCAAATCGTGTGGCAAGTCATGCAGCTCGTCTTGCAAGGATTGCAAGACGGTCTCCAAGAAGAGCTCTTACTTGTCCGCTTCTTGTTCGGAGTGTTCGTCGTCCGAGTGCTCCGAGTGCATGGCGTATTCTGCGAAACCGTCTTCCCGTTACACGTCGTCTAGTTCTTCGATGTCGTCGTCGTCCAGGAGCAGTTCGTGCTCTGAGTGCAGCTCTGGTTCGTGCTCTTACTGTACTTCATCGGTGAGTTCTAGCAGTTATTCAAGTTACGCGATGCCTCCGCGGCATGCACGCTCCTCCGTTCGGAGCAAGGGCCGAGCGTACTCTCGGGACTCGGCCGGCGTTTGCGTGGATTGCAAAGACATTGATCTGCTGTCGGCGGACGGGCGATGCAGTCGATGCTCGTGAGCGTTGCAGCTTTTGGTAGCATTACTAACGAAGAGTTTTACTTGTGACTTTTACTTGCGACGTTTGCGCGATATTTTGAATGCGAAACTTTTGTGATATACAGTCATGATGATGCAGGTGTGGAAACTGTGTATACTGGGCTGTGTGTCGGTGCGCAGCGACCGGAGGTCGTTGATTAGTCGTTGGAAGTTTGCGCTCTTTATTTATTAGGATGGGACTGCGGCCGACGAGAGCAGGTCTATGTGGTTGTGTAACAAGTAACAAATTGGATGAGAACTTATGCAGCGTTAAGACAATAAATAGAGTTTGTAGCGAGTGGCCGAACGTGGATGTACCTTTTGTACATACGCTGAGCTTATACGCTGCACGGTGGCACAGTCGTAGGTGTAGGTGACGAGTAATACTTGTGGCGCTCAATGACTGCGCCAGTGCAGCGGCAGTAGCCGCGCGCGCGCCGCGAGTAGCCTCGCGCGCACGCGCGACATGCGCCGGGTGACGTCAGCACGCACAGCGCGGACACGTTCGGAAAATAATCGCGTGGCGCGCGCCGTGGCTGGCTGGCTGCCACGTGACGCCGCGCAGCTGCGTGTTTGGCGCACGTGCGCGCGCCCCGCCAAGTACCCGCGCGCGGAGCCGCTTCGCGCACGCTGCGCGCCGCTGCGGTGCGTGCGGTCTGCGAAGAGCGAGCGCCGCCGATTCCTTGCCCGCCCGAGGGGGACGCCGCCGCGCGGGCGCTCTCTGTGTCTCCTCTGGCTGCGGTGCCGCCGTGCCGCTTCCTTGCTCTGCACCATGCGCGCGCGCGCG
Organism: Gracilaria domingensis; assembly: GCA_022539475.1. Classification (NCBI taxonomy): domain Eukaryota; phylum Rhodophyta; class Florideophyceae; order Gracilariales; family Gracilariaceae; genus Gracilaria; species Gracilaria domingensis. The sequence goes on from VCMS01000061.1 coordinate 213,871, forward strand.
CGCTTGCTGGCCGCCGGCGTGCTGCTGGCCGTCGGCGCCGTCGGCGCGTTTGACGAGCTCAGCGGCACGCGCCTCTCGGGCTGCGCGCTCGTTGAGAACCCGTACGTCAAGCTGGATCGCACGCAGCGACTGGGGTACAACGGAATTGCCATCACGTACCTGCACAAGCTGCAGGACGCGCTTCAGTTCCACATTGACGTGCATCGGTGGAATCGCACCTGGTCCGAGTTTGTCGACCACATGAGCAGCTGCGTGCCGCCGTCCAACCGCGAGGCCTTCCCGTCCATGCCGCTGTGTGAGTGCGATATCGGCATTGGCTCGTTTACGATGACCAACGACAGAGCCAACCGCATCCAGTTTGTCTGGCCGTTTAGCAACGAGGCGCATCAAATGGTCTCCCGTCGCTCTGATTTGCTGCTGGACGAAAGCGAGAACCGCTGGTTTGTGTTTCAGACCTTTTCGCTCAATGTGTGGATTCTTATTGTCGCCTGCATTGTGCTGCACGCCGTCGGCACCGTGTTCTTCGGCTCGTTCGAACCGGACTCGCAACCAGCTGTGCACGCCACCACCATGCGCTCCACGCGCGCGTGCGGCTGTTCAGTCTACGACATGTTCTCGCATTGCAAGCGCTTCCCAGCAATGGTGCTACATTCGTATGCGCATCTCATCGGCCAGCCCATACGAGAGAGTCCGATGGGCACGCCGTCCTTTCATCGCTCCGCGTGGGTCGTGCTTGGAATCACCACTGGTTTGTTTCTTCTCACGCTTTACCAAGCAAGCCTAACTGTTTTACTGTTCGAAAGCAAAAAGTCTTCGCCGTTTCGTACGCTGGACGACATTGTTCAATGTAGCATTAAACCAAATCGCGTTGCCATGCTACGTGGAGGTGCGTCGCAGGACTTTTGGAACAAGATTGTCAACACGTCGTTTAATCGTGACAACTGCAAGTGGGATCCACAGGATGACGTTGGAATCACTGTGTCCGATTTGGAACAGGGTTTCCGTTTTCTAACGGAAAGAAAGGCCGATTTTTTCTATTCTCTACGGGGAAGTATTGTATTTCGCGCTGCAATCAATTGTAGAGAGTATGTTCCTGTCGGTGTTCCATTCTTTTCGACGTCTGTAGCGTTTGTATTACCACAGACTACCAATCAAACTATTCGACATCACCTGGATAACACCACCCGCTTCCTGCGGGAAGAAGACCCATTTCCCACCGCCGACGCGCTCGCGAGAGCCAACTCGTGCGGCGATGAAATAGAGGCCACTATAACCCTAGAGAAGCTGATGGCTTTCTCAATCATGTATGTTGCAACGTGGCTCTTTCTCGTTGCGTATCGGTGCGTATTTTTGTGGCGGCGACGACGGAAACAGCAGCAGCAACGGCTTGAACGACAGAGTAGCCACGCGTATGTCCCCAAGTATCCGGATGGCGTCATCGTTGACATGAGTGAAATCTCCATGTCGAATTCCAACGCTCAGCATGGAACCGATGACGATGACAACCTCTCCGAGCCAACGAGCGGCAGTCTCATGAACATCGACCGCTTCGATCACGTCCCTTCGCGCTGATGCAGAATACAGTGCATCGGATGCATCCTGTACACTGAATGCGCTTATCACTAATTTGGAACCGCCGCTCACGAGTCGCGGATGTTGTCGGTTGGTGGCGCGCAAACGGGACGAACTGTGTGCGATACATGTACAAAGGTACGTGTACCGTCGGTACTGCACCATAACAAGTTGTGATTCGCAGCTCAATATTTGATGTGAATGACAGGACCTGTCCACGAAGGTAAGAGGGCCTTAAGGCTAGCCCTCCTTATCCTAGCCCTGTGAGGGCTTGAACGTCATAAGCGAGTGCGGCCTAAAAGGCGCACCCTGTGGCGCGTGTGAGTAGTAGTTAATGTTCCATGCGCCATGGTATGAGCCGAAGATGGGTGCCATCGCATCACCTCGCAAACCTTTCGTCATGCTGCATGCACCTCGGGATTTGAAATGTGCATACATCACATACCGAGCGTACTCAAAACTCAACTTTCGCGCCAAGCTTATCATACGGAATCAACAACGGAAAATTCCACTTCAACTAAACAGTGTGCACATGTTTATCATACTTCTGATTACGGAGTTAGACGCTCCGGATCACGGGGGAACAGAGAACACTCTCGAATGTTTTCGACCCCGAGGTACAACATTACAACTCGCTCCAGTCCAATTCCAGCACCACCATGAGGAGGCGCTCCATATCGGAATGCGTTCACGTAGTCCTCAATAGACGACACACCTTCCTCACCCAGCATGGCAACTGCACGGGTCTTGAGGAGCTCCACGTCGTGGATTCGTTGCGCACCAGAAACAATTTCCTCACCTCTCATGAACAGATCATAAGAGTTTGAATAGCGACCGTCCACGGGGTCCACCATGGTATAAAATGGTCTGATGGCCGACGGGAAATGAGTTAGCATGAAAAAGTCCGTGTCATACTTCTCCTTCACAAGCTTACCCAACAGTTTCTCCTTCTCTGTGTTAATGTCCTCAAAGTCACCAATTTCAACTCCTGCGCCTCGCATCATCTCAATTGCCTCTGGCCATTTCAAACGCAAGTTAGGACGACCAGTATAGTACTTGAAGTTGGGCACATTCCACTTGGATCGAACAACAGCCAGCTCAGTTCCAAACCGCTTCTCAAGTCCATCGAAGATCGCAGTGAACAACCCGTCAAGAACGTCCAAAATCTCGTTATAATGTTCATATATTTCCATTTCAAGATCCAGACCCGTAAACTCACACAAATGACGGTGAGTATGACTCTTCTCCGCACGGAACACAGGCCCTATCTCAAACACGCGATTAAAGTCACTGCAGATGACCATCTGCTTGTAAAGCTGCGGGCTTTGTGCAAGGCACGCTTTTCTGTCAAAGTATGACAAATGAAACACGGAGGAGCCTCCCTCCGAAGCGCCAGGAATCAGCTTTGGAGAATGAATCTCCATAAACCCATTGGCGTACAGAAATTCGCGAAACAGTTGACACACGCCACTTTGCACACGCATCAAGCTTGCGTGTGGTGGCGCTCTGAGATCAACCACTCGCGCATCAAGTCTAGTATCGCGTGTGACTCGCGGTCTGGTGCGCGCGCCTTGACTGGCGTCTTTCTGAGCCTCTTCGCGTTCCGCAGATTCGTCCTCCTCAATCGGACGAGCCGCATCTTCAACCGAAAGCGGCAAAGTCTCTGCCGAACGCGAGACGACATAGATCCGACGCACACCTAACTCCACTTCGGAAACAGAGCACTTTTCAACTCGGCCGCCTTCCGGTTGGCCGATCTGCGCATTAATATCGACAATAGTTTCATGAGTGACGGCCTTTTTCGCCCACTTGAGAAGTTGTTTCCCTTCCAACACTGCCTGCACCGTATGCAAGCCCTTCCTCAACGTAACAAAGCCAACCTGGGAAGTGAACACAGCTTTATGAACGCGAGCCCTGACCCATACCTCGTCGCCAAACGCGCACTTCGAAAGCATAGAAAGCGGCACGAAGGAGCGACCACTGCCAGTGGGCGGACATTTGCTCTGTATGACGCGGTAGGAGCCATACATAGAGTTGGGCGGCTCGTCAATGGACAGAAACTCAATTCCATCGACAAGCGCCTGCGACGCAGCAAGAGCCTCTGCAGCCGCCTTCGCGGCGGCGGCCTTCTTCTCAGCCTTCTCTCGCTTGGCAGCTTCTTTGGCGGCCTTCTTCGCTTCCTTGAGCTGTTTCTTCTCCTCCTCGCTCATTTCAGCCCGACTTTTCTGCGCGGGCGCACGGTCCGTATCGCCCTCCATGGGCGAGGGCTTGTCAGCTTGGTCCATGGCGAATCACAGCGAAATACGCAGCAAGAGGCGGCGCGCGAAGAAGATCAGATGATGAATGAATGAATGAGGCCTTTATATGTTGGAATTCAAATCGGTGCTGTCACAGCACCGCCGCGTTTGCATCAGATGATCGGATATCTTGGCTCCAGATGGCTCCGTCCGCGACGCGGACGGAGCGCGGACTCCGCGTATCCACTGCGGCGCACAACGGCAGAGACATGGCTGGCGGGCGGCGAATGCACACGCGAACACGTAAGCGAGCGAGGACGATGTGACAGCGCGCGTGACGCGGCGCCGTTTGCAAAAGCAATGCGCGGGGGCACGTGAGGGGTCGCGCGCAGCTGGCGAGCACGCGCCCGAGCGGCGCGCCATCTCCGAGCGCGCCTGCTCTCCATCTCCGTTGCAGCAGCAATGGCGCACGGGCCCGTTCTGCTCGCGCTTGCACCTTGCTCGCCATCGCTCTTCATTGCGCCGAATTGCTTCTCGTCCCCCGTCCCTCCTGCCTCTTCCTGACATCCCTGCGCTTCGTCATGTCTCTTTCCCTCCTGCTTCTGGCGCTCTTGTCCGCCTTGTGCGTGGGGCGCGCGCGTATCATTCAGGTGCAGATTATTCATCGGCACGGCGCTAGAAACCCCCTCAAGAAGAGCCCTACCGACCCGCGCGAGGAGACGCGTACTGGAAGTATCTATGTCGCCGGAGTCGAACAACTGACCAACCTTGGAACGTACGTGCGAAACCAGTACATCACATCGGACGACCCCATCACGGGCATCGAGCCAAGGTACGATGAACCCAGCTATGTCGGATCGTTCAGCTCAAACTTCGAGCGGACTCAAATCAGTGCCCGTGCCTTTCTGCGTGGACTGTATCCAGATGACAGTCATCGCATTCCCACACTCGTCTTCAATAGCTCCCGCTTCGACTGGATTATTCGTGGTTACGCCATCTGTCCCAGTCTTGCTACGCGATTCGAAGATTTTGTCAAGAGCTCTGCATTCGAGGAGCGTGATAAGAAGGATGGTGCTTTCGTTGCCAAGTTGGCCAAGAACCTCGGTCATCCGAAGGAGGAGCAAAATTTGCAGCACGTCTTTAATGTTTACGATCAGTACAACATCGTCAACAATGGTTACGATGTAAGTAACAGATTCAATGACATTGAAGAGCTCTCTGCTACTGATATGAGTCGTCTGAGACAGGTTGTAGACTGGTATGAAACCACAAAGTTTTCATTCGCCACTCACAACATTCACGTCGCAGGCGGTCTTCTTGCAACTATTCAACATCACGCTAACACCATAGACTCCACATCCAGCGAGAAGACTTACCGCATCGTCGAGTACTCTGCTCACTATCCCACTCTTCTCACCTTATGGGCATCTATCCGTAGCAGTACCAATAGCAAGCCAACATCACCCGCAGACAGACTCCCAGATTTTGGTGCTGCACTCATCGTTGAGGTTCACCAAGATGAGTCATCCAGAGGCGATCGAATCCTCCACCTCAAATGGTACCGCGGCGGTGATGATGCTCCCAGCGTCGAGTCCATCGCTTTTGGAATCCCAGGCTGTACAGACGTTAAGAGGGGTTGCTCCCTTAGCCAATTTGAGCGCAGCACTGCTCTAGAAGCCATGGGTCAAAAGAAGTTTTGTGTGGAATGCAAATCGGACCTTTGTGATCTTGGGCCTCGATCATCCGTTTCAACCGTAGCTTCCTCGAACAATTTAGCGGGCATATGCTCTGTTGGGAAGCGAATCACTGCAGGTGCTATCGGCGCTTGCGTAGGACTCACATTTGGCTTGTTGGGGGCTGTCTTGTACTTCGTTCTAAGCGGCAAGAGGAAAAGACGCGATCTTGAGTCACATGCGAGAATAGCGACTATGGAACAATCTACTTATCAAGGTGAAGTTCATGCCTAATGAACTACCCAATTCAATGCGAGAATGTGTGATCATGCCAAGAAGTTTTGTTTGTTTGGGCATTGCATTGTTAGGACGACTTCACTCAGGGATCGAGGCAATGCACCCAAGGTCTTTGACGATAAGTTACCCAGCATATCCTTTTGTTCCCTCGCCCACCTCGTTTTGGCTGAATCACATTGAAGACACCATGGTATCATGTCTTATCAGAATTGTACCCATTCGGCGAGGTTCAATACCCGCACTTGAACATACGCGTGAGTTCATTGCTTATAGCATGATTGAAGACTGCTGCAATCGAGATTTATATCAAGAGAGCAACCTCGTGCGCATGGTGCCTCTAATGTCTCTTGACTGGATCTTTGAGCTTCTTGCTACTATATCAGGCGGTGTCTAAACAGACCGTGAACGTGTGAGTCTTGCTTCGAATTTGCAGTCACTGATTGGAAACCCTTTTTCATCGATTCAACGCGTCCTTGCTCCTCGCTGTTTGAGGCAGAATCGACTACACTAACAACTATGTTCTTTCCTACACTTGTTGGTCACGGAAGCTAATCACACGATATCAACTTTTGCATTTCTGTCCCCATGTCCAAGTGATACAAAATGAAATCAGGCAATGACACAGGCCTGGTATACAATTTTCGGAAGTTTCGCATCGTAGACTTGGACATGCAGCTTAGCTATGTAGATCTAATCCAAGCGACATTCCTGCCGTAGACGATGTTTAGATATGTAAACTTATTCCCTGCAAACGATCACTACATATGCTTCTTCCCTGTTCAGAAGCGTCATCAGGTCTTTCATATGCCCTCTGCTTCTAGATTAACACAAATTCTGCCATCGTAGAAACGATAAGCGACAGAGGTCCATTCTTAGCAAACGTTTAGCATACTTTCCACGAAGCAAGGTGCTTACATATCATATTTCGAGTCATCCAACTCCATGTTAATCGCAGACCAATATAAACTTGTTGTTTCGTCTTCTTTGAAGTCACCGTGACCACCTGCGATCGGGCTTCCTTCATTGATGTACCTGCGAATTGACAAATCGCACACCGCATTACAACAGAAGTCAGTGTTTCTCGTATAGATTGCAGAATTCGAAGAGCGCCAGATCAAGAAAAGAATATTATGAAACGTACTCTGAGCCGTCAATATTGTTCCACTCTCCACATTCAAAGCTGTAAGGGTCATCCCATAGAGAATCGATACCCTTCATCCGAATCTGCGGTCCAACCGGGGTACCAGAAAAACCAATGGCCACACCGTGGAACCAGCCAAATATGTTTTGAAGCATTCGATCGTGTTCACTGTACGAGACCATTACGGGGCCAGCGACGACTTCTTTCACATGACTAAACTTTCCACCTTCCTCAAAATAGTCCCTCGCAATAGCGCCCTGGACGAAGAAGACAGTGTGCAACTTATATGGAAGCGTATTGGGTTTGCCCATCAATCCGACTAGAACATGAGCACCCAAAGAATTCGCCATGAGACTGACTTTCTTCCTTGATTCGGATGCTTTCATTAACTTTCCGATCACTGCGCCCATAATCTGGCCAACTCGCTGTCCTCGCTTCATGAGTCGTCCAAATACAAAGGTCTCCACTGGGCGCATGACGACCTTAAAGACATCACCAATCTGTGCCCATCCGCCAGAAGTCACTTCATACTCAGCCTCTCGGGCAATCTCTCGCTCTCTTTCGACAACATTTTCCGGGTCATCATCATCATCGTCGTCATCATCTCGACTCTGAGCCACTAACGCACGCATGGATTGTTTGAGATCATCATCTTCGGGATCTTCATTGTCGATGGCGCGTTTTGCAGCCTCGCATGCGTGGGCGATTTCAGAGTCCTGCCCATTTTCGCGCTCATTGTTGACAAGCAATTCAGCTTTTGTCAGAGCATCATCAGTCTGTCCGAATCCGTGGGGCACTGCTGGCCAAATGAATGCAACGAAGATGGGCTTGAAGCTATCTGACTCTCCTGGCATAGCCCTATCGTCCTGCATACCGCCGATGAACTCCGTGAACGGCACAGCCACAGCCTTATCAGCTGAATACATTGAGGTGATCGATGTTAATCAAGTAATCAAACAATCAAGGTTAGTGAATGTGAAAATGTGAGTGGCTTGCGAAAACATTGAGAGCGACAGGAATAGGGCAACTTACGAGGTGTGTTCCAACCATGGGTCTGGGCGAATATATGAGTAACCTCATGGGTTTGAATATATTCAACAATTGCTTCGGATACCAATTTACCATCGTACTCAAGCTCTTCGCTCTCAGAGAGCTGAACGAGAAAGTATGGATACTCTGCATGGTCACCTGGCTTGTAGGTGTTGGCATCCAGAAGAGCCTTCATCTCTCCTGACATGTTCTCACGGCATTCAGGACTAGATTCTTCATCATGATCCTCTGGGCGATGTTCGCCATCATAAACAACTTCCGATGGTTCCTCAGCACTCTGCGCGCCACCCATGGCAAACTCGAAATGTACTTAAACACAACAGGAAATCAGGTCGAAGTGAAGGACGATTAGGGATTGAAACAGTAGCGATTACGGAGGAAGATGAATAAGAGTACAGTGAAGAGTGCTTGACGGTTCCCCCTCGGGACGATTGAGCTCTTCAGTGAGAACAGCGAAGTTCGATCTGGGTCGATAAGAAGGATAGCCTTCTATCCCTATACCCTACCCTTGGCACTGCTGCTGACTCATCAATGGTATGTTGATGTCGAACGAACGAAACCTTTATTTATGAGATTTAAGAACACGTTGCACTAAGTGGACACGCCGTAAAACGCAGTGTCAGTCGTTAGGCGTCGTCGGTTGACGGCCGCTGCAGTGAACTGGAGCACCGTTCTCTCCAAGCTGAGTATGAACGTGTGATATTCGGTGATAGGATTTGTGCCGCGAACGCCGCTGACATATTCGGCGATACGGTGGGCGAATTGTTTCGCTGACTCTCCCAGACCGCCGTGGACATCAAACGCGAACGGCGCGAACTCGACGTTGTTCGTCGTACACAGCGCTGAATACTTTGCGCATTTGGCAGCTTCCGCCTTCGAAGCCGCCGCTCCTGCTGTACGTGATGCCGCCAGCGCAAAGTTTCTGCTGCTGGGGCTTACAACAGTAACATCGACGCCACAGGGCTTTGGACTGAATCGCATGTCGTCGATGACAAGATCTAGACGCCATTGCTGGCTTTCGGGGAGGTGCTGCTGCGATGGAAAAGGCCATTCCCGTGTGACGTGCAAACAAAGCGGAGGGCGTCTCAGAAACGTATGTTGATGTCCGTTCTGTACCCTTTTCGGTGGGTACAGATCAGAGAGTCCATAGTGGGCAATTGCAATCTGAACCTTCTGAACCCACGATTTTAGGGGTGTTTGGAGGGGTTGGAATTTGTTTCATATTAGGGGTATAAGGTGGGTACAGATTTAAGGGAATGGTGACGAGTCAACATGTGTTGCTGTAGTCTGTAGTACAGACTCTGTACTAGAAACTGCTTACCATATGCGCAAGAACAAATATTAATAGTAGTTTCAAAAACAGTAGTATGAAGCCCTGTTTTTGGTTTTGAGTTCTGATTGGCTCCAAAAATGTATGGGTTACCTCAACAGCCGAATGCAGATAACGGGGCACGAGACTACACGTATACACGAGACAGCAAAACTTGGGCCCGAGCCGCAGGCGAGGGACCAATCTTGCTGTCGAGTGACCCGGTATTGCACGAGGCTTTTGATATAACTCTTAAAATTCGAAGCTTGCTGTACTGTATACCCGCTGCCCCAGTATCAGTCGAAGGGGAGAATATACCGAAGGTAGATACCGTGGACTCTTGTCGACTCTTACAATAAAGAGGAGCGGCAATTTTTCCGTGAACCCATTTGATGAACAGATCACGGTGGGTTTACTCATCTCTATCTAGGAATTTCTCTAAACCTCTTAACCTCTGAAGGCCAGAACCCGGGCCTCTATAGTGCTGGAATAAAAACTTTCCGAACAGTTGAGCTCCGCTTTTCGTTTCTTCAAACGAACAAAAGAACGGTGGTCAACGAAGAGAACGTGTATTGCCCAGATGCTCTTCGGCAATACGTGTATAGCGCAATTGTACAGTATAATGCTACGAATGCGTTCCGAAGACGCCAAAACAGTCTGTGCAGTTCCATACGACACAACTCATCTGATGACGTCAGAGTCAGAACTATAAAGTTTACAGTAAATTACGATGTAAGGGCACATTATCAGGTTGCCTCGGCAGCCTTTACAATCTCGTTGCTGGGTTGCCAAAGCTTCCCACACACGAGTCTTGGATGTAGCCTTATACCCTTGGTACGACGCTGCAGGTAGAAGGCTACCGTCGGTAAGGGGTTTCTACATCAAAATTGGACGGTCATCACCAAGAGCTTCATGAAGCTCGAGTTCTCTCCCATGGTAACCACTGGGTCTGGTCCCTCCAAAATTGCCTTGCCTTGTTTTCATGCCAGGAGATAATCTTCGACAATTGTAAGATCGATCGCTCACAGTTAATTCTCCTCCATGTTTCACGTACTAACGGCCAATACTTTGTATGTGTACGCAGCAGCCAAAACAAGGAACAACACGTACGCTTCTCACCTTGAATTATGTTTCTGGGCATAGAATTTCCTAGGACTCGACTACGCAGTGCTTGCGTTCGAAACAGGTTCACCAGAACACTAAGATTGTGCTTTGAGGGTGCGTTGATAAATTGAGATGTGCGGTATAGAACAATGCCTATTCACATCTCTACAATCCGTCTACGCGGTAATTCCCAGCGACCTTGGAACTAGATCCTTGGGCTATGTTATTTTGGCAGGGAGCGAAGTCATCTCAAGTGAGGATGTGAGTCAGGTTTGGCTGTAACCAGGTGCAAAGCGCCGAGACACAGGTCAATCGCACACAGTCCGTCAATGTTATTCTGATCTCATATCAGGTTTAGAGGTTCCGCCAGAGGTTGATACTGTTCTTGAAGGGCACACGTTGGCAATCGGACACCCATCACACCGCGGGGACTTCGCCTTGCATGTTTTCCTGCCGTGTTCTATCAGAAGAACGTGTAGCTCGTACTTGATTTCATCTTTTAAACATGAGTTAAGCACAGCATAAGTCTTTTCTGCCGAACTTCCCGGCGGCATCCATCCTACCCGGGCTGCAATTCGTCTGATGTGCGTATCGACAGGAAACTCACCCCGTTGCATTCCGAACATTAATACGCACGATGCCGTTTTTGGTCCGACGCCATTGAAAGAACATAATGTGTGCTTCACTTTCTCAGTACTCATATTCCACAAGAATTCTAGTGAACAGGATCCGTGTGCCTCGTAAAGCTGTCGTAGTATACTATGTATAACTTTTGACTTGGCTTTTGCCAAACCTCCGCATCGTATCTGTTCTTCTATTGCTTCGGCCCCGGCATTCATGGCGTCTTCCCACTTCGGGAACTCACCTTTGAGGGCTTCAAATGCCCTGGAAGAATTCTTGTTTGACGTTGCTTGACTCAAAATTGTGGCGAAAAGACTGTCGACCAGGTCCTTCCGTCGTTTGGTTTTCGGGTGGGAGGCTGTTGATAGTTCGCCTCTGTAAAACTCTCGCAGTCGTTGCAGAATGTGATGAGCTTCCTGTGGAGAAGGTGGTCCGTGTGGCAAATCCTCAATATCTAGGCTAGGGATGTCTTCGGCTCGTACCCGGAGACGTGCGTGTATCTTACGTTTGCTGTCCTCTTCATGTCGAAGAATTGTGCTCGACGCCTCTGCTTCATTCGCTCGCTTTGAAGATTGAGTCTTCCCCTCCAAAACACGATTCCTTTCCCGCTTTGCATGCAAGTCGTGATCAAGCAATGGTTCAATCTTTCTTCGCTTCGGCACAAATGATTCTGCTTGCACGCTAGTGGTGCAAACTTGCTTCATAGCATGAAAACCATTTAAGGAAGACTCCCTCTTCACCTTGCTTCTTGTTAAAGGCATTGTAACACTTTTCCTTCTCCCGATTAAGTATATTCGAGAATATAGCGGGACAAAGCTAAGCATGGCATTTCCTTCTTAGATGCCAAGCGGTGCCAAGCGGCGAGTAGATCGTCACGAAACCTCGAGCTCAACGAAAAATTAACTATGCCCAGTTTCAAAAGGGTAGTGGCTTAGATAACTACTCGCCGTAGACTTTTGAACTGGAGGCTGAAGATAGGATTCGGGTAGTGCGCGTAGAAGTCGGAACGCAATATAGAACGCACACAAATAAATGGTTCACCCCAATTTGAACGTCAGTATGACCAGGTCATGATCCGGAAACCATGATTCTATCGTTTGTTCGTAATCCATTATTATCATGATGCCATGATGATATTGATTAAGGTTGGAGTTCGACAAGGGCAATGAGGTTTGAGCTGGGGAAATGGTATCTTCTTGCATCGTTGCCCATCATACGAGCCATCCTCTTCTACTCACGTAAGTCGAGAAGAACAGAAAAACTCTCTGCGCGAAGAAGAGCAAAAAGCTTTCTGTTATCCTCGAAGTACGTCTACGAATTTGGTCCGAGTCCAGTCTAGTATGCAACTAGAAGGTTACGGTTCCAATTAGGACAGAGGTAAGTAGCACGTGCCGGCTTAGGCAGCGAGGACTCCTCTTCTGAATTTCAACCAGGGAACACATTTAGTACCGCATATCACAAACTCGCACGCACGAGCAGCAAAGAAACAGGTTGTTTACAACAAGAAGTAGAACGCAGATTCGCTGCTTCAGGTTTTACTTGGAGGATACCATACAATCAATTTTCGATACAATTCATGATGTTAAACAAATCGAAACAGTACGAGAACCACAACAGAAGTTACTCTACGGCGATCTTTCTGGGTTGCGCTTGTTCCTTCTTGGGAAGAACAAGGGTCAGAACGCCGTTCTCAAAGCTTTCGGCTTTGACGGCCTCCACATCCACACTACGCGCCAGTGTGAAGGTCCTCTTATAGACGACAGGAGTTTGATTTTCCATAACCGTATCCCCATCGCTAGACTCTTTATCCTTCTTCTTCTCCGCAGAATCATTAGCGAACCTGAGCCTCTTTCCAGTGACGGTCAGTTTGTGCCCTTTCACTTCCACGGAAACATGTTCTTTGTCCACGCCCGGTAAGTCAACCTGTAGAACGGTCTCATTCTCGTTCGCCTGACGTGTGTACGCAGCGGGACTTAATTCGGTTGCGGTCGGCTTGGATTTGCGTTGAACACATGGATCCATCTCGAAGAAGGTGAATGTCGGAATGTCGAACGGAGTGATGTACATAACCATGTTTGAGGAGTTGGGTAGTGACTCAATGTAGGTAAGACGTTGGTTTAGGAGTTGTATTTTGAATGTGGATGGACGTGAAGTGAGTTGAGATGGGCTGGGAGGAGAAGCAGACGGCCACCATCGCGTTTATATAGACGACGGGGCCGGCAAATTGCTTCAATTTGAGCTCATCCTCGATATGTGGGCATAATGTACGGAGTAACGATCTGGTAGAATGTAGAATCGTCGCGAATGTCTGGAAACACAAGGAAGAAGCTAGAACGTCCCGACGATCTTAATCGTCGACGAGGAGAATGACCCAAGATAAGATACTTTCGTTTGCAGTCAGTGAAAATGTCACAGTGTGACACTGCACGGGAAGTTTCGCGAAACGTCATGACGTTTCGCGAAGCCGCCACTTGTGCGCGTTTGGTTGGTTTCCCTAGAAATCTACGTTGGCAGAAGCCGTCCAATCAAAAGGCCTGAGAACAGGGCTGTCACGTGCATATGCCACGTAACACCAGTGTGCACGCTCGTCGTGCATCATGCGAGAAGGCAGCAGCTCAAACCTTACTCGGCGTTCATTCATTCATTCGTAACCTTAGGCATTTCGTAAGCCAAAACCCGGATAGCAGTTCACCGCCCCACATGCGCGCGGCGGTGGTAGGCGCCGGACCAGCTGGCATTTACGCCGCGCAGTCGCTCCTGAAACGCTTCCCCACATGTACCGTCGATATCATCGAAGCACTTCCCGTGCCCTTCGGTCTTGTTCGCTACGGCGTTTCGCCCGATCATCCTGCCACAAAGAATGTCATCAATCTGTTTTCCTCGTTCATTCGCACAAATCGACACAGAATCAACTTTTTTGGCAATGTACCTGTGGGTGAACGCCACTTAATCACCTCGGAACGACTTACCCAGTTGTATGATGTCAGTATATATGCCACAGGTGCGGCACACCCCAGAGGTCTTCCCGATGTATCCATTCCCTCTCGATTCGTTTATGGCGCACAGGATTTTGTGTTTTGGATGAATGGTCACCCTTACGTGTGCGATACATCTGTTCCAAATTCGCTTTCAACCCGTCTTGAGAGCGATCTGAAATCTGCTGATCGAGTCGCTGTGATAGGTGTTGGTAATGTTGCAATCGATATTGCACGACTTTTGCTCCGACCTGTGCAGGATTTGTGCGACACAGATATTTCACAATCTGGTCTTCAGTTTCTTTCCCAATCTCCTGTCAAGTCAGTGACTTTATTTGGTCGCAAAAGTCCTGTGGGTGCTTCTTGGACCACTCCAGCTATACGAGAAATTGTCAAGAAGATTCCATCTATTGTTACCGCGTGTGATCATTCTCTTTTGAGAACAGATTTCGATGCTGCTCAGCTCTCCAGAGCGAAGAAGTCCATGTTGAAGGTTTTGAAGGAAAATACTGTCGATATCAACTCTGCTCAGCTTCATCACCATGAGATCAATGGCAGTCGTATTTTGCGCCTCGAGTTCTTGAAATCCGTTCGTTCCTTTGATGCCGCTGATGATCACGTAAAACTGCGACTGAGCCATAATCAACCGCAGAGTAGCCAAGCCGGTATCCAAGATGCGCTTGACGACTTGGAGCAGAATTTTGGCGCTGCGTTTCTTAGTCTTGGATATGTTGGCGGAAAAGGCCCCGAGTGTCGAGTAGGATGGGCAAACGGGAAAGGCTCGGGAATCATTGGTGACAACAAGTGGGATGCTGAAACTGTCATCAGCGCACTTCCAGAACCTCCATCACAAAAGTCCCAGATGCCTGGTATATTCAACTTGCTCCAAGCGGAGCGTGTTAATTACGTTACGTGGGAAGGATGGGAAACCATTGATACTGTGGAAAGAGAAAGAGCTAGACGTCATGGACGAAACGATGGTCGTGCAAAACTGGAAACAATTGAGGAAATGCTACTCGTTGCTAATCAACCTGCCCGTAAAATCATGGTTTCCAAATAGAGTAGAAAACGACTAAGACGATGCAAGGCTAGCCTTCTACCTGCTGCAACCTCTACCGCTCCAAAATTCCATGTTTAGAGAACGAGGCCATCCATGGATCTAATCGCCTCAGCAGAACAGCTATAACATCAACATAATATGGCTCCTGCTCGTTGCCTTTTCCCCCGGTACGCTACCCCATGTCGTGTCATGAGAACCCTGTGAACGCCTCCTATCTTGCACTCGTCTTGAAGCTCATATCGTTGAGTTTCTTCGCATTTCGCTGCTTTACTCCGTTTCAGAGCTGAGACACATCTATTCCGGTGCAGAGAAACCAGCTACCAAACCTCCTTTCTAGGAGCTAGATTTCGACCTCATGACCGGCTCTCAATCGTGATACGAACTTTCGCGAGACTGGGTAGTAGTTGGTCAAAAACCAGGTACAGAGTATTGAGTTCAGTGCTGTCGCATCCAATGGTTATCACGCCTACAAGAGTATCATTAGCTGAAGTTCACAGAGTTTCTATACCTCATGGGCAGGCAGGAAGTCAGTGAAAGAGTTGAAGAACAGGCCGAGCCACCACCGATGAAGAACCTCCGTAGCCCTCTTGAGGCGAGGGCTTTGCCACCCAGGGGTGAGAGTATTTGGAGTTTCTCCAAGTATATGAAGGTCTCTCTCTCTCGCTTTATGGGTGTAACAGCCTAATTCCGGCGTGCTACAGAACGTTTCTGTTGAAAGAAACGTTCTCTCATGAAGGTCTCGCGGCTCACATCATTCGCCCGCCAGTTGCGATTAAGTTGCTCGCTCTCTCATGGACCCGCCTCCCCGCCTCCCCGTTTCCCTTTCATATGCGAGCCTGTATAGCTGCGAGAATACACACAACGGTCAAGAGGCTCGTCAACGAAGCAGGGACGATTCCAAAGGGGCATGTCTGGATCTATCATCGCCAGAAATTACGCTAGGAGCGTCCAATCTTCTACTTGAAAGAGTCATCTCAAATTACTCCTCCTCCTGGGATCCCCGCGTCGTGTTATGAGTTCTGATCGGGTGCCGTGGTGTACTGCCTGGACAGTTCTATTGACTTGTTAGGCTCTCTTGGTTTTTCTGAGAGAGAGAGAGAGACGTTTGTTTGCTCCGTGCTTGGCGTCCTTCTGCTAAAGGGCCGTGGCTCTGGTTCGTGACTGTCTCAAACAGCTGTCAATAGTACAGGTACATAATGTTTATTCAAAGAATGCCATCGTCGGGTCGTTGCTGACGAGAGGTAGACTAATCTTCGTTTATGGAGAGAGGACCGATAGAAACTAAGGAGTCTAGTACGGATTCATGAAAATCAGATGCGGCTCCTCTTTCTTTCGCCTTCGCTGCTGATCGGTGCCAACATATAGCGTGCACCAAAAAAAAGAGGATATATGTTTTCCTCTTGGAAGAATCGTAACGACTTGTTAACACCGATCGCCGAATTTGACAGTCAATGTCACAGGAGAATGGTGGGAATCTGACCAGATGTGCTTCAAGCACATTCATGTTTTCGGTATCGAGACTGAATTCGACCAAGGGAATTCTTGAGGGTTAGACCAAGCTATGTCTTGTCGTGGTACGCCCCTCTGCCGACGGTCTCTAGAGGATGAATGAAGAGATTAATGGAGGTAGAAGGCGGTAAGCGTCGCTGCCAAAACGACCGCGGTCGGAAACACTTGGGATATCAAATATCTACTTTCTCATCGCATTCCAGCGTAATACAGCTACTGAGTAGTGGTGAGCGCGACGGAGAGGAATTACAAGTGGTGGGTCCTTACCGTGCCTACGCAAAGAAGTTCATTAGCTTCACCGTTTCCATAAATAGAGAGCGAGAGAGAGAGAGAGAGGTAAATTCAGGAACTTTCTTGCGATACAAATAGCCCTGAAGGGTATATGAGCGTGAGCGCAGAGGCAAGAATGTGCTCATTGAGTATTGAGCACTGCTCAAATGTCCATAAATCACGATCGTAGCAACTTGGACGAAACTTTACATATCTCATTTGCTCGTCGACAGAGAGTACCTGCTTCCGGGGGTATGTAGGCTAGGACTCGTCAGGAACAACGAAGTTCGATGTTCTGCCTCTCTTCCCGTCGCCGCTCCATCTCGTGATTGTACAATTACATAACTCCGCAGGAATAATCACAGCAAAGCTTGGAACCGAAGCCTGTCGAAAGAGGGAAGACGTCCGTCTCAATGAGACGAAGTCAGATAACACTATGACTCAAAACAACGTCTATGAATTCATACTGTGCCTGTCGAACTACAGTGTTCACCATGCAGAGAGAAAGACAATGGTATAATCACTACTTAGTAAATACAACATGATGATGAACAATTCTTCTGTCGCGAATTCTGTGGACAGCGAATCAGGCTTGCAGTGAATGTCATAGACAACTAATAATATAACGAGAAAACCGATGCTGATTGAGGGGAAGAAAAAGGATAGAACTGGACAATAAAATATCACAAGAGTTATCCCGCCCCGACCTTGATGATGAGTGTTTCATGTCTCGTTCGCCAATCGAAATGCAAGCTTGGAATGTTGCTGAGCAAATACCTACACGTAAAAGAAACGCATTTGCAAATTGTCATGGAGTGTAGGCGTGCCTGAGGAGAACTGTGCTGGAAGTGGGTCTTCACTCTGAAGGGAAGGCTGTCCTGGAATCAGCTCAAGACGTGCAGAGGTTCGCGCAGCTAAGAACGCCCGTCCCCGTACGGCGAGCAAGTCGGCGTAGTAAACAGCTGGAACCATTGAGACACTACGAGAGCACCTGGTGAACAAATAACAAAGACGGTATGTGAGCCCCTGAATTTGATCAGGTTCAAAACCGATCTCATCCTTCAACACGGTGTATCGCATGGGTCGGGAAGTCCCCTGGATACCATTGTGACTGATCAGGTAAAAGTCGTAATGCTGTGGGTGTGTTACGTCGGTGTCGATAACAGTTCCTGGGACGCAGTTGCTTGAGAGATCCTTCGGTCCGTCTTCCATGGGGAAGAAACGCATATGGTGCCCACGCTGCATCACGATGAAAGTAATCTTTGGCTGATAATCCGGTATATTTCTCTGACGGCCATATTCAATAGCTGCTTTTCGGGCTTCATCTAGTTCTACTTTTAGAACTCGAGCAAATTGACCATCAGCCACACCATTTCTATAAATAAGAATGTTCTCTGGAAGGAACTTTTCATGCGCGTGGAAAAGAGTCAAGATAGACCTCAGCAAGGCCCCAAATTCCTGAATGCCTTCAGCTGTCGGCTCTTGAAGTCTAATGGCACCTCCAAATCGGCCGCATCTTTTGTCCAAACTTCCAACCATGGACGCAACGGAGGGCGCATCGCCAGTTTGTTCCATATGAGATGCATGTGACACCGTTGCGCCCACGACCAAAAAGCGGTCACCAAGGCAAGAAAAATTGTCCCCAGGAATTCGGGCAGTGACGCCACCTAGCTTCGCATTGATCTTCATGCACAAGTTGAGACAGTACAGCAATGTTGGCTGTCTCACTTGACTCGAGACAACGCATTGGGATGGTATTCCGAGATAAGTATCGCTGACGTTCTTAATCTTGTTGTAGTCTCGGGTTGCTGTGGTTTCCTTGATTACCATCATCAATTGGCAAGGACCGGGTACGTTCGCGTCATTATCAACTTCTTGCTTCAAAGCGATCATATCTTTAACCAGTAGCGGTGTATGGCTCCAGTTAATTCTTGGCTTTTCGACCTGCAGGCCATATCCACGGAGCACGTGCATCACGGCGAATACGAATTGTTTCACGTCGAACTGTTGCAGATCAGCCAATACAAGAACACCCCAAGAAAGTAATGGCTCACCAGTCTGGAACACCTGGCGGTCTTTCATGCCCCATGAGAATTCATTATCAACATTGGAAGCAAGATCAAGGGCAACGTCTTGGCCCAAAATAACCTTTGGCGGTTCCAAGATTCTTGCACGAACGGACAGCTTCTCCATGTTGACCTTGACGCCAAAGGCATTGAGGTACTCTTGGGTAGACGTGTTAACGTCTTTCAGGATGTCGGCTATTCTGCCCATACGAGATATCGGGGCCTGGGCAGCCATGTGGGCCATGCGCTCCTTCATCTCCCGGTTGAGCATTGCACGCCTACGTTGGCCTGGAATGATACGAGCCAGCTCCAAAGGAATAAAAGTGTGACTCCTGCCGCCGGAGATGTCAATGCATGGCATATCCGGATGATCCAGCGGCCGGCCAAGATCCGCAAAGTGCTGTGCAACAGATACACGAGCGGACTGGTTATCACGACCGGACTGGGATTCGAACTCTAGTTCGGAAGCTGGTTGCTGAGTAAGCCTCTTCACAGCGTGCGGCTTTCGTTCAGCATCCTGTATATGAAGTTGCTCTACCTTCACCCCGCGGAGCTCGTTCTCCAGTTGAGCAACCTTCTGCCTGTCCAACGGGGTCTGCAATGGCGCCTCTGTTGAAAGAACCTCGATGGCGAAATCGTACACTGTCTGCGAAGTGTAGAATGCACTGTAGTTGACATCAAAAGACAGGAAGATACCATTGTCCTTTGGGCGAAAACACTGGTAATAACACATCCATGCCTCGCAACCACTGCCAATACGGTTCTGAATGTCAGCGGATGACGGCTGAACAGCAAATGTTTTACCAGTATATATCCATTCACGAAGCGGACACGTGCGCAAGGCAATATCCAAAACGGTAATGGCTTCCTGCGGGACGTTGGTAACAGTCTTATTGATGAACTGGGAAAGCTCACCCATGTTGACCTGATTGGCGATGGTAAAGGTTACTTTGTACCTCTTGCCCTCCCACTGAGCGTGGAACTGCTTTCGACCGCTCTCCCAGTTGGGATGAAAGGCGGTATAGGCATTCTTCCGACCATCGTGGGCAATCTTTGAATTGCCGAAGTCGAAGGAAAAGTCGTTCTCGATGCTGCGTACAAGCTTGGTGGCGATACCGATAGGAAGCAATCGTTCGGGCTGAGCGCCACCACGATCACCCCTGCCACGACCACGGCCGCGACCGCGCCCGCGCCCGCGTCCGCCACGACCACCACGACCGCCAGAGGCAGACTCGTCTTCGATCTCCTCA
Organism: Gracilaria domingensis; assembly: GCA_022539475.1. Taxonomy (NCBI): domain Eukaryota; phylum Rhodophyta; class Florideophyceae; order Gracilariales; family Gracilariaceae; genus Gracilaria; species Gracilaria domingensis. The sequence goes on from VCMS01000061.1 coordinate 234,005, forward strand.
AAGACGAGGTCGTAGTGGGTGACAAGCTGGGCGAGATCTGCTATGTCAACTGGGAAGCAGTTGACTTTGACGTCGACGGCACGACCTTCCTTGCCGAAACGACCGTCTCTGGTGGTAGCGCCGATGGTACGAAGATCGCGAAGAACTTCGGCCTGGGTTGGACGGGGAGGCGGGGGACCGGGCTGGTCCGAACGATCGGGACGGTTGAAACTACCGCGACCTCCGTACGACATTGCTCTGACTGAATGATTGGAAGGGAAGAGACTGAAAGATGAAACGGGGCTGAGAACGACGAAGACGAAGCTGAGAAAGATGAAGCTGACAAGGTTGACTGGATGAGAGATAAGGCGTGGAACTATCGGATGGAGGAGGAAGAAAGAAAAGAGGCGGAGGAGCCGGGGGGGGGGGGGCAGGGGGGTTGAGTTGTATGAGTTTTATGAGAGAGCTGAAGGGGAGAAGAAACGTGGGCAAGCGCGTCAGGCTGCAGCAGGGGGCGGATCAACGCACGAAACAGATCAAGGCCGGAATGGGCGTGAGGCTGCGCACAGCGCAGTATGAAAGGCGAACGGAAAGCGTAACGGCGGAGACGGACGTGAGCTGATCGTGGATGAGCAGAATAGATGGAGCGGACGCCTTGCGCTTGATACGCGTGTCGCGCCGCGGGCAATGCGACGTCGACGCGGGCGGCAGATGGTGACGGCGGCACGATTTTCAAATCATTTGACCGCATCAACGCGCGCTTTCGCCGCTGCAGCGCGAGCCGCGAATTGGGCGCGGCTATGAAAGCGCGCGCCGAGCGCGGCGAATGTCTTTTTATACGCGTCTGCAGCCGACGCCATTTTGCTTCGCGTTTTTCTGCTTGGCGCCAAGTGGATGCGCGTCAAGTGGATGCGCGTCCCCGCAGCGGGAGCGATGTTTGGTTCACGTTCCGCCGGGAGCGAAAAACCCTAGTCCAATGAGCCTTCCAGGCCAGCTTCCGTCAAGCGCGCTCGAACACGGCGGGCCGAATTATAGTATCGAATCACGCTCACCCGCCATGCTCGTCGCCGATCGGCTCGACGTTTGGCGCGGCTTGCAGCTGCTGCTGGCCACGATCTTGAGAGGCGCATTGGCGACTGCGCTCGGGATCGATCAACGCGAGCAGCACGCGGAGCGCGCACCAAAAACTTTTTGCCGCCAAGCGCGCGCGCAGCTTGGCGCCAAACGCTGTGGCTCACAAGCACTGGGAGAGACTCTTTTCGATACACGGCGTGATCCGCGCCTGACAGTGTCACATTTTCCGCCTTTTCCCAGCAAAATTCATACACCTCCGAAAAAGCTTTCAAACACAACACCCCCATTGTTTGGCGCGCTGTAAACCCCTGCCCCCCAACAGCGTTATTTCAAATTCGCCGTTTTACCGACGAATCATTTTCCGAGCTGCAGCGAAACGTAATGCTGCGATCGCGATCACGCCGCAGATCGGCTGCACTGTAATGCAGTGGCGTCTATAAATGCGCGCAGTTCCGCTCAAACCTTACATCAATTTGCACGTGTGCCACGTACGACGCTGAATGCTGGACACGTCTCCGCGGTTCATCGCTTCGACCTTGCTTGCCGCTAGAGTCCATGCGGACTGCAGTGTCGACTCGAAACTGTCGAGCCATCTCTGCACCAACCTGGAAACGATCACCCTCGTCATGAGCCTACCAACGTAATATTCGCGCTTATAACAACGCGTCCAGGCTTGCACACTGAGGTCAATAATGCTCTCCAGTTTCCATGTCATGCACATCTTTCAGATCTAATTACCAAATTATCACAAGTGAACGTTTAATCTTCATCAGACATTCTCCAGTTCACTTGCTCGCCTGCAGCGCTGAACCGACCTAACCAAGTCGCTGCAAGTTGCGATCCGCAACCACAAACATCAAGCACGCGTGGAACGCTCACATCATTCCATATCGCTGGAAAGTTGCCCCTCCGGCCTGCAGGGCTCTCATACCCGCCCGGGAATCGGAGTTTGATCCCGCAACCTCAACCCGCATCCACCTTCGTACTGGCACTGCGCGAGTCGCTGCGAAAAGCACGCACAATGTTTGTGCCACAAACTGTATCTCACGGCGCGCGCGCCGTGAGATACAGTTTGGTAATGCGTCCGGAATCCGAACTACGGATCGTGAAGTGCATCCACGCATACGTGTCCAGTGCGCACACGTGAACATCAATAACAGCTCTTCTATCATTTTACTGAATTTGTGTTTCGGCTATCGTCCCATGTCGCGGAACAGCCGTCGGCAAAGTTAGTGTCCATGGCTTTCGCCTTCCGTCACGTTCACGTGCGGAGCAGGATACCTCAGCCTCGCTCCATCTCCGGTGGGAATCATATCCCACGCGAGAGAAGTGCCCTGGTTATGACAGTCCTGATAACTCGGGAAGAACAACTGAGTACCGTTGAGTTCGGCCGGGATGCCCAGACGCAGTCCGAACAATTTGTAGAATCCGTCGGGCAAGAATCCCAGATACGTCACTGAAGTCACATGCTCATCGTCCTCAGGGTTCTTGTTGATCAGAATTCTCCACGTCGTGTCCTGTTCGACTGTTACCCTCATCTTCATGGGGATCACAACGGTGAAGTTTGTCGTACCGATTGTCTCGTCACCGCAATCATGAGATACTCGTAGCTGAATGATGGATGACTTTCCGGCCGGTACTTCCGCTGGGGTCATCTTCACGTGAGCGAATACGGCGGCGAATAGCACCACAAGCTGAACAACGAACAGTTTAGTGTAGGCCATTTTAGTGCAAGAAGACAAGTACAGTCCAACTTCTGGTACCTACGCGACGACGACGATGGCTATACACTGTGAACGCTGCCGTGCCAGTCTCATGAACTTCATGATGTTGTTTTATACTCTTTCGCGCATCGAAAGATATCTTCTTCCCGATACTTTTCATTCTCGCCGCCCACGACATACAGTCATCTACTGGACCGCATGCAATAACTTAGGGCAAGCCCACAGATTTCGGAATATATCAGAAACCTAACAGTAACGGATACCGCAGCTCAGCACGGATGCCGAACGAACACGGTGTTGTTTAGAATCTGTCTTTCAACATCTCGTCGATGAACTGAGCTCACACAATCACTTCCTTTTTTCATATCTGTGCTACATTTTTTTACCTCGGCGATGACCATAACGCGTCCATGCATCAATATGAATCATCGGGCAGATACAAATATCCAACTTTTAAGGGCAACAAAATCCATCCTCCAGTCGTACCAGGTGAAGGGGACCCCGCTAAGAGCGCTTCTTGTGGAGTTCATTTTCATTGCCCTTCCCTGCCATATCCTGACACAGTCCAGCCCAGATTTGAGTAAGGGCAGGCGCTTGGCCCCGCAGTGTTATGTGGGGAGCGTCCAAATGTGATCAGGCTATCGCGTCAGAGAATTGCGTACACTTTTCACAAAACTTTGTGGCGAGAATTCTTCATGTTCTCCCTCTTCCTCACTATCATCTCGCTGCTGTTGCTCCCCGCTATAAGCGATGATTTCGAGAGGCAAGCCTATAGGGGCTCACAATTCTGCGAAGTGCCCCTTCCCTAGATTGTGCTTCCAGCGGAGAAGATGAACGCCAGTACACTCAAGACTCGTGATAGTTACTAGAAGAATCTCGTGAGTCACGAGATTCAACGAAACTGCTTCGGCATGAATGGATTCTCCTGGACCTGGATTAGAGTCCTCGGCTTCAACCCTCTTCTGAGAAGCAATGGGTGAGAAGCCGGTGCAGGAGCGCTGACCCTTTGCTTTCTCGTATGTCAGTTAACCTTACAACATAGGTTAAGGACCCAGTAACCTACGTTGAGACAGCAAGTTTTGGAATTTTCGAGTTAACTTGACGAACGAGGACTTCAACTTTTGAAGTCCTTGTTCGTCAAAATACAGAAGAAGAATGGCTGTCTAGTTCTCAACGTGATGGCATCGGGAGGGATCGAAGTGTGGAGCTAAGGGAATATAAGAATGTCCAAGTACATGTACAGCGAACCGCTGACGGTGTGTTCAAGAATGGCCCTGAGAAAGGACCACCTCCACATTTCGAACTTCGAATACCAAGTTTGTTCTCGCTTTGAATTCCATCAATAAGCACTTCAACAGTGCTGAAAAAGGGTTGATTGCTATCAATTCTTAACGTCAGTGTTCACGGTTTGTCAAGGTTCTTCTAGGAGACTCAAACTAGGTTAGGATCTCCACCCTTCTCGTTAAGTACGGCCTTATTTGAACGCGACAACTTCGAGGCAACGTATATAAACATCATTCTGCGAAGCGCACTGAAGACCTCAAAAATCCAGATTTGACCGCATGGACGAGGCCCCGGCAGTGAGAACTTCCTTGCGAATTGTTTCCCCTTTCAGTCTGCGTCAATGATTACTCTGCTTCTTCGGTTTATCACTATGTACCAGGTATGATCAGTATGAGATCATACTGATCTAAGCTGAGCGAACGACTTATCTGTTTTGTCCAAACGTTTTATACATGCACGACCAAGATGTATGGAAGCATGCAAAGTAGTATCAGCCGGTCAAAGAAAATAGGGTATTCATCTGCGATACGATAAGCTTCAAGTTCTGCATCCACTTCAATAAGCTCTCCTCAAAGCAGCAACAATCACCTCTATAGAGAGCGTCGACTTTGGCTTCGGTGAGTGGTGCAACGAAGCGTTCCTTGCTTTTACCGCGATAGGTATCAGATATTGGTATTGGGGCATTACGGGGGACTAGTTTTCCCCTCTGTTGATCTTAAAGTCGTGGAATAGAGAGCAATACGTAAAAGGGTTCTTCTACACTATAGGCTCAGGGCGCCCCAGCAGCGATACGCGTCGGGAGCGAAACGCCCGAGGTCTGAAACACCTAAGAAATCTTAGTATCTTCTCATCGTAGCCCAGTAAGTGTAGTACGGCTACATAGCTGCGGTAAGTAGTTGCGGTGGAGAAGTATTATGGGTCGTTCTGTTCTGAGCAAATCCACTTGTAGAAGCGTAATCAGCTTCCCCGTTTCCGTAAACGGAGAGAAAGAGAGCCCCAGCAGGACGGCACTGCTCATCGTGAAATACGAGGCGCTTGTGCTATAAACTATTATACCGGGCTGGCTCGGAGATGTGACGACGTCTAGTATGAAGTTCGTATCGTTGCCCATCGATGATTCAAGCGAAAGAGCGAGGAAGATGAATGAATGATGATGAATAAAGCCAACATCATCATCATTGATGATGATGTTGGCTTTATTTAGGACGGGCTGGGTGCCACCCAGTGGGTGGGTCTCGAGCAGGCCCGTACTTCTGACTGACTGACTACAGTGAAAAAAACGTAGTCATGACTGACTGACTACAGAAATATGAATATAGTCAAGTCAGGTTAGTCATGAGCGACTAGAGACCTTTTTCACAGTCTTAGGGCATAAAATGCACCGTGAGCTGATCTTCCTCAAGCTCCGAACCACAAAACACTGAACAAATCGTGGTTTTGATCCTGAAACTCCATCCAAGTAAACCTCCGTAGTCGACGACGACAAGACTGCAGTTTCTCAATAAGTACCAAACTTAACCGTGACCTGACACACTTTCCTAAGCTTTGTCATTCCCATTCATCCATACAATTTTCATTATGCCAAAACGAAAAGCAGCGGCAAACGCCAATATTGCTGGTCATGTGCAAGAACAAGAAGCAAACAATCCCACGGAAAGCGTAGAAGAGACAACCCAGCTCCACCAACACGCTCAAAACTTACTGTCTCTACAAGCAGAAAACCAGAAAAGAAGGAGAAAGACAAAACGGGCACACTCTTCTTACGCAAAAACGTCGATCTGGAGCACTCATGCCGCAGCGCTGCACAAAACTGGAGCAAAAAGTACATTCTCATGTTCTGTGTGTAATCAGGTTGGATCCGTTAACAGTAGCATGTCAACTTCAAATATTATTGCCCACTACAGCAACAAGCATAAACCGCTACACGACTTATTGCAACAAATGAACGTCTCAAAAGCTTCTTCGGATTCTATTGACACTGTTATTCGTCAAGAACGAAAGCGTTGGAAAAAGCGAAACGCGCTAAGATCGTCACGAAGCTTCTTTCCAAATCAAACATCTTCAGCAACAGCGGCGCCATCAAAGAGAATTGAAATAGATCCAAAACTACTTCAAACAGTTGGATCCGTTCTGCTTGCTTGTGCAACAGAGTCTCCTCTATCCAAAGTAGGGTCGCCGCTAATGCATGGATTTGTAGATATCTGTGGTGGACGGCTTTCATTTGCGAGCAAAACAGCAGTTGAGCGTCATCCTTTGAGCACATACAAAGCCGTCTGTTCTATTTTACGGGCGTCAGTGAACGAAGCTAAAACGGGCAGTCTAACAGTGGACGGCTGGAGCGCTGCTCCCGGAGCACCGATTCTTGGAATCACATGGCACTCCATCGATTCTAATTGGGTCTTGCGAAATGTGCCAATATCTGTTCTTAACATTGGAGACACATCAAAGAATGGAGAGCAGATAAGAGCTATAATGGAGGAGATTTTGGATCAAAACCCAATTGTAGGTGGAGACGATATTCATGTTTCTACAGCGACAAGCGATAACGAAGGAGTTACAGCACTAGCCGTCGATTTGTTAACGAATTACGTGTGGTCAGTTCGATGCGTTTGTCATACTCTGGCATTGGCAGTCCAGGACACATTTCAAAATGGAACACCTTGGCAGAAGATGATGGCCCATGTTAACAAGATCACATCTTACTTCAATCAGCACCCAAAAGCTTCTCAGCTTCTAATACAGAAGCAATTAGACGAAGGAATAACGAACGATCGGATACAGAAGCTTAAGCACGACATTCCAACTAGATGGCATTCGAAGCTTAGCGCGATGCTTACATACTTTACTAGAATGAATAATATTGCAGAGGTGGCTAGTGAGATGCATATCAGCAGCTCAGATCTTCCGCACTTGTCAAATGAGCAAAAGAACACCCTGGCGGAGTTCATTTATGTTCTTGCTGAAATGCGGCGTGTAGCAAGGCAGTTGGAAGCCGACAGAAAAGCGACACTATCTAGAGCACCGCGATTGCTGAGAGAACTTTATGAGACATTGTGTATAATGGGTGGGAGTATGTCAGCCCATGAAAATGAATTAGCTCAGGCTGCAACACTGGACATCGAATTTGATGGAGCTACTGACATTAACGTCGGAACTGCGCTGCCAAGTCGCCAGAGCAGTGCATTGGCTGATTTTGAGAGAGATGAGGCACGTTCTATAACATTGCTTGTTCCCCATGCAAAGAGTTTAGCTTTGAATTTAGCACAACATGTCAAGGAACGCTTGGGACATGTTTAGAATGTGGTGGAAGAGAACGCAGCCACATGGGCCCCGGAACAACCAGTGAAGTATGACAATATTGGGGCTCTACCTTTGCAGTATTCCCCACCGATAGAGTTGCGAAGGTCACGCAGAGTGCTGTTGTTTCATTTAGCAGCACTATTGGATGTTAACGAATGTACTCTCGACTTTCTGGAAGCCACACAGACGGAGAAAGAGGTGTACATACGGCTTTTAATTAAGTCTGTTATCAGGGAAGCTGTAGAGTTGGACGAAGATCTATCAGCTCATTCGGATGATTTAAGAGCAGTTTTTAGCATCTTTCATCGTGCTATGATTACCGAAATAGTGCAAAAGGGACGCCGGGATCCTGGAATGGCTTTAAGATACTGGAAGGAGGTGAACGACCGTCATGGTTTCGTCAGTCCAGTTCCGTTTAATCGCGTTGCACGTGCTGTGCTCTCCGCTCAGGCATCATCTGCTCCTGCTGAGCGTCTTTTTAGTGATCTTGGCCGGACAGAATGTTCTATCAGGACCTCTTTGCTAACGGGAACGTTAGAGATGGCAGAAATGATCCGCTCCTTTGTTCATTCGGAAGTTGAAAGCTTTCAGGGCGTGCAAAATGCCGTGTTGCATCCGAAGGCAGCTGGGTTTCGTCGTGTTATCGTGAAAGTGTGTCGTAGGATTGATGACATCTAATGCAACAGGTGTGTCGCGATGATCATGGGTTCTAATGCTTGGGTTTGTGTCTCTGTTTGTTTGATGACTACATCATGACTAATCTGACTGACTTCGATCAAAAATAGATGACTTCTGACTGACCACTTCGTAAAAGTAGTCAGTCAGAAATACGGGCCTGGTCTCGAGTCGACTCTCGACCGTTTGTCAGACCGTTGTAGGCAAAAGGCGCCTTTGATTCACAGCGGCCGCGGTGTACTAGAGTACAGTACGCTCCATTCGGGCTCCGAATTTCGGAGTAGTACTGTGTTGTACTCCAGTGCGGGGTTTGTACCGCGCAATGTGCTGGTGAACTCTGCCAGTTCTCGTACAAAGGCCTTGTCTTCGCGTCCCACTCCCCCGTGGATGTCGAAGCCGAACGGCACCAGGCGCACGCCGTTCGTGTCACACTGTGCAGCGTATTTTGTTCGCTTGGCTTCTCAGCTTTGGACGCGGCGCCTCCAGCCTCCTTAGCCGCTGTGGGCAAATATGCAGCCGTTTTGGGGCTCACTGTGGAGCAACGGCTTTCCGCTATCGGATGCATCACGGTTCTCATAATGAGATGGTACTGATGGCCGGTGACGTGGCTAAGTTATGAAAACTCTCCTTAATTTTGGGTATTGTTGGGATGGTTTGGTTGGACCCTTAATAGGTAGACCCTGCATGGGAAGTGCCTAGTGGGTGTGATAGTAGGCCACGTGGTGGAGTTGGCTAGTTAGATATTTGTGCCACGCCCGTTGGGGAATACCCCACACCCTGACAGTGGGTCGTCCACGTGTATGACCCTCGGGAGGTGTGCATTGTAGATACCGTAGTAGTAATAGTATATATACTCGGGTAATCTCACCCTGGAGCCGACGAGTAAATGGACAACTGAGTCGCGTCCTGTTCAGGATCGGGCTATAGTAGACAGCTGCCTACGTAGGATTACCACTCCCCTCGGAGAGTAACCACGATTGGTTTCGGCACTACTACCCCTCAGGGTCACTTAGGAAGCTTGCACCTTGCCATCTCTGGAACCTTTGTTTTATCTACCGTTGTATCGGTCCCTTGTTGTTGTCATTGTATTTTGTTGTTCATTTTCGTGACTGTTGTTGTCACCCGTTCACCTGGTTCAGGTATTGCTTCCGCCCCAGTATTGGGTATATTTTTGGCACGCCCTTGTGCGTCGCTCCGCTATCGGACCTGTTTCCGCCGGTTGGCACGGTCCGTAGCTTCGCTCCGGTGGGTTGCACCGTGAGCTCCCCCCCCGTTGACACGGTCCCCTTTTTCTCCATCTCTCCAGGTTCGGATCACACTTCACCTCTGGATCTACACCGTTCTTTGCATCTCACCTCTGTAGGTATATCCAGTCACCGTCTCTGGTCTTACACCCGGCTTGTCTCGCGACTCGAGCACGGACAGAGGGTTCTGCCGCTGTTTCTATCTCATCCAGGGAGTAGGACTCGGACATCCTAGTGGAGATTCCCCATCGCGCCTAGCGCAGGGTTTTGCTCTACATTTTGGTCTCCCGACTTAGAACGGTGGAGGACCATAACTGGGTTTGTTGTGTCGCTTGAAATCTGGACACTTGGAACTCCCTTTTTGGGAGATTGAAGGTCGCGGCCACGTTCACCTGGTTGTGATACGACGATCTCTCACCCCTTTTTTTTGGCTGCAGTTTGGAAGTCTCGCATTTGTTCGCGTAATAGCCCCCGAGTTCGGTTGTCAAGCTGCAGTATGCCACGCCGAGCTACCTCCTCGAAAGGAAGGTCGGTTACCTCGAATGCCCCTGCGCGGTCAGATGGTACCCGCTCGAGAATATCGGTCCCTGGATCGGGAAGTAATCGCGACAACTCCGAGAACCGGAATGCATCAGTTGATGGACAGGAGATTATAGAACTCCCTCCGCAGGCAGTACCACAACCTGAAGTGGAAGTTCCAGTCGTGGAGACACCCTCTGCCGCACCGCCGGAAAGACTTGACTCTCAGGAGTACAGTAATCTGGGCACTCGCCTTAGTATTGCTAACGCTGCCCACATATCCCTCATTGAGTCAGTCGAGGAACTCCGTCGACAGGTTTATAAACTCCTAGATAAGGACGTCTCAGGAGAGGTGCGTATCCTGAGGCAGGAGATGAATTCACTCATGGAGTGCTTCGGCTCCCCAAGGGCTTATGTGGAGGAAAACCGCCTCGTACGAGAGGATACTCAAGCCGCCGTGGAACGGATCCACGCACGCTTGGACACCCTCGAAGCCACCATTCGGATGGACGAGGAAGCAGAAGCCGCCAGGCGGAATAGTTCGGAGGACGAAAGTTCAGTTCGCCAATCCACTAGGAGAAGCCGTCGTAGGTCCATGAAGGATTCCCGTAATTACTCGGATGTGTCTGACTCCGACTCCGGAAGTAGTTCGGACAGTTCATCCTCGTCGTCGTCCTCCGACTCTTCGGATGATAGCCGACGTCGGCGTCCCCGTTCATCGAAGTCACGGTCCAAGGCTACTTTTACCTCTCAGGGAGCAATCCGCACCCGGCAGAAGGGGAAGAGGCACCCTGGCTTGAAGGAGTTGAAGCCATCTAATCCGCTGTATCGGAAGTTGCTTTCATATCGCTATTATCGACTTAAGGATACCTCCGAAGTTCGGACCTCAAGGGGAACCGGAAAGGTCCGGGACTACATCCGAAAACTCGGCGTTACTCTGAATAAGAGAGAGTTCGCAGGAGAGGACCCTATCCTGGTCCTGGACTTCCTCGCAAGGTTTGTGCAAGAAGCTGATATACTCGGAATGAGCGAGGGCCAGGCGTATGTAGCCCTCCCGTATTACCTCAAAGGTTTGGCAGAAGATCAGTTTAATTCCGTCCGCGGATCGTCAAGAGCCTCGGAAGGGGGAGTTACATGTTGGCCCGAAGCGGTACACTACCTCCTAAGGTCATATGCTACTGGTCATGCCATCCAAAAGGCGACTTCCGCCTTAAGGGATACGAAGCAACGTCCGGGAGAAACGGAAACAGCTTATTCAACGCGCCTGAATAAGGCTTTCCACCGCTGCGGTAATGTACATTCCTCGGGAGAGAGATGTTCCCTGTTCGTGGATGGGTTGGATTCCCAAATACGGGCACTTGTCGCCCGACATCGGGAGAATAATAGGAAGATGACCTACCTGGAATTAGTACAGTATGCCCAAGCCGAAGGTGAAACGCTCCGAGCTAGGCGTCCCTCTAGAACCAAACCTCGTAAGGTACTCTTCGCCGAAGAATCGGATTATTCTTCTGCCCAGGTTGATGGGAATGGTCCCAATCTGGATCACGATAACGTTAACCTCGTGGGTAGCAACCCCGACTCTATGGGTACTTCTGACCTCCCGTCCACCTCTGTCCCGTCTTCGGAAACGGATCCCGCATTCTATGCGCAAGGACACCGGGTTCCGGCAGCGCCAATCCCCTATGGAGGTCGTGGCATGAGGTTTACTCGCCCAGGATGGAGGGATAACACCCCGCAGAGTCATGTGGATAGAGGTCCACAGGACTATTCGACCCCAGTTATCTGTTATGAATGTTACCAATATGGGCATATCTCAACGCAGTGTACGCTCCCTTCGCGGGAAAGGTCGAAAATCATCGCTCAGTTCGAATCTCTCTCCCCAGAGAACCAAGCTCGTGTGCCGAGAACTTCCTACGAAGGCGCAAAGCACGCAATGGCAGTTCATTTGAGTGGTGGATCTATGGCGACTCAAGCCGCTCCTGTGGTAGGCCAGAATATGGAAGGAAGAGTCGAACCCGCGAACAGTCATCAAGTTGGTGCCCAGGACGGGAATCGGCCACGACAGGCTGGTCCTGCTCCGAAAAACTAGACTTGGGAGTCTCCCCAACGGGAGGGGCGTCTTCTGAGCCGAAGCTGAAGACGCCCGAGGCGCCTCCGCTTCACTCCCCGGCTGTTAGAATCCTAACAAGGAAGATGGCTGCCACTGACGTAGATTTGGAACACTGTGGTGTTCTTCGTCGCCCGTGGGTACGGTCCCGAAATTTCCGTGCTCCGGATAGAATCCTGGTAATGGCCAAGAGGAACTACAAGGACCTTGTAGTTGTAGTAGTATGCCGACCTTGGCCTGTCCACCCAATTCATGGTTAGGCAATTAGCTGTCCTGGATACAGGAGCTGCCCCCAACTTGATCAACGAGAAGCTAATCCCGCCCACTCTTCGGGAGACGATCCGTTTCGGCCCTGCTCTAAATCTCGCCGATGCGAACAATAATCCGTTGAGAACGGCTGGTTATATTACACTCCTTGTACGATTAGGAAATTGTTTGGTACAACTTGATTTTGTCGTCTGTGACTCATTGGCTGCACCGATTATTTTCGGTTGTGACTTCTGCGATCGGTTCGTGGAAGCCATCCGTCCGCGGAAACGCCAAGTGGAAATGGAAGACGGGTCGATACTGCCGATTGTTCGGAAACCGTTGCGAGCCGCTACGCGGAAGCACGTACCGCTGCCGGCCGCGCAACAAGCCTCCAACGATGGCATGGGGTCGACAAAACTACACGTCACGAAGTCCGTGCAGTTGCCCCCAGAATCCCAGGTATGGGTCGACGTCAACACCAAACAATGGGGCCTCCACACGATACAACCGTTACCGGCTTTATATGAACAGCGCCAAATCGCTCTCGCTAATGGAGTGGTCTCTATCCAACCAGATCAACCCTTCAAGGTCATGGTCGCCAACTTGGGAAAATCCACTCAGTGGCTGGTAAAGAACCAAGTGATTGGTACTGTGCTGCCACACCCGACTGCGGTCGTTCCGACGAAAATACCTATCGCCAAGGTTCTCGGAGTGTCTGACCCTAAGGAGGGGGAAGAGAGCGCCGAACCGCAAGTTGTTGAAGCCGTGAATACGGAAGAAGCCCAAGAAGACTCGGGTTCAGACAATCCGAGACCTCTAGAGGTTAGTCCTGTGCCACCTGGCAGTGATTTGAAGGATCCTGTTGAGGAATTGATGAAGCTTGATTTGGAGCATATACCGGAATCCCATCGGGAGAAGCTTCGCGAGATGCTGCGGGAATTCACTCCCATGTGGGACGGAACTCTAGGAACGATTGGAATAACTGAGCATTGCATTGACTTGCTTCCGAACACTCGGCCGATTGCACAACACCCCTATCGGGCCGGACCGAAGGCTCGGGAGGAAGAGAAGTCTCAAGTTGAGAAGATGTTGCGGGCTGGCGTTATTGAGGCCGCTCAATCCCCTTGGGCGTCACCAGTAGTGCTAGTTCCGAAACCGGATGGATCTTGGAGATTTTGTATCGATTACCGAAAGTTGAATGCGGTGACAGTGAAAGATGTATATCCGATACCCCGGATGGACGAATATATCGATTCTCTTGGGAGCGCGAACGTGTTCACCACCCTTGACGCTAACTGGGGATACTGGCAGGTTCCCATTAGGGAGAAAGACCGGGGTAAGACGGCGTTCGTATGCCATCAAGGCCTATACCATTTCCGGAGAATGCCCTTTGGGTTAACTAATGCACCCGCTACATTCCAGCGTGCGGTCGATATCTTACTGGCGCGATTTAAGTGGACCACATGTTTGGTGTATCTGGACGATATCGTCGTTTTTTCCAACAATCTGGATGATCATCTGACCCATGTGCGGGACGTTATGAGAGTACTGCGTGACGCAGGGATAACATTGAAACTCAAGAAGTGCGAGTTCTTCACCGAATCGGTCAAGTATCTGGGTCACATAATCCGTCCCGGAAAGCTTTCAGTCGATGAAGTGCGGGTCAAATCCTTGAAGGAGGCGAAACACCCGAGAACTCAAACAGAGCTGCGATCCTTCTTAGGACTGTGTAACGTATACCGACGTTTCGTTCCGAACTTCGCGGACATTGCTTCACCGTTGAACAAGCTCCTTACGAAAGGAAAACCTGTTGAATTGCACCCCTTTGGAGGCGAAGAGGCCTCCGCGTTCGCGGCATTGGTTGAAGCCGTGACGTCTCCGCCAATTCTGGCTCTCCCCAAACCTGGGTTACCCTATGAGGTCGACACTGACGCTAGCGCAAACCAGGTTGGGTGCGCTTTGTTTCAAACCGATGAGACCGGGGAACGACACCCTATTGGGTACTGGTCGAGATCGCTAAACGTTCATGAGCGGAATTACTCAGTTTCCGAGAAGGAATGTCTTGCCGTAGTCTGGGCATTGTCGACACTCAGACCATATTTGATGGGGACCCACTTTCGTGTACACACCGACCACAAATGCCTTCGCTGGCTGATGGAAATCACCGAACCATCGGGACGCCTGATGCGGTGGAGACTCCGACTGTCGGAATTCGACTTCGAAGTAGTGTACAAGAAAGGCTCCCTTAACCTCCAGGCGGACGCCCTATCCCGTTTGGGCACATCAGCTGAAGCCGAGCCTACCGAGGACGCCGAAATCCCATGTTTTATGGTTGGCGACCTCGAAGGGAGTATGGAAATTGTGACGGATGACGTTTGTGACGATATACTTGTCACACGACCCACTGAACCGGGTACCGGGTCATTTATACCCATCACGCCCGAGGAGATGATACGGGAACAGCAGATGGACCCCTTCTGTACACAGATACGAGCCCGTCTGAACGGTGGATACCACTTGCCCTTTCAGGTGAATAATCAAGGCTACTTAATAAGAAAGGTGTCACCGAACCCACAAATAGTGGTGCCGCACTCCTTACAGAGTCGGGTTCTTCACCTCTCTCACTATGTGAAGCTGGGAGCCCATCCGGGAGGAAGAAAGTTGTATCTCACATTGAGAAAGGATTTTTACTGGCCTGCAATGGCATTCGACTGCTATGCAGTACGTCGATCCTGTCAGGAATGTGCCAAAAACGACATCAAGCTGAGGAAGCATTCAAAGAAGTTGAAGTTATTCCCTGCAAGGGCGCCGCTAGAGTCTGTCGCCATTGACATTCTTGGCGAATTGATCAAAACCTCGCAAGGGAATCAATACCTCTTGGTGATCACCGATCGCTTCTCAAAGCTGGTACGGACTGTGCCGCTCAAGCGGATAACTGCTGCTGCTGTGGCTCAGGCGTTTGTTACCCACTGGGTCTTTGTCTATGGACCACCGGTACACGTGCTCTCCGACAACGGCTCCCAGTTCACGTCGAAATTCTTCCAAGACGTTTGTCGCATCCTCGACATTAGGAACCTGTTCACAACAACGTATCACCCCCAAACTAATGGTCAGGCAGAGAGATTTAATCGAACCATTCTTGGTGCATTGAGATCCTACGTTGCGAAACACCCCAAGACTTGGGATTTGTACACAGACGCCATTACATACGCGTACAACACCCAGGTACATCGGGTAACGTCGTTGTCCCCTTTCGAGTTAGTCCTGTCAAGGAGACCACCTCCTCTTGCCATTGAGTCACAGCCAACCATGGACGAGTACTCGACACCGAGGCTACACCGCGAAGCGTGGAAGAAATGGTTAACCACGATGGTGCCTATTGCTAAGCGCTCTATGGAGAAAGCTCAACTCGCCTACAAGCGCAATTTCGATAGCCGAATCCGTAGGCCGCTACCGCAGCTTCGGGTTGATGATTATGTGTTCCTCAGGAAGGAGTACTACAATCCTGAGAAGGAGAAGCGCCATAAGCTCTCTCCAATCGCCAGTGGCCCCTATCGGGTTGTATCCATACAGGAGACTACCGTCGTGCTTGATATCGATAATCAGCACGAGCGGGTATCGCGAGATCGAGTATATCGCGCACCGAGCCCTATACAGGAAGTTATCGCCGCGCCGGATACCGGAAACGGTCCATCGTCGCATCAAGTTACCGAACAGACGGGTACTGCAGCAAACCGTCCATCAGTTTTGCCCCACCCGCAGCGCGGTCTCGCTGACTTGCCTGAAACAACAGAGTTGCTCAAGGATAACCCCGGACTCTCACGGGTTACACCTACACCCTCTACTGAGTTACATGAGATTCACCCCTCGTCTACGGTATTGGCGCGAAATGCGGAAGCCGTATCGCACCCTAAGGAGGGGGAGGACAGTGTAAATCGCGCTCCGGTTGCTCCGGCATCCGCTGGACCTACCCGAGGTGCTGAGTCTCAGAGTGAGATGGAATCCCCCACTGGGAACGATCGCGCTGGCGCTACGTCGCGTGATTCCGAAACCTCGGCGAGGAACGAAGTCAGAAGAAGTGAAGAATCCCCTGCTGGGAGTGCTGCTGCTAAGGATGTTAGTGGCCCCGTTGGGATGCAATCCAAGTCGCTGGAACGCGCTGTAACTCGCTCGCGCGAACGTGCAGTATCCGCTGACCCCTTCGCGGGACGAAGCGGCATGGAAAGTGACGCATAGCCCACCTGGGAATGGCACGCAGTGGGAGAGTTAAGAAGACAAGAATCCTTGTGGATTGTGCTGGAAAGCCTTGGTCAGGAAGTGGAGAAGTCCCATGAAGGGCGCTGCTTAGCAGACGGAACGCTATAGTGCGTTGGACCCGGAATTACGGTAAATGGCACCGCGCGCAGTGCGCATGCGCAGCCCTATGGCGGGAGATTCGAGATTGAATACTGTAATCCCATGCCATTGCTGGAGAGTGGTGCCCGCCGCTTAGCGACCGCTTGCCGGAAACTGACACTGTAGATACCGTTCACGGGATGTGTGGCACACACGCGCGCGCCACCATCCAATGAAAATGGAGTGCACGGCCGGATATGCGCCGTGGCCCAGCGTTCCGCCGCCCTGCACAGGGAGTGCTGTAGGCTACTTCTCCGTCGCAACGGCTCTCCTGCGACCAAAGTGAAAGTGGTTCCGCAAAACGGACGCTACCGTTCGTCGGTTGGCCGCCCGTTTGGGAAAGAAAGGAGCTCGCCGGACTCCGGAGATCGAGAGTTTTCGGTTGAACTCACTTGTGAGGCAATTGGACGCCCGTCTCGGGAGTTAGCGCACTCCGTCAGGACGGCTTGAGAAGACCGAAGTCCACCTGTCCACCGCCCCGAAGATCGGTTCAACGCCTCCAAGGACCACTAACCCGCGTGGGTACCACTGGACATCACTGCCCAATGTCGGGAGAAGCACCAGGAGATGCCAAGGATGGCGTATACCCACAGGAATTCGTGGTAGATCGTATCGTGGAACACGAGAAAAGCCCCGAAGGGAAGCTACTGTATAGAGTCCGTTGGTACGGCTATTCCCCAGAGGAGGACACTTGGGAGCCAATTGAACACCTCCCTAGGTCCAAGGTCTTGTCGTATCATCGCCGGCCTCGGACACCATTGCCTCCAACGTTGGACAATGCGATGGAGGGGTAGCCCGTTAACCGGTGCAGCTTACAGTTCTCGTGCCCGCTCTGCGGTTTGAAGAAGAGAAGAGTGACGCTCGAGAAGAGAAGATGAAGTCAAGAAGTAGGAAGAGATCCTCTGTATAATAGGAGAGAAGTGTTAGTAGTAGTAACCACCGAATTATCGGGACAATGCCGCATTGCGGAAAAGTAGAAAATGCCTAAAAAGGAGAAAGAAGATATCTACGCCGAGAAGCCATGGAAGGGAAGAGAAGAAGGATGCTGAGAATCCTATGGAAGGAAGAAGGAGAAGGTCCTGAAGAAGGAAGAGGAAGAAGTAAGAAGAAGAAGCTCGTCGCCGAGAAGCATACCTCGACGAGGGTAAGGGGAAACTTGCCACTAGCTGGCTTTAATTGGAAACTATCACAAGACACTCTAAGATTGTGGGAAGACCTCATGAGGGGCTAACCGCCAGTGGAGGGAGCACCGCTTCCCGCGTTGGGATTCTGTGAGAAGTACTCGCTCGCGAGGGCCGCTAGCCCTGCGATGGTGTTCACGCCCGGAGGGATTGGCACGCCATGAGCCTGGAGATCGGCCCGAAGGGAAGCCACGCTTCCGGCCCAATTTGCCGGTTGTGCGGTGGGAGCTATCAAGGACCATCCCTCAGGGGCAGGAGCGCCCTCCGTTGGGACCGCAGTTGCGTTCGGGTCCGTATTCGGAATGCCAGTGAGTTGGCCTGTTCCGGCAACGACGGCGATCTCATCATTATCCACCATTGGATCAGGGACATCCGAGGGCACGGCATAGTCCTCAGGGAACACAAATCCAACTGGGTGACCTACCGGCATAGCGCGGGGAAGTGCGGCCATCGCGTTCGCTTGCTCTTGAGAGATGAGCTGGCGCTCCCACGGGTCGTAGTACACCCAGACCCCGGAACGGGTGGAAATTCGCCCCGGTGATCGGTCGCGGAAACGCTGTCGCCTGTCAGGCTGCCAGGCTACCGGAACTCGGTCCCAATCGACCCTGTCGATTACATCCAGCAACTCCCCAACCTCTTCCTGGTTAGCCTCGGAACCCAAGGGGTAACGAGATCAATCCTTCGAAGGAGCCAACTCAAATTTGGAGGAAGATACCACAAGCGGAAGTGATCATAGACATCCCACAGGAGGTGAACCGCGACGCGGGCAGCGCACTCGGCGAGTACCAACGACCAATAGCCCGAGTCGGGATTGTCTATCAACCGCGAGCCGATATAGTAGATGCTCGGCGGGAGTTCAGCAAAACACCCCGCAGGGACCTCTACCCGACTCCACCACGATGGAAGGCCCACGTATCGGGACGGTAAGGCATCGAAGCGCAAACGATCGACCTCCAAATTTGGATACGGAATCAGAAGTCCCCGACGGGAGCGCGCATTCCGCTCAAACCGGACCCGCCTCTCGAAATCATAGAGATCACGGTTGTGACGCCTACTCCGTGACAGGTATCGGAACTCTGCCCTCAGCAAGGGACGACTCCACAAGAGGATATCAGGATCCACTTCACCCAAGTGATACCGATGCTCCGCTTCCGGAAACTCCGCCAACGCGTTGCCATATGAGACCTCCCCGTAGGTACGATAGTGCGACACGTCGAAGTCGAATTCTGCCGGAATCGGATGATCATATCGCAACCTTCCAACCCTGGAGTAAGCCAAACGAGCCATCTCCCCACGCGCTTGGTCAAGGGACTCCCCGCGTTCACATCGGAGCAAGTGAGGTTCTACCGCAATGCGGGTTCGCCACTCGCGGGAGCGTACTGCATCTCGGGGGATCCCACCTGGGAGCATTCCGTTCACGGCGTAAGAATCGATGAGAGCCTCATCGGCAACCGCTGTCGGGTGGAACCACGGCGCGCGGGAGAAGATAAGGCCCTCGCGGCGTATATCCCGATTCACGAGGGACTCACGACTAATCCACCCACGGGGGTTCACCGTCAACGGGACAGCCTGCTCGGCATTCCAAGCAATGGCGTTAGGATCGAAAGCCTGCTGAGTAGGAGCAACTGGAGGAGCCGGAGGCATCGGAAGAGGAGCACCCGGATGGGGATACGCCTCGTAGAAGCTGAAAGGAGCCACCGCTTGCGGGACAGGAGCTTGCGCTTGAGAAGGGAAGAATCCGAGATGGTTGTACCCCGCGTAGGGTTGGTTGAGCGGACCACCGTACGGATTCCCTTGAGGGAGAGGAGCTGACTGAAACCCACCAAAGTATTGGGAGGGGCCTTGAGGAGGATGTCCTTGTTGTGACGCACTGCCCGAGGGCACCTCAGACGCCGCTTGCGGAGCTGACGACGAGTTCCCCGGGAGCGGGTTGGTATGGAACGGGTTCGGATTCATTCCTGCTAAGGGAGGAGAAGAAGCAGTTGAGACTGGCAGCGAACGCCGAGGTATCGGAGGAGAAGGAGGAGTTATATCCGAAGTCGGAGGCGAAAGCCGCTTGCGTGGAAGAACCAAGTGGTCGGTAGAACCCTGAGGGGACGTCATATTTATACTCCCGATGTCGGTACTTCGCCGTCGCGCTCGCGCTCGCGCTCGAACCTAAGGAGGGGGGAGATGTGGAGCAACGGCTTTCCGCTATCGGATGCCAT
>VCMS01000062.1:0-49332 GCA_022539475.1 Gracilaria domingensis
GTGAGGAAGACATGGATCCGTACGGCTGACTTAATAAGTTCCGCGCTTCGGTCAGGTGGGCACTTCATTATATTCTGTGCCATGGCACAGTTTCATGTGTGGCACAGGATACTTTCGGAAACGGCGAGTACGAAAGATGAAGCTGGAAGCGAAGGTAAACCAGAACTCATGCCTTCGTTTAAAGTGGATGCGAATCCACTGGTGTTCATCCGGGATCGCAGTAATGTTGGAGGGAATCCACGGAAGTTTGGGATACAGCCCGTAACGGAGTACGCCGTTCATGGGGTGAAGCGTGGATTGCGACCATCGGAGGAAGCCAGTCTTACTCCATTTGAGGAGAACAATTTCATTCCTTCCACTTTCCCGGCTAACAGGAATGTAATTGACCGGGTGCCCAAACCGAGGGCGGGGGAGTGGTTGACATGGAAGGTACATGAGCCAGGTAGCTCAGTACCAGGTGGGCAGTACATAAGACCGGAGCAGAAGTCGAGGGAGTTGATGAAGGAGTTGATATGTCGCTTCACAAGACCGGGTGATCTTGTCATGGACATGTTCGCGGGAACTTTTTCTACGGGTATGGCGTGCCTATCGCTGACAAAGCATAGGAAGTTCTTGGGGTGCGAGAAGAATAGGCCATGTTTCAGCCATGCGAAGCACCATCTAACGACTCTTATGGCCGAAGTTATTCGGGGGGGGAAGAATGACATCCTGGTTGAACAGGAGGTGGTGGATGCGGCTTCAACGACCTATGAACGGGTTCCACATCGGGACCGAGGTCGGCTTGAATGGGAGGCTCCATTTGGTTACCCCCAGTACCAAGTGATGCCTGGACATATTACTCAGTTCCTAGGAAGATACTGGAAGGACTGGGACTTTGTCGACAAGTGTGGAGAGCGTACTGTAGATCTTTGGGAGGAGAAGTACCGAGGAGCTCTGAATCTTATGGATATGCATATGCTGTTGACTGTTGAAGCCAATCGATATCGCTTACATATAGCATCTTCTAAGATCCGACATCCCCGTGCTGGTATGGGGGTGTTCACGGAACATAAGATATTGGCTGGGGAAACTATCTGTCATTTCTATGGAACTTTGGTATACACGGATCTGACGAACCGGAAGGAAAGACACTTAACGTATGGAAGTGGCTGTCTCGGAGCAACTCCAGTGCGGTACAAGTTGTTTTCTATGATGGTCACTGTGACTGGTACGGAGTTTCTGCACCTGAGGAACAGACCAGGACAGGCTCAGGATAGAAAGGAGAGCGAAGTCTACATTGTCCCGGCGCCTTTTTGTATCGGGGGCTACATTAACGACGCCGGATATCATGCCGGGGATCCCGATTTATCGGAGCCCCGGTCAAACAGGACTCGAAGTGCCAATGTGCAGGTGGTGGAAGCGAAGTCCGTGATACAGTTCAAGTCAGACCTTTCTAACTATGCTCTACTTCGTTGTAGAGCAGTAAGAGATATTGAGAGGGGCGAAGAGTTGTATTTCGACTACGGAGAGCAGTACGCCTGGGACTGGGCTCTGACATTGGAGCAATAGATGAGTTCAGTAGCGAATAGAAAGTAAATATGCTTGTGAGTGTTGCAGCTGCCTGCAATACGCGTTGTTGTACATGTACACTGGAGCTCTTCATCTGTAACGGCGATATTTGCGACCCATTGGGCACCTCAAATTCCTAAAAAGCAGGAACTGCGGAGTCTCCCGGAATATCTGAACCATGCACCCCCCCCCCCCACCCCCTCCCCCCTCCCCAACAATTTCGTTTCATTACCCTGTTTATCTCCACAGCATGGGTATAACGCCGAGAAAGCGAAATAGTACGCAGCGGAACAAGAGTGGACAGAAGAAGAGAAGAGCATCGGATGATACGAATCAGGCTACAAGCACCGCACTTCTAAACGGAAGTCGTCCTCGACGAAGGAGAGAGTCAGTGGGCGTCCTTCTACAGGACCCTCTCGCCCATCTCACAGCGGAGCGTCTTCCGGGATTGCGTCAAGAATTCGTGGATCAGCGAACGATGTCGTGCCGTCAACTGCCGATAATGCAAATCGTGCATCTGTCTCTGCTCCTCAAGAAGATGAGGTAACTCGCCCAGCGGGTCAGGACAGGAGGGCATGACAACTGGAACCGAAGAGGTTCGTATGACACCCAAACCTTCATGTCCCCGGCCGATATCGAAGACCGGAGCTACTGGGGCGCGGGTTACGCCGCCCAGTGGATCTGGACAACAAGGGACAATGACGAGAAGTCGTGAGAGTCCTAGTATATTAAGATCGTCACGTCCATCCCTCTCTTCTAGAACTGGGGCCGCTATGAATCGTATCATGCCTCGCAATGGGTCCGGACAAGGGAGAAACACAATAAGAAATCGAGAGACAACTGATAGACGAGTTACTTTTCGACCTTCCCCTCTTTCCAGAACGGGGGCCGTTGCAGCTCGTACGAGGCCCAATTCATCTGATATACCATGCCATGGAGGAGGACATACACGGGAGTTGGAGCTCGGAGCCGTGCCAAGGGTGGACACAGAACGCCTGCAGCCTCTCGTGGCTAAGGCTATGGCACATGAGGATAGTTCCGATAACGAAATAACACCGAATCCTGCGGCATTACCGGGGCCTGTCGCCGAAGAAGCTAGGGAAATAACGGAAGATATCCAAACTGGTGTGAATTCAAGCTCTATGAACAGACCTGATCTTTTAAATGAACTGAATTGCTTGAAAGAAAAGGTTAAGACGCTACAAGAGGACTTGATGGTTCGGGGAATTCTAGTGAAGGTCGCCCAAGAGCAGATTACGGCTTTGAAAAAGAGGCTTGAAGAGAAGGATCTAGTCATTGAAGGGCTAAGAGGGGCACTGAAACAGGAGGGAGATAGGAGTACACGTGCTGGTGAACCTGGGCAGACAGGTCGAAAGAAGCATAAAATTGAGGTGTGCGACGAGTTTCGAGGGGTTGCTCGAGCAGTGTATCACAACATGCTGACGTGGGCAAGGAGAAAACAAGTGAGCTATGGCTCGAAGGTGAGTCGCTCACCCGAAATTGGGGTAACCGTGCCGAGAAGGTGGAAGACGCAACTGAGAGTGGGGAAGGGCTTATTGAGCCGGAGGAAGGTGGTTCATACATGGTTCCTAAAAACCCCGTGGAGCTCTTGGGCAGTTTTGGCATGTTCACACCGTCGGTAGAGGGGGGGCCAGATGCTTTGCTGAAGAAAATGGTTGAAAGCGAGTTGAAGGAGTTGAGCTGGAAGGTATTAGAAAAGCATCTCTTACCGACAGGTGTATACTGGAACTTTGTGCAGATATGTGCCTTAGGCAGAGAATGCGGCAGACCATGAGTGACGTCGTGGGCGTTCGTAAGAGAAATACGAGGGATAAACTATTTCTGCTCCTGGGGTACGATCTGATTTGGAGAAGAACAAAGCTGGTAGAAGAGAATGCTGACGAACTCACAATGCAGTTGAAGGAAGCGCAGGAGAACATACTGCGTCTTGACGAAAATGGTGTACCGAACACTTCATGGTGGAGAAAAGCCCCATTTGTTCGTCTAAAGTACTCCAATGCGGACAATGTCGAGGATATGCCGACGGAAGATCAAGACTTGTTCTTCCGAAACCGTGTCGGGGTACAAGTGCTGAAGGAGTTTATTGGGTATGATGTGGAAGACAAGGATACGGGCAACTTTTTAGATGGCACAATACTGTTGCTCGCACGTTTGGACGCTTTGGTGCTGACGGTTGTGAGCCTTCTAAGTACGGATGTGTCAAGGGGTGGCCAGAGACAGAAACTGTTTACAAAGAAGTTTGCTGAACTGCTACCTCTGTGTTTAAAGAATGTTCTGGGGGATGTTAGGCAACATGTCTTGAGGACCAATTCCAGGAGTTTCATAATTTTGGAACGACAACGGAAGATTGGACTAAGGTTCTTGGTAATGACATGAGAGAGGCTACATTTGGATATCGAATGCCGTCGAACGGAAGACTTTACCTCACTGTGAAAGAACAATTTTTTATTGACAGTGTGAGCCGAAGATTGGGGTCTATTAGCGATTGCTTCGTTGGTGAATGCGAGGAAGGGGATATGGAGTTCAAGGAAATGGACATGAACGATTTCGGAATTAACACAGGATCACAAGAAAAGGCACCACAAGGTGAACATGTAGAAGATGGAGCCCTTAATGTTTAAGGCTGTACAAGATCAACGTGCTCAGTTGGTCCTTCATCTGAATCATGATAGAATCGATTGATGTAGAATCGGTGTTGGAACCATTGAAGTGGAGGACAAAAAGGTGGAGCAGGGTAGTTTGATCGAACAACATGGACAGTTCCCTGTAGTGCAGAAGCCGGAACCATCCCGTACCAAGGAGTTAACTCTACGATAGTCTCCGCTTTGGAATGACGAGGGAACGGAAGAGTGTGGTTCTTTTCATCGTTTGTAGCCCACCGTAAAGATATGCATTTCAATATGTGGTCGATGTTTGTTGCGGGGGGTAAAACCTCGAAATACCGGACGAATGCCACCTCTGGTGCGGTAAGTGCAGAATCAAGGAGAGATATTCGAATCAGAGCGACTACCTGGGCAACCCAAGTCTCTGAATCTTCTCCGCTTACCAATACAGTGGAAAACTTTGGCTTTCTACTGGGACCAAATGCTGTAGAAGCGAAGACACGTTGGATGATGGGGTATTTGGGTCGTCCCAGCTTAAGTGCCTTAGAAACGAATCGAAGTGTTCAAGAGTCGGAACGAAACCGCCTTTCACGAGGGCCGAATTCACCAGAGTTATCCTTGTCTTTTCTGGGAAGTATGTAATAGAGTGCTCATCCAGTGTTTCTTTCACGAGACTGAGGAAAGGAGGAAGGGCCTGTTCACCAATTTGATCAAGAATCGACCTTGTGTCCGTACTTGAGAACATTTCTCTAACAGCAGTCCATGTTTTTGAACTGGACATACTTGAAACACAATGTTGAAGAGCTCGTAAAGTGAAAGAACGCCCTCTCATTGCAAACCGAGGAAGCTGTGTGGAAGTTCCTGGTAAACCTGGATTACGCTGGTAAGGAGTATTGCCATTCCATTGCTTTCTAACATGTCCGTGCTCAATGGAGCGAATAGTCTCCTCCACAGCCGTTGCTGTTCTTCTGGACGTCTTTTTGTAGTGTCTTTTAAATAGCAGGTGTGCATGTTCGTATATGCCTGCGTCGTAATACTTGATACTTCCCAGACGGCGAATATCGTCCACGAGATGATCGAGAAGATGAAACTTCAGGTTCCAGTCTGGAGGGATGAAAATCCGCCAGAGTCTTTGTTGCGGAACGCTTGAAGGCTTCAATCTCCGAACTAAGACACAGGAGAGAGCTTTCAGTCCAATACGGGTCACGATTGTATCTGAATAAGGTCGAGAGCAAGTCCGAGTACTGAGAGAAAACGGTTGTGATTGGGGCAACGTCCTGTTCTCCACAGCATATGTCAAAGAATGCTCCTATGAAGGGAAAGACCATGTCAAGTGCTTTGTAGTTTTTGGCCTCCAGCATTCCACGGAGACCGTCTTTCGTGAAGATACCATTCAAAGATTTGCCTTTCTCCTGCGTGGAGAAATCGATATGTAAACCTTTGGCAGGAGAATCGCGTTCTATGGCAGCTAGAATTGCGTTTGCATGGTTGAGGAGTTGGGTGCGTATCGTTCGAAATGAACGCGATGCAGATGTTCCTAATGTGGTGCACAGGGTGTCTGACTGCAGTCTCTCGATTGTGGCCGTTTTTATCAACTTTGAGATGCCGAGATGCAAGTTGTGTAATGGTTCGAATGAGAACAGACTGTATGGAGACAATCCCGGGATCATTCCAAGGCTTACGGAAGTTTCGAGGAACGAAGGAATGAGAGATATGGAATTTGAACGCATCAGAGTATCCGCTTGAGATCTCCTCTCCCTCGCACGACGTGGACGTCTTTCCGCCTCGTCTTTTTGTGCATGTTGCAAGATAGCTGTGTATGTCTTTCGGATGCTTTTCGTGTGCTTTTGAGAACGTCCGTTGAATGAGGTGGGAATAGGACTGCATAAAGATGAGCGAGGGGCTTTGCATCTATGACACGGGCTTTCCGTTTTGGTGCCATGAAGAATAGACAGAATGTCCTTAGCCTCAGGAATATCCGCACAATAACTTGCAAGCAGAGGATGGCACACTCGACTTAGTTTGTCTTCGCCGATGAACTGAAAACCTTTCTGCGTGAGATTTAGAATGGGCTCCAGGACTTGACGAAGAGATTCTTGAAGGATTTGCATCCTGGACTCGCGTAGAGACTTGCTAGAAACAAATGGCATTGCGTCTGCTTCAGATGCGGAAACCTCGATCAGTGTGGTAGGGAAGTATGCCACTACTGTGAGGTCATCACGGATACACTTACGGCGAAGCTGGTCGGAGAAGTTGAGAAATATGAGGTGAAGAGGATAGGCGGTAACCGATGTTTGCTTTAGAGTTGTTGAAGACTTATCGGTGTATACCTGCAGAAGACCTACGAAAGATTCACTGTAACTTATTTCTTGGGAGTACCACACTATTCTACTATCCAAAGAGCCCATGACCATTTCCTTAAGTTTTGAGGTGGCGTCTCTTGCGAGAGAGCCGGACATGGGGTGAGATATTTTCGTGGAGTGGGTCTGAGGTATAGGGTGGAAGAATGTGTTTTCGTTTTAGCCAACTGGAGCTGTTTCACAAGTGTCTGAACGGGGTCTCTCGTGTAGAGGGTGGCGCTGAACTTACATCCTTCTGGCGAGACAGTTCTGCGATTGAAACCGTCCTTTGAGGCGTATCGTTCGAAAATGGCCTTCTTCAGTTCTGTACAGCGCTTGGAACTTGTTATGCTCTCGTTGAATCGCTTTTGCGAGAATCGCGGGTCCCGAAGTAGCCCAATTAGCTCGTCCGCCTCACGATGACCAAGGTTGGAAGCTACTGAAGCCAGACAAACCGTGAGATAATCCATATGCAAATCACCGAGGGCCTCTCAGAAGGCACTGGGCGGGAACTGCTTCCGTGTTCTCGCTCTAATGACGCGGGAGCCGGGGAAGGAGAAACACAATGCGAAGTGTCCGGAATGGGAGGGGCGCACGGAGTGGGGTCGACGATGTCCTCGGACACTGGAAGCTCGGGAAGGCGACAAGGGGCAGTGACCGTTTCGGAAGATGCGGGCGCGGGTGCGGAAAGCTTGAGACGCTTGCTTCTCCGAATGGGCCGGCTATTGTCGTCTTCCAGCGCTGCTTTCAGACGAAACGGGCAATGGTTGACATGCTGTTGAAGGGATAAGACTCCTCGGCGAGTAACGAAGGGGCACCCACGCTTCTTATGTGTACAGTAGTAGACCATGGGAAGAAGAATTGAACGAGAAACGACGACAAAGACTGCAAGGGAAGGGCGTCCGAAGGGAGAAGGAGGTCGAGCGACAGTCAAGATCGACGTCATGCTGAGAACGGAGAATATATTTTGAGTTTAAATCACGTGCTTTCGTTCAAAAAGGAACGTAGGTACACGTCGACCTCAACACAAGGGTGTACTTCTCGTATTATCTACCACTGGTTATAAACCTGTGGTTTCGCAACGTTGTACGCTGTACACCTGTCCAATCTCGCACAGAAAAATAAATCTCTTCCCTCCGCCGCCGCCGCCGCGCCTCCGACGTCCGACCTTCCCTTACCGTCGTGATCCGTGCCATCCACATCCTCGCGTTATACTCTCCTCCGTCCTTCTTTTTTCCTCCCTGTACTTTATGGAGGTTCCTTAAAGTAGAGGGCGGAAAAGAGTAGGACGGAGTCATCCGTATCTCACGGATGTATTCCGTGCAGTCTTTTCGTAGGTTCTCTTCCATATTCTTCTATGTATCTTTGCTCTAAACTAACCCATCCTCACCACGTTTTTTCGCGCTATTCGACATGTAAACGGCAGAAAATAAGCTTTGGGTTACCGGGTTCCCGTTTTCAGCCTCCAACTCGTTCCATTTGTTCAACTACGTTCTGCTTACGATATGTTCCATCTTGTTCTACGTCTTGCTACTAACATTGACGTGATTGAAGGTAACCACTATTTGACGTGCGTCCTTTGTATTTCTTCCGACGTCCACAACGACTGTAAGTACGCAACCAGTTTCATTTCGTCTCTCAAGATCGATCTCTGACTGCTCGTGTAACCTATCACGCGGTATTGCCGATCTTGGTTCACTTTGTTGCGCCATAGGCGTCTCTAGCTTCTCGCATCTTGCGCTACTTTTGGTTTGTTGGCGATCTTGGTTCCGCCATAGACTCTTCTCTCTTCTCGCGTCTTGCGCTGCTTTTGGTGTATTGGCGATATTGGTTGATATTGGTTGACTGGCTCGGGCGATAGGTTCATCATTGGCAATCTTGGTTGACTAGGTTGCGCCATAGGATGGTCTCTCTCTTATCGCGTCTTGCGTTACTTTTGGTGCATTGGCGATATGGTTTGACTTGGTTGCCTCATAGACTCGCCTCTCTTCTCGCGCCTTACGTTGATCTTCTTGTATTGGCGATCTTGGTTGACTGGCTTGCGGGATAGTCGATTCTGGTACTTGGTTGCGACATAGGCTGCTCTCTCGTTTATCGCATTTTGCGGTATGTTTGCTGCATGGGTATTCTTGGTGTCGTTGCTTGTGAGTTCTCGCTTCGACACCTTTCGCGGTTTACGATGATATGGTGGGCTGGTAATCTAACCGATCCCTTTCCTGCTTCTTCTTCCGTTTGCGAGTTACCAGGTCCCTCGACTTTTCTAGCGCAACGTTTCTGTTTTGTTTTATCAATGGTACGTTCCATCGCATTTCAAATGTACCTAACGGATCATTGACTAACTTATGGATACTTTCTGCTTGCGTATACAGGTAAATGACTTTTGATGCGGACGTAGCTCACGAGTTGCAGGTGCAGGTTCCTCAAGTAGGGAACCATGCATCTGGGCATGGTTCCCTACATGAGGAACGGAGAGGATGAAGCGCTTCGCGCCTCATCCTCTCGGAGTGCGTATGTGTTCTACCGTTACCGCAATTTGGTGCAGGTGCCCTCTGCGGCATCTGCCGCAGATTGCGCCTACACCCGATCCATCATGGGGAAATGGTACATGTAATATAGCGAAGTAGTGGTTAGCAAAAGCGGTCGATAGAAGAATAGATACGAATAAAACGGTATGATTTCATAATGGGCATCATCTGTACTAGCACCAGTATTCCATGCGTTGCAGGGTATCATTCCGAGGTATCGTGTAATGTGCACCTTAATGGAAACTGAACCTAGACTTCGCGAAATACAGTTCAGGTAGCCCTCGACTAAAGAACTAGCACGAGTGGAAAACCCACCAGTATTTACTGCACAGCGATTCTGGACGACCCAAGCAATTATCTGCAGATTTTGAAATAATTGATCTCGATATTTTTTCAAAAAATTTACTGGACGACCCTTGCCAATTTCTGGACGACCCTCGCCAAAAACTAGCATCTGCAAGAGACAGACGAAGTGATCCGACTCTGTATAGAGTTTTGCCGTGTTTACAGAAACCCGTGCATTACCGTTGGAGGATCTCGCCCCGCTCCGGGCACAGTGCCGAGGAGACCCTACCCGTCGCGTGTGGGTGTTGTTTGGTTGTTGTTTTCTGTTGCTTTCCCTCTCGGTACTACACCTGTCGTTGGTCGTGTTTCATCGTTGCCGATACCACCCCATCTCTGAAGTTTCTCATCGTTTCCTCACGACGTGGCCTAGCACCTCCGTAGGTATAGCCAGTTGCCACTTCGGCCTTACAACCGAATTACGGTGGTACAGAGGGCTGTGTCACTGGTCTGCCATCTCTCACGACAGCGGACCTTCGGACAGTCTGGTGGGTTTCACTCTTCCGAGTTTGCTCCACATCTGGTTGACATCAGACCGTAAAACACGGACGTCGCTCGAAACATCCCGGACACTGGCTTCATCGAGCCGTTGCCGGAGTTTCGTAATATCCCGGATGAGGCCCACTTGGGAGTTCTGCAGGATGCGAAACTGAGACTCTAATTCACGGAGGGTATACTCGTCGGGTCGCGACGACATAACGTCAACCGCTGCGGCGGCATCAGCCGCAGGTGCGGTTTCAGTTGGCCCACGAGTGGGTGGGGTCCCGTTATCAGAACGGAGGCCCCGGGAAGCCGGTTTCGGATCGCCATTGCTTGGGACATCCAGTGCGTCCTTCGGCAACGAAGGCAAACTTGCCGGCAAGCCGGACGAACTGGGCACAGAAGCGGCACGTGGCGCGCTACTCCTGCGACGGGACGACATCGTTTACCGACACAGTCGGCCAATTGGCAACCAAAACAACTTCCGAAAACGGACAATGAGAGAACCGTGAGAACGTATATTCCCAACTATCTGGGCTCCAAACAAACGAACCAACTCCAACAAACGTTGGCCAATAAAGCCGATTCTAGGTCGGGAGACCAGTTTGTGGTGAAAACTCGGTGACGGGAAAACAACAGCCGCGTCGCGGAAGAGCACCGACAGGGGTGTTCGAACCCTGCTCCCTACAGGGGTAGGCGCAGTGACAGAACCCTCCGATAGGGCCAACACCAGTCGGGTGTAAATCCGGGTGACCCCGATCTGGGCCTGCAGTCGGAGGTAAAGGGGGTAGAATCGGCGTAGGTATCCGGATGGTTCCGGCGAGCCACAGCGAGTGGGGGTATCCAGCCCTACGGTAGGGGACGACAAAAGATTAGCCAGCGAGCCGCACTGCGGAGCACTGACTCGAGATAACGGGAATAAGTCCCGAGGCTAATGGGCCAAACCTGTATGACAGGGCAGAGTATCGAAGAGTCGTAAGACGGAAGTAAAAACAATAGAATAGGTAGTAAAGGTGCCGTGACGACGGATTAGTACT
Source organism: Gracilaria domingensis (assembly GCA_022539475.1). Lineage (NCBI taxonomy): Eukaryota > Rhodophyta > Florideophyceae > Gracilariales > Gracilariaceae > Gracilaria > Gracilaria domingensis. The sequence continues at coordinate 10,896 of VCMS01000062.1, forward strand.
CCTCAGAGATGGAGGTTGGTTGATCAGCCCGGAATTGCGGCGGTATTCCCCAGGATGAAGCTTGTGACCGTGCGCAAGCGGCAAGAAGATCAGAGCCAAAGGCCTCATTGAGGTTTACTTCCCGTACCGTGGCGGTAAGTGCCGCCACTTATATACGGCACTTGAAAATATCAATTAAAATATCTAACTATCCCGCGTTGCCGGCCAATACACTACAGGTGTGCCCCCGTGGCAGGCTTGCCACGGCGCCCGCGCGATCGGGCCAACTTGGCACACGTGTGCAGAAATACTACCCTTCCTAGTCATACCCCAAAATAGGGGCACTACCCCAGTAGCCTCTCATAACCTGAGGTGTCGAAGCCGGTAACGGATCAACAAACTATGAAAAGCACCTCGGTGCATCCCCACAAAGGGCGTTTTGCTCTACAATTCCTCCGGAATTGTTGTTCGAAGGATCAACAAGGGAGAAACGTAGAGGAGGAGAAGGATTCTCACGAACAGGGGTGGGTGGTGTTGGGTTGCTGGAAGCGTTGGAAGCGGCAGAACGCTGAGTGTATTGGATATTCCTATCCGCCACTGCACGATCTTCAGATGTAAGGTATATCGTGTGAGACAAGCGAAACATAGTACGCTGCGAAGGATGATCAGCCAATTGACCTCCAAGTTTGACGATAAGTCTCGACAAAGCACTCATTAAAGCAATATTTGACGCTATTGGTTGGCCAAATAGAACATGAGGGGAAAACTCGCCACGAATTAATTCGATAAGATGATTCCCGGTAAGATCATCAACATCCTCTTGATACGACCTTACAGTATTGCATAACTCCTTCTGAGAATCGTTTAAAACAACAATTTTTGCTAAAAAAAGACTTGTAATCTCAGGAGTAGCAGAATGACTTGGTGGAGTCCGAAGATTATTCTCTGAGTTTGCCGGTTGAGGAAACAGAGAACGGTGTGGTGTGAGGGGATTCGTGGCATTGTTTTGTGACTGAGAACGGGTAATTGGCGGGAGCCTTTCTTCGAAAAGTTTTCTAAAAATATCAATATTGTAAGTACAAAAAGACCTTTTAGTGTTCTTTCCAGAAATATTACTTTATTAAATTTAGGGTTTCAATGCAAATCTCTATATATATTTTTTTCTTTTCTTATTATTATTATTTTTTCTTTTTATTTCTTGTTTTTTCTTTTTTTTGTTTTTTCTTTTGTGTTTTAGAGATAGAAATTTTAAAGGCTACTAATTTATTTCGGTGATTTTCCTAAAACGCGCCTATGCCGTCGGCTATTGTAATGAACGTCAATGTCGTGCTTTTCGCGAAATGACAGGTTGCACAACGAGCAAGATAGTTCTGCACGCGTCAGACGTGATCGTTTCAGGGGACGCCTGTGTCGGCTTTCCTCCACGTGTATGTCCAACGATCGCTTTGTAGGTAAACCGACGTCGCAAAGCGCACACTGCCAAAATAGAAGTCTTTTTGTTTTCTTTTTTGACTTTTGTATTGCCACTCGTTGAATGTGTATCGCGACACCCTCTTCAAGTCAGAACACGTGTCGACGTGGCGTTATGTCACGGCGAGCAATCACGAAGTCACGCTGCGTTACGCTTTGGTCACGATCTGTAACGCTCTGGTCACGGGTGTCACGTTACGGCCACGATGGTGACGATGCGACGTGTTACGCGGTAACGCGGCGGTTGGGCGACGCTTGGCGACAGGGCGCGGGCGCGGAGGCGGATCGTGGCGCAAAAATCCGTCTGTCGCAACGGACCAAGAGGACAGAGACGGAGAAGGTGGGCTTGGCGCGGTGGGTGCGGGGCCCGGAGAGGTAGGGAGGGGATGAGCAGGGGCGACGGGGGCAGGCGCGGTGCCGGAGAAAGGGGGCGCGCATCGCGCAGTGGAGGGCGGCGCAGGAGGACTAAACTGGGGGCGGGTGGGCGGCGTTGGCGGAGCGGGAGGAACAGGCTACGCGGGGGGAACAGAGCAATTGGCTCTAGGCGGCAACGGCGACGGGGATGCAGACCGGACGTATGGCGGGGGCCTCAGAGGGCACGGCGGCCAGGCGGCAGGGGAAGTGAGGCGGAACGCCGGAGAAGGGGTAGGGCTGGCCTCGATGGGCTCTAATTCCAGAACTGCGGCGGCTGGATGCGGAGGTGTAGGCGGCGGCGAAGAATAGTTGGAGGAACTGTAGCACGACACTGTATGAATAAACGTAGATGGTTAGTCTAGTGTTCACACAGTACGAAGAAGTAGCTTATGAATAAACTTACTCTTTAGTTGTGCCTTTAGGCCAGTTAAGAACTGTTCTAGTGCCTCGCACCTCTTTACTATATAGTAGTGAGATAGTGTAAGGCCTGTAGAAACAACCGCTTACGAATTGATTCGCGAATGTCGTTCGCAAGAACGGGTTGAGTGGAAACGAATAAACTTGTGACCGGGCTTGGAGACTGCAAGCCCGGTCTTCTTCACTTTATATACTATCTTAGAGTGTGCAATTTGGCGCGAAAGAAAGCGCAGCACATACACTCTGAACGTTTTACGTTCAGAGTGCTACCCACGAACCAGCAAGGTGCCTGGCGCTAATCGCGGTGTGCGCCACATATTCGAAACCATCAGCCACCCAGTTATGAGTGTCGAGACTGCCCAATTGGGCTGCAACGAAGCATGCTGTGAGGAAGAAAAGAGGGGTGAAGGAAAAGTGAGCGGTGCATGCGCTGCGCCGCTCATTTCTTTATTTTGAGAGGTACGCTGACACGCGCAGGGCGCACTACTTCTGTAAGCGCGCCAATAAAATTTCGAGGAGCGGCGCAATGATGTGCGACGCATCATTGCGGCGCCCCTCGCACACGAATATTATACCGCGAATTACTCCGCGCGTATACAGCGTCGGCGGCTGGCTGATAAGGTCCATAAGGCGGCGCCGGTGCGCATAAACGTCGAAATTCCCAGTACAAATCTCTCGGAGAAACTGCTCCAATTCTGCGAGAAACGCCTTCGAGAACCCAAACCCCACGACTTCCTGGGGCACGGTGTGTACGGCGTCCTGGACAGTGGGGGCGGGGGCCGGTGCCGGAGCCGCCTCCACGTCCACGACGGGATCGAGCCCAGGTAAAGACTCGTTGGCTGGCGATGGGACCGGACTGGCGACGTGATCCTTCATGACCAGATGTAGTTGATAGGTTGACAAGTGATAGAGATAGAAGCATAAGACGCACGAGACCTCGTAAGTCTCGTTCTTATAGTCTATATCATAGGTTAGTGTGCATCGGAATTTGCCATGACGGCAGGTCATGGCAAGTGTAATTGCCATGCTGGCAGGTCATGGCAGTGTCATTTGCCAGCATGGCGGTATGACAACTTGTCATAGGTACACGTGCATTCCACGATTACGGCTGCGTGGCGTAGTCGCTCCTTTGGGGGCATATGCCCTAAAAGTATCTACCACCTACGCTTCTTATAGGCTAGTACGGTAGATACAACGCAGCCATTGGCCAAGCCAACCGTACGGTCGATTCTCGCCTGGAATCGACGGTGCGGTTGTGCATAAAAGGGCCGGAGCAGTCCCCTCCGACTCAACTCCGGCGAGACCACTTCCCCTTCGAAGACCTCCCCCCATCCCCACTCCTCATCTCTTTTCCCCTTTGTCGTCTCAACCTTCTCCCCCCCATCCTCAACCTCTCTCACTCTCCCCCTTTGGCGGCTTGGTCTCACCGCTCCCAACGTACCCGGCTACTCACACAGCCCCTCTTCTGGGCTCGTCTCGTGTGAGTCGGCAAAGCGTCCGTACTACCCTACTGTTGGGTTAGCCTTGTGCGGGCGTGCCTCTCTCTCCCGAAGTCCGTTCTTCTTGGTTCCCCGTCTCTCCGTCTTCTCCGTGGTGGTATCTTTTATTGTCGTTGTTTGTTGTCGTTGTTCCCGTTATCGTTCTCTCCCGTTTCCATACTCCACGGTTGTCTTTGTCGTTGCTCCTCTCCGTTCCTTCGTCGTTGTGCGGGCCTTCCCTGCCTGCATCTGTTCCCTTGCTTCTCTTATCGGCCTTGGACTCTGGTTTCGCTGGTTCTTTCGCGTTGCGATTCCGTTCCTCATATAGTGTTGCTTTGCACCTGTTGTTGCTAGACACACTGTGTGATACGGCGTAAGGTTCCTATTAACCTACGGCCTTGAAGCAATCGTTCAAGAGTAAGTTGTTCTCAGCTGCTCTTTTGGCATTTTGTGTGACTACTAACTTCTTGTTTGTTTCACATCAAGTGCCAAGGTCTTTCGTCTCATCCAGCGAGTACTCGTCGGTGGTTGACCCGGACGAGCGTTTGGAGAAAGTCCCCGATCCCGTTCCGCAGATAAAGAAGTCGGCTGTGCAGCCTCTTGACGGGCCACACGAGCGCCACATCTTTCGCGTAGCCACTCAGAAGGAGAAGCACCGTCGTAACCCTCCGGCGCGTAAGCGAATCTTCAAACGCTGTCGTATCTGTGACATCAAGGTCCAGAGCCAGCGTCAGCCTGAAGTCCATCAAGCCGGCCGTCGCCATCGCAGAGCTTTGCGCCGTGCAAACTACACCGAGCTGGACATTCACTGCAAGGCTTGCGACATCCGGTTCTCTGAGGCCCACGATCTGCGCGTCCACTACAGGAGCCGCCGTCATCGTGCGACACTTAGAAAGAAGAACAATACTATCTTTTAGAGCACAGGTCTCTCTTTTCATTGTCCAGTTGTGACACATTTCTATTCATATTTCATTACATATATTAACCTTGTTTGTTCTTCTTTATCTTTTTGTCTATAGCTCGGTATCCCTCTTCTGGTCTTGTGTTCGTGCTTTTTTGTTTGGCTTCTGCCGCCGCACTCTATCTACGTAAGCTTTTATTTGGCTAGTGCTTCTTCGTCCGATTGGACTGGTACTCTACGAGAGCAAACTTTATTTTTATTGTTTTTGCCCGCTTTGGCTGTAACCGCCGACGCCATCACCAAAATGGCGTTTTCACATGCCTCATCACTGATGAGTCATCAGTCGGTCAAACTTTCTGTAGAAAATTTAGAAGGTCTCTGTAACCAGGGAACATAAAAGCGTGAGAGTCCCGTCGAAGAAATCGTCTTCTGTTTCATCACCACAAAGTCGGCAACTTCTTTGTCTCGTATAAACATTAACTTAAGCCTGAGGTTCAGAATATTGCATACCATACTGTTCTGACCGTTTCTGACTTGAGATGGAGGTTTTTGACATTTCTGAAGAGTTCAACTCGCAGCCCCATATCGATTCAATCTCTGAAGGAATGGGTCATAGCCCAGAGTACCGCAGTCAAAAGTACACATTTATGCTCAAACACAAACATTTTGACTTTAATTATGGTGAGGTCTTGTTTGTGGAAACAGTCGGCAAAGAAGGTTATGATGTTTGCGTGAAACGAAGAGCCGATGTCGAAGAGCATTTTTTGCCATGCATGTGGATTTTCAGCCAGCAGTGGCTTCCTTTTGCATACACAGCAAAGGAATGGGGATGCAAGGAGTATCCCAATCGTTTACCCGGTGATTACAATATAGGTTTAAGATGGCTAAATGATGAGGGCTTAGAGGAAACTAATGAATACGAAAGGATCCAGTGGGTAAGGAGGGGTCAATTGGATGGCGAAGGTATAGTTACATTCAGAAACTGCCAATTGCTCTCCGAAAACGATGAAGAGAATTCGAAATGCATTCCATCCGAATGCGAACCTTGCGTGTGTAGAGGAAAGAATGGCAGCCACCGATGGGCACATTCTCGCGTGCACCCAAAAAAGTAAGTAGACGAAACGCTACTTAAACTTCAACCACTCATGGGTACATAAAGAACCATGCATGATGAAGTTACTGCATTCCGATTCACATTGTGCTCTCCATGATCTCATGTTTTGAACGTTTGGTTTGTCACAACTGTTATATTGTTCGCTGCCTTGCTGTGTAGCAAAAGAAGTAACCTTTGCTTTCAGAGACAACGTAAACGGATGGATTGATGTTCTTGTCAATTTGTAGTACAAATTTTGTACAATCCCTAGCTCGTGCTTCGTTCTCGAACGTGAAAAGCTAAAGTTGCAATTGGTATCAGTTACCCTTCCCAACGGCTACTCTGGAAACAATTTTCCAAAATCAATCACAGCGCTTCCGGCTGCAGCATGGATGGTCAATATAGAGCAATATCGACAAGTCAAACGCTTTAATCAAGTACAGAGAACCCTTGGTATAGTGATACCGCAGTAGTAGAATATTCATAGTATAAGAATCCACCCTCTGGCTACCACACTTGTAGCCCTTCTAACGTAGTACATTCACAGGTTTTATGAGTAAAGATGCAAGAAAACGCAGAATGAAAACTTTCCCTGCCTTCAAGAAAACTTCCCTAACTTCCCACAACTGTGAAAGTGGCACAGAACTTTCAAAAACTTTTCAATAGTGTTACAACGGTTAAAGTTGAAACTTCTGCTGCTTCTCATGTATATTGAGAATCATATCGCACGGGCGATGCATCTGACATATAACTGCCGTAAGAACCGTCTAATTGACTACCCTTCTGAATGGATTAATTCGGGACAGGGGTTTATTTGGGACACTCTCCCGTCATTTCAGTCCCAACCAAAACACCTCTTTTCTTATCAAACTCTATGCCGCAACTACCCCAGGGGTTCCTCTAGATCAAACGCGTGTAGAATGGCGCTCTTTTGGACGCTACTGTAGTACATGTAGAGGGTAGTCGACAAATCCGTTGGCAATATTCCCATCCCTCCCATTAAAAATACACTCGCACCACATTTCTTGTCATGCCTCTTTCCATGCAATCGCAAGCCGTAAACCATAAAAAGCGACTCGAGAAGCAGTCACAAGAGACCGTCAATCGTACTGATGCTATGCAGCTCTTGAGAGAGGGTCGTGGCATTAAAGCGGTGTCGAGAATGATTGACGTAAGCCGTAAAACAGTTAAACGAATTCAAAAAGCCATCAAAGCAAATTTTCCAAAGCTCATCAATATCGTGAATGCAGCAGTCAGATCAGGTGGCCCATTGAAAATCACTAAAAAGGAGCAGTCAATGATCAATGAAAAGCTCATCATCGCTGCTGAACGCGGCTTCGCTGTAGATTACTTTACGTTCAAAAACAAGTCAAACATTGTAAAGTTATGGGAGACTCCCAGGCTGACAGAGTGGAACAAATAGTCAAGCATCTACTAAGTAGGATTGCAGCTGATAAACGCAAGGTCTATCGCAAATGAGTCCAAAGCGACGATGCTATTCGCACTTACAGAGCGTTGAACCACGAAATGGGCTACAAACATGTAGAAAACAGAGAACAAGCAAAGCTTGCAACTGAATCATACGATTATGTGGAGACGTTTTTTGCCGTGCTGCAGAAAATTGGAGAGCACGATCCAGGAATTCCGACAGACGCCAATTGGTTGTAAACCATGGACGAAACAGGCATAGACAATGTGTTTGGTAAGCACATGAATGTAGTGCAACGCGATTGCGGGACTTTGTCGCGGAGGCGATTCATAATGTACACGGCGATGCCGGAATGTGGTGGTACACAGTATGAATAACTGGTGAGATCGGCCCATTCATGGGTTTACTTAATATTAGAATTAGTTTTATGATGTGCACGGCATAGCCGGTGAGTCTCACACGTGTGGGAGGTTTGCACCCATTAATTGGAGTATTTTAAGTAGATATTTGTAGCATATCTACTCTACCACACTGACAGTGGGCCAACCTACTGCACTACTTAGTAGGTTGAGCTGCACCCAGTGCTGGGGAAGTAAACGGAACAACCGAGTGTTCGGCTCTAACTTTCCACCCTTGGTGTCTTGCAAACTCCTTGCGGAGAGCGTGCACCTTGTGAAGGGAAATGATCTGCCAGGCGGCAAGAATTGGCTCATTTTTAGACTGCTATCCGCCTCGCGGCATCATTAACACCACTACCGCTATCGCGTGCTCTTTTTGTGTGTGTGTTTGTTGGTGTATATCACTGTTATACAGGTATCGCGTGTGCGCGTGCCGTTGTTCACCGTCTTTTGGATCGACCACACGCGTGGCTTCCCTACCGCTATCGCGTGTCGTCGCCGCTCTCGTGAGCGTAAGCTCTTCACCGTTGTGACGTCATTACCGACAGTGTCGTGTTCTCTACCGCCTAGCGCGTCTTCTGGTTTCTACCGCCTGTGGTAAAACCGATCGGTGCGAGCTGCTTGTGGGGAGCCCTGCGTGGGCTCGACCCTGCGGAGGAGTGAAACGCGTGACACCTAATAGGTCGGCAGCACCCGCCGTTGCCTATAGTGCACGGTGACCAAGTGGTAAACACGCCTGCACTGGTGTGCGGCAGGCACGTATAACCCTCGAGGTCAGCAGAACTATTAGAGCACTACTAGACTTACCAATTGGTGACTTTAGAACCGAACTGGTGTCGAATTAGCCTAGTTGGTGCTTGCCTTTACAATTTGGTGCGGGAGGTTGGCGTCTCGGGGGTTTAGTACACCGGAGCGCCCCTCCGGCTCTCACGGACCTAGTGCCACCTGCGCCACCGGGAGGTGCATTTGTGGTGCACCACCCCGGTCACATATCTACACTACCTAGTAAATATTAGTTCTAAATTAACGAAAATAAACTAATTAGTCCTTGCCATGCCTTTGCTTGAGCGTCGCACGTGGTACAGTAGACACAGGTGCCCAGAGGCCCGAAACGTCACCACTTGGTCTTGTAGAGCCCCTGTTGATCCGGCGAGCTATACTACAGACCCCCCTCCTACCGACAGGCACGCCCCGTGGCTGTACAGATTCGTCGGCGTCTGCCGCTCCTTCACCGGATGGTCAGGGCCGTCGCTCGGCGCGGAGCGCGCGTCATGGCGCGGCACGGCGCTTGTAGCGGGGTATCCTCCGAAGGTGGGGGTCTCGAGTGCGTTGATTGCACACCCGCGTGGTCGCCCTCTCTGTTAGTGCCATTTCTAATAGGTCGGCACGCCTTGCGCAACGAACGCGCGCCTTGAGCGACCTTGCGGTGATCGGCGCCGAATGTACCCATTGGTCGTCCTCCTCTTCTTCCTATCGTCGGTTTCTGGCCGCCCCTAAACCCCTCTCCTAGCGGTACCTCCCTCCGCCGGTCGCGAAGCTGCCCGCTCTTTCCTCTTGGTGAGTCTCATCTTGCGCTGGCTCGCCTTGACCTCTTTGGTTCGGTGTCCGCTCCTCCGTGTCGGTTCGCTCCCTTGTGGGTTGTGTGCTCTGCGTCTCTTACCGTCTTGGTCACCGTCCTCCGTGGCGTTTCCGCTGCACGACTTCGAACCTCATGGGTGAACGGTCGACCTCCCCTACGGAGTGGTCTATGACCTTCGAGCGCTGCGTGGACGGGGATAACGTCTGCGTGTCCCCCGTCCTGACCGCTGCGGGGCGCGCTTCTGATGCCGGCGCTCCCCACGCGCCCAATTACCAGTTGGTGAACTCCTCACGTCGCCGTGGCCTAATCCAAACCGGTACCCCGGTTTCCCTTCCATCGGGCGTCGGCGCTCTGGAAGCCGAGACCCTCGTGGTGCGCGAGGAGCCGCATTACGACCCTATAAGGGGCTGCTCCACCTCTGAGGTATCTCCGTCACCACCGACCACCAGCTCGGTTCGCGAGGTTCTTGCGGCGTCGCGGATATTCGGGAAGACCCCTGGGGTAGCCCGCGGGCGTGGCGGCGGCATTTTCAAGCTGACCACTCGGGCTAGCACCCGGGCTCGCCAGGATCCATACGGTCGTAGCGGCGGCTATGATCCTTTGCCGCCGCTGCTGGTCCCAACAACATCAACCCCTTGGCGGTCGCCGGAACGGTGGAGGCTCAGAAGCTCAGCCCGCATGACCTTGACAGGACAAATGGGCAGCTGCACGCCCATTATGGCGCCCGGTTTGCCGACATCTCCGCCGAAATGGTCGCTCTCGGGAACTGGCCGTTTCATACCAGCTTCTCGTTCTGTTCCTTGCGGTTCCGCCATATGGCACTCTCGCAGTACAGCGCCATCGCCCGCTGGGATTGTCGCCGTCTGGAGGCGGTGCCGATGGCTCCCGCGCCACCTCGTCAGTGTGAGAAGCAGAACCGATTTGGTCGTCCTCAGTGCTTCCACGCACGGCAGAGGCACACGAAGTCCCTCTATTACATCCCAGTGGCCATTCCGTCGAACCTCCCGTTCATCGGATGCGACGGGGAGGTCCATTACTTCCGCCGCTTGGTCGATATCATTCACCGCCTGGACGAATCAACTGGTCACCTCGAGGTTAACCTCGACTACGTGGCGTTCGAACGCCCTTTAGACACCAACTACTGGACAGACCGTGGCAGGTGGGCGACCGATGCGATGGCCGAGAGCCGGGTCCGTCACCGTCATGGTCGTAGGCGCACGATGCACCTCTTCCACAACATTGAATACTGGTCACAGAGCGACCAGAACCGCCGTTCGTGGTATGTGAGCCGACCGTCTTGGTGGGATCACTACGAAGTTTGCCAGTGGTTGGAGGTGCCGACCCCTCCGGTTCTAGCGTACTTTGGAAGTAGCATCGTCCTCGAAAGGAACAATGCGTACGCCGTTTGGTGCGTTGCGCGTAGCGAATGGGCCGTTATGGTGGCGATTCTCGCCCTTCAGACATCCGTGGAAGGTGTGACCTGGGACACCCGATGTCTTGACAAGGCCGTCGGCATCAGTGGTACTCAACCAGTTGGTCGTATCTTCCACATCCCGACTGATGTCATGGGAGACATTCGTGCGCTGGGGCTTGCCGCCATTGTGGAAGGTACGAAGTATACTGCTCAGCAACTCGACAACTACCTCACGGCTGTGAGTAACCACAACTGGGGCGACCATCAAGGTTGGGACATCTATGACCCTGAGGTACAGAGCATAGTGCCCTTGCAGAACCAGCATGTTGCTGGCGAGGACCCTTTTGGTGACGACGATACCATGATGGTGGCTGCCGAAAACTATGAGTCCCCTACATTACCTCCGTCGGCTCCCGTGCAGGCCACTCCCCCTACCAGTGTAGCGGCTCCCACCCCTAGTGGTCCTCCCACTACTCACGCAGCGGCGCATCCCCCCGGCCGGGGGACCCATGGGCCTCTCCGCGTTGGTTTCCAGTCGCTCCCGGTAAACCCGGTACCCCCAGGTGGTGACAGCGGTGCGATTCGGAGCGCTCTGGCGCGTCTCAACCACGCGTCGATGGTGCACTTCAACCGTCCTGGTCCAAACGACATCTTGACCGCGGTAGATACCCTGACAAACTTACTCCCAGTGGTCGCTCACCATGAGCGGCGTACCAGCGAGTTGCGGCAGTTCCGCGACTACTTCCAGCGCAATCTTTACCGTGAGGTGACTGCCTATGTCTGTCAGCTGAGCAACCTCGTGGAAGGCCATGCGCCGTTACATCGACCCCCTGTTGAAAGTTTCCACCCGTACGCCCCAGCGTCTCAGGCGCCTGCTACCCAGATGGTAGGCTTTGGTGGTCTCGAAACGTATCAACCGCCTGGTGGCCCTCCTGGTGTCAATACTTCGGCACCCTTCCATACAGCGCTCGGTCCTCATAACGTTCCTCTTCTTCCAGCAAGTACTGGGGCGGGAGCACCAAGTGGTTTCCAAACTGGTTTCCGTTCGGCTCCGCTTCCGTCGTCGTCCAGCGCTCCGATGACACCTGCTGGTCCTGGGCCTTCGGGAGTTGGAGCGCCTCCTGGTCTGGCGCCTGGTGCAGGGCCGTCTAGTGGTCTCGCTCCTCCGGCCTCTGGTGGTATCCCTCCGACTAGCTTACCGCCTTCCTTACATCCACCCACTCGTCCTGCGAATACCATGCCGGTGGTTAGCAGCGGTACCCCTGCGGGGCCTGCTGCTTCTGCTTCCCTACGCAGTGGTGGTGCGCCAGCGAGGGCGGCTAGCGGCGGGGGCGGAAGCTCCGCCGGACCTATGTCGGTTTCCTCTCGTCGTGGAGGTTCCGCTTCGTCACACGGGACCTCCCGTGGACGTGGTCGCGGTCGTGGAACCAGTCGTGGACGCGGACGTGACCGTGGGTCTTCCAAGGCCTCCTCGGTTACCTCGTGGTTTGCTCTTGTGGATTCTTCTCGACTAGAAAAGTGTCTTGCGTTGTGCGTTATGATCTCTCTCCATTTGCCTGCTAGGTTAGTTAGCATTCCATGTAGTGTTTGGCGTTCAACGGCTTAGACAACCCCCCCCCCCATCCTTAGTGACGCGTACCACGCGAAGCAGTACCAGTTGGTGGGGGCATTCGCCCTTGTTTGCGCCAGTATCGAATGATGAAATTGTTAGGGATATGACCAGGTGGTTCCATAGAGTCGTGTTGTGGCGACCATCCGTACCATCTTACCCTGTAGCGGATACCCTTTGTGATGTGTTCGTGACCTACAATGGTGTCGATAGCGCACTCCTGGGTATCTGCTAGAGGGTGCGACTCTTCCGTCTGGTCATGTGGTGCGTGGCTCTCCATAAGTGGTGTGACCCGTTGGTCTTGCCGGGGCTCGATCTCCTGTGCCGCTTGGGTTGTGGGGTCAGCCGTTACGGCTCTGATGGAAGGTTGAACGCTCGGCCGATTTGTTAGAGGAAGGGGGACGGGCGACGTTTGCTCCCTCTCCGCTTCTTGCTGATTTGGCTCACCTATTGGTTGTGTATTCGATGCCGTAGTTCGCGCGGCCTTGAAAATCCTGTCGATGGAGACCGTATTCTCCAAACCATCCATTATGACCGTAGCGGTATGCTCATCGGAGCGAATTACCTTGTATGGTCCCGTCGACTTGGGTAGCAGTTTGGAATTGATATCCTTTTCAAGGCGGATATCTTCTTCCATTTCCGCTGGGGTTGGTCGCTTACCTTTTGGTGGCACGTCCAGGAAGACCATGTCTTCTGCTAACACTTTGGTCACTCTGCTTACCGTTCGGTCATAGTCTGATTTGTATCGTTCTTGGGCTGCTGTCATTTTAACTTTGGCAGCAGCCAAAGCGGCGCGTAACTTCTGGAGTATGTTTCTCTTGACCTTCGCAGGTGTGAGTGTCCCGGCCGCTTCCGAGCGGTCAGGTCCGGGGTGGACGATAATACCGTTTGGTGTTCGCGACAGTACCAGGTCAAACGGGGTTGTTTGAATGACTCTGTGGACCTGGAGATTGTACGCATATGTCAATGTTTGGACATACTCAGACCATGTGGTTTGGTGCTCTTCGAGATAGTGCCGTAGGCAAGCCACTAGGGTCTTATTGAACCGTTACATTTGGCCGTTGGTTTGCGGATGATAGGCCGTGGTAAAGTAGTGCTTGACCCCTAGCATGGTACAAACCGCCTCGAAGAACTTAGAAGTTAAGTTCGAACCATTATCGGTCAGTAGGTACATGGGAGCACCGTATGGGTAGACCCAATTCTCCAGGAAGGCTGTCGCTAGTGTCGTTGCCGTTTGGTTCTTCAGAGGTATAGCTGTGAACCTGTCAGTTATGACGACTACGAAGCGATAACCCTCCGAGGTCTTTGGCAGGGGCCCCAGCATGTCGATCGCGACGAATTCCAGGGGCCCCGCCGCCGGGAATAGCTTCAGGTACTTCTTGTGCTTCCTCACACCACCTCGGGTCTTGATGCACGAATTGCACTGTGCCACATAGATATATACGTCGTTCGCCATGTGCGGCCAGTATAATTACCTCCGAAGAGTGTAGTACAACCGCGTGGCTCCAGGGTGTCCCGAAAGCCGTGGGGTTGTGTGACAGATACAACACCGTTTGTCTTAATGACTCAGGTACGACCTTCTGGAGAGCTCCGTCTAAAGGTGAGCGTCTGATGAGGTACCCATTGTGGTCAACGTTGAACTGAGAACCCTTTCTTCTTAGTACGTCAGCGAGCGTTTTGCACAACCTATCGGACGATTGTTCGCGTAGGAATTCCTCACGGGTGATTGGGGCGTGTTCCCCTTCCTCCACAAGAAGAAGGGTCTCCACTACCACTTAGTACGCACTGTCATCATCCCAATATCCCTTCAGAACTTCGTTGACCTCGTGGTTCGCTGGTTCTATAGTAAAACACGGAATGTCGTCGTCCACTGGGTCAGTGTCCAATTCTTCGGTATTCAATGGGGACATTGCATCCGCCACTCGGTGCTTGACCGCGGGGCGGTACTGAACATCGTACTCAAACTCCCAGAGTCTCAGGCGCCATCGGGCCAGACGACCCGATGCGTCCGCCAAACCTAATATCCACCTCAAGGAGTCGTGATCCTTTCGAAGCGTGAAGCGCACACCATATAGGTAAGGACGTAACATGAGCATACTCCAAACAACCGCTAGGCATTCCTTCCCCGTTACGGTGTAGTTCTGCTCCGCTTGGTTAAGAGCTCTACTCGAATACCCCATTGGTGCGAGCTTGCCGTCCTCCTGCTCCTGCATTAGGCAGCAACCTATTTGGGCGTCCGATGCGTCTGTATCCAGTGTGTGCGGGAGTCCCGTTTTGGGCAATGCCGGTACCGGTGGGGAGAGAAGCGCTGCTTTCAGTGTATGGAAAGCCTCTACCTCGTCTTCTTCCAAGTGGTCAAAGTGTGTGTGCTAACCCTTCTGCAACCTCCGGTTCAGGGGTGCGGCTATCTTTGCAAACCCCTTGATGAACCGTCGGTAGACGTTGCATAGACCTAAAAAGGATCGTATGTCCGTCTGTGACATAGGGAGCTTCGCTTCCTGTACCGCTCTGATATTCCGTTTGGTCACTTCGAGTTTCCCGGGGCTTATTGTATGCCCTAGGTACTCTACCTCTTGGTTGAAGAACATACACTTTCGTAGTTTAAGAGTTACGCCTGCCTCCTGTAGCAACTAAAATACCACTTGGACATGCGAGAAGTGCTCCTCAATGGATCTCGAGTAGATGACTACATCATCGATATATACCAATGCGGTTGTCCACTTCACTTTAGACAGTATAATGTCTAATGCCCTTTGGAAGGTAGCGGGGGCGTTTCGTAAACCAAACGGCATGCGTAAGAAGCGATACAGGCCTGCATGGCATGTAAACGCAGTCTTAGCACGGTCACCCTCTGGTATTTCGATCTGCCAATATCCGCAGTTCGCGTCCAGTGTTGTAAAGATGTTCGCATCTCCTAGGAAGTCGATGCATTCGTCCATCCTCGGGATGGGATACGAGTCCCTCACCGTTACGGCATTAAGTTTTCTGTAGTCAATACAGAACCTCATACGGGTCTCTCCTGGTTTTTGGACTAGCACTACAGGGCTAGCCCATTCCGAGTTTGCCGGTTCTATAACCCCCTCGCGGATCATCCGCTCCACCTCCTCCAGCTCTATCTCACGGGCGTTATGTCCCGCGCGGTATGGCTGTTGGTGGATGGGACGGGAGTCCGGTTTGAGGTCAATCCTATGCTGGGTGGCCTTAATGGCTCCCAGCTTGCCAGACCACATGGTACTGAATGGCTCCAGGAGTCCGAGGATCCGAGCTCTGAGCTCTTCCCCTTCAAGTCCTATATTCACGTCCGTCTTCCAATTGGTCACTGGGTCGAGCTCCAGTTTCTGGTCTTCTCGCTCAGCTAGTTGCTACACCATATGGTCTGGCCGCGACGAATTCGACGAATTTGACGAATTGGCGCTGCCCCCCCCCCCCTTCCTTAGCGTCCACGACCTCGTGGGACCATTGTGGTGTGATGGTAAAGATTGTACGCGGAGCCGGTAGGGCAAGACCAATTACGGTCTGCTTTGGCAGCTTGACCGGGCGGTTGCTGAAGTTACTCAGGTAGACCTGAAACGGTTTCGTCGATATGTTGTCGACTATACCATTCGCCATTAAGGTCATATGTCTTTCGGCCAACCGTGAATGGTTCTGAATAGATAACAGGCCTGGTTGTTGGCATGTCACCTTCACTACCAAGTGGTTCATAGGCGGTATTGTAACCGCCTTCGCGAGTCGCACCTTGTTGGAGAGTGTATTTTCTGGTACCGGTTGGTGTCGAGTGCTGTTCTCTCTTGGAGAGGCACCCTTGTGGTTACCAATGATGGCGATCCGGGGTCCATTATGGAACAGAACTGTCTTAGAGCGTGGGAAAATTGCCCTGACGTGCTGGTCTATATAGGTTGTTCCGAGGATACAGTCTGTTGCCAGTTGGTTAACGACTATGAAGCGAACTCGGACCTTCATGGTGTCAATCAACACCATTATGGTAAGCGCTCCCATGACGGTTAGTGGTCTATTGTTGGCGTCAACCAGTGGGTTAGTTAATGTACATGGCTGAAGCTTGTTAAGTTGTCTGTTAGTTAGTAGTTTGGCATTCACCAGATTAGGTCTTGCCCCGGTGTCCAGGACAGTGACGCATGGTACCAAGTGGTTAGAAGTAAACCCGAGGGTCACGTTTACCTTATAGGTACTATGCTTGAGAAAGCATATCGGTTCGGTGCCGTCCATGAGGCTCTCCTCCCCTGTAACCAATGGGTAATTGTCCATACTTGCACCACTTGGTTCTGGAAGGCCTTCCGTCTTCGGAAAGTTGGGGAAGGCCTCTGTCCCAACTGTTCGGCGTTTTCCGCCTGCGGGGCGGGAGTTGTTTGGTCCTGCTCCGTAATGATGTGTACCTGATGAGTTGTGGCTGCGTTGAGTCGCGCATTTGCGTGTCCCATGCCTGCGCTCCGCGCCGTGGGCCCAAATATATCCTGGTGGTTCTGCTGGCGAGCAGTGAGGAGAGCGGTTCTGTTCTGCGGAGCCACCCTTGGGCACGCTGTTGCCAAGTGGTGAGGCGACAAACAGAACCAACAGAGGAGATTACCGGTTGTGGGGTCCTTCATCGCGAGCGACGACGCGCGCGATTGGGGACGACCTCCCGTGGGTACTGCACTCCGTTGTTGCGGGGGTGGTCCTCTATCACGATATTGGTTGAATGGCACCGCTAGAACCGGGCTGACCGGTACGGATACCTGTGATGGGGGAGCTGAGGTTTGCCTCGAGGGGGGCTCGCTGGATAGCGAGCTGGACCAGGAGGTGTTACCGTGCGATCGAGTTGTCGGTTGTGCATGCACCAAGTGCACTGGGTGACCCTGGGAGGCATATTGTGTGAATGACTCATCCGTAGTGGTCTCCTCTTCCTCTACGTCAAACACTGACCGCCTGGGTTTTCTTTTCTCTTTCGATGGTTTGCCAAGTGGTGCGGAGTCTTTCCTGGCCCCTGACCGAACGCTGTGGCCTAGTCCCTGTGCATGGCGGGCTAGTGCGTTGTAGTCGACCGTGCGGTTGGTGGCTAAGTAGTTGCGAATCTGTGATCGGATAGACTTCGCCACGTTGTCGGCGTACATCGATTTCAACCTTTTGATAGTAAAGACGCTTCCACAGCGGGAGGCTAATGCCCATAGGGAGCGAGCGAATTCCAATTCGGTTTGTCCCGCGCGCTGGCGGTACGCAAGCACCTCTGCGTACGCTTCCTGAATAACCTCATCGGTTGCATAGGTTTCCAGTAAGAAGTTGACCACCTGTGGGTATGTCGTCAACATTTCCGTTTGGTCTTCGTCCACCGCCATGGTGTTCCCTTGGAGTGTAGTATAGTGGCACGGGTCACTAACCACGGGGAAGAATGGTCCAAAGGATGAGGGCCAACGGCGAGACCACTGGTAAGGAGGTGCAATGGGAGAGCGCTATCTGTCGTGCCTACAGGAAAGGGCGAGCGACGTAGCGATGGCTTGAAAACCTGAATGGTGTTGGTACTTACTAACCTGAGGGTCAAGTAGTTGCCAAGAGGGTCTCTGACTTTATCACAGGAGGGAGGCGCAGCTCCAGCAGCCTAAGTATCGGCTGCGAGGCGCCTCGACCTCTGGAGTGGTACACTGTAACGCTGTGCACCACGTGTACTACCTAAACTACCTATGGTACAAACACTAATAGATAGAAATTAAATAGCCATTGGGGCCTAGATGGTACCTCGTGTAATACAGTCCAATCCCTCCCCCGAGTCCTACTGTGAACAGATTTCAAGTTTTACCTTCTACTACACACCTCCCCCTCTGCAGTCTGCCGTCTCGGCAACTTTTCTTCCCCTGGGTTGTTCTCGTGCTCCTGTCAGTGTTTCCTCGCTTCCATGAGGCTAGGGCTATCGAAGGGATTGCAACACGGCCATCCCGAGATGGACGATGTGCGCATTCCACGTCGACTAACTACATCAACTCCACAGGACACGGCAGGCCATGCCGTGGGACGTCACGACGCTGATGTGATAATGGCTCCGATACCGTTCTCAGATGGTGCCTCCCCACGTCCGGGTGATAGGTACGACCATACAATTGGGAGGCAGGCTGGAAGCCCTCGGTACACTAATGTGCCATACGCGGTAAGCAGCTACCTCCGGATGCATGGGGCTTTCTTTGACGCCCGACGATTTGAGTCAATCCCATGGGAACGACGGGGGCCAAAGAGAGGAAGGGAGGATGCATGGTACCAGCGTTGGTTACATAGCCCTATAGACGCGGCGACGGCTCCCCCATGTCTTGGTTACACTCACCCAGACATGCCTTACCTCCGTACGTGGTTGGAAGAAAGATACCCGCGGCGAGTTAACGATCTGCTGGACATGCTCTATGCGACATTTCACGACCCCTCGGTGACATTTCCTCCGATTGGTCACAATCTTCTGGGGTTGATGTGCTTCCCGCCCGCCTTCGATCGGCTGTATTGGATGGTGGATCGTACCCGCTGGAACGATATGCATGAGCCGGAAGGTCGAATGAGAACCAATTTGTGGTACTTCTTCTGCTCGCATCAAGTCGAATTCCACGACTTGGAAGCCTCGGACCGCCAGGGGCTGTATCTGAAGTTACCTTTTTTCGATGATATCGACTGGCAGGATTTTTGGCGCGTTTCAAACCTGCTTGCTGCGCCAACCCCGCCCTTAGTGGCCTACCACACGAGACAGTTGACTACAGACCCGAACGACCTCCGGGCTTGGCTGACCTGGCAGGTGCTAACTGTCGAATGGGCGGTCTTCGTTTTGCTGTCGTTCCTGGATACCGCAAAGTACGGCGTGCTTGGTAATGTCAGGACCACCGACTGGAGGACGTGGAGCGGGGTGGTAGACTGTCCGAGCCCGCGCGGGAGGCTTGTTCGCATTCCGAGGATGATAATATTGTACCTCAGAGGCTTGGGCATACAGAATATAGTACGGGGCACCGAGTACAGCGTTGAAGATGCTGAACGCCTTCTGGATTACATCCCAAAGATAAACTGGGCAGATACTCCCGGGTACTTATGGTACGATTACAAGCAAGACAACATTGTCGCGATCCCCCGGCACCCGACAAAATGGAAGATGGCAGAGCGTATCCTGCCTTACCAGTCCGGCAGAATCCCGTGTTAGTTCCAAGGAGAAGGGTGCCTGACTATTTTCCGAGGGCCAGAGCCTTCGTTCCTGAGTGCCTGACCCCAAATTGTACCATCCTAGCACCCCCCATACTACCGGCAGGTGCAGAGGATCGAACGAATTCCGTAGGCGATGCGGAGGAGGTCTTTGCCGCTGACGTAGAGATACCGGCCGTAGAGGACCCGATGCTGCCTGGTGGTGATGATAATGACGATACGCTTCAGTTTAACGCGTTTAGGGCGCGCAATTCTCACCGGAGACAAGAATCCGGTCGCATGTCGGACAAATCAGAGGTCACTGCGCCGAAGGCGTCGATCACCATAGAACCAGTGAGCGCTAAGCTTGCTGTAGCTAAAGAACCATCCTTCGCAATCGCTCCCGATGATGTCGTCGATCTTCCTCCGGCAACAGCGGCGGCCTTTCAAGCGCTTGGCATGGAGATGAGGAGGCATGGATACCTTGGCCTATGGCGTCTGGGAGACGTGGCGTTGAGTGCCCGCTTTTGGTTGGGCCGGGCACACCGATAGGAGCGATTCCTTGCCGTCAATAGCCAGGTTCGTCAAGTAGTCTCCACAATCCTTCAGGAGGGAGCAAGGTCGCTGAACGGCCGGGTCGCTGCTGAGCCTAACCGTGGGGTGGAAGTAGGTCTGGTAGAGCTTTCCGACTCTGAAGACTCTGAAGAAGTTGATGCCTTGAATGCAGATGTTCTTCAGCCCGCAGGTGGTCCGTGTCGTCGTCTAACGTCCCGCGAGACTGCGCCCAGGCGTGCTCTTGATGAGCAGTCAGCTGCTCGCCAGGTTGGCCGCTCAGGTCTTGGTGATAATGTGGCCGAAGAAGACGCGAGGACTACCTTGTGAGTGCCTTCAGAACCCCAAGAAAGAACGGGACGCATCGCCTGTACGTCTAGATTCGCAGCGCGCAGCGGATGCCATGTAAGGACGACAATGTTGGGGAGAATCGGGGAGGTGATGCGGCGGGAAGAGTTTCTGTTGTCGGCGCTGCTATCACATGGTCGTCGTTGCCCTGCTCTTAGGGGCGTTCCAGGAGTTTACGAAATTAAAAGTAGAAAAACAGTGAACGATTGCCGTTCAAAAAATTTATGGCTACCTGATTTTTGAAGATCTCGCCGGCGCTTGACAGAGTGGTGCGGTATTCATGAGCGGAGTCCATGAACGATGACTAAGTTGGCCTCGTCCAAATCTTCTTCCTTGAATGACTGAACGATGCAAATACCAACTTTACACAACCGCGGTTTTCTTCGACGCGCACTTTTGCGCCCTCATGTGCTCCGAAAAACTCTCAAGCTACGTGCTCTAAGGCGAAAAGACCTAATTCTTTTACAGCTCTTGGTCTCTGTGTACAACGATGCTCATCGAAACAAAACATTGAAAACTGTTCTCCCCCGCCCTGTGTTCAATGCACAACATCACATGCAACATATTGTAGAGGACCAATTCAAGCGAATGTATCGCTTAACAAAAGCACAATTTCGACTACTTTCTGACACACTAAGACCATCATTGAGAAGAACACAGCGTCAAGAATCAACAGCTTCAACGTCTTTAAAAGTAGAGCTGATGTTGTTTGTGACTCTACGCCTGCTGGCTGGGGCTAGTTACTTAGATGTTGGATGGACATACGTTCTTGGATCTAGTACTGTATACAGTCTTTTCGAGGAAACACTTTGTGCGCTAGATATTCTCTTACCAGAAATTCGGTTTCCAATTACGGAGCAAGAATGTCAAGAAAACGCGAACATGTTTACGCAAACACGTCGTTCTCCTATGTTTGGAGTGGTTGCAGCCCTGGATGGACTGGCGATAGAGATAACGAAGCCCCGAATGTCTGAGGTTAAAGATCCCAAGAAATACTAAAATAGGAAGGGATTTTTCGCAGTTTGTGTCCAAGCCGCCGTCCAAGCAAACTACAAATTTTGTTTCGTTTCAGCAACACATTCAGGAGGGACTCACGATTCTACAGCGTTTGCTTCGACAAAATTGTACGAAGTACTGAAAGGATCTAGTTTACCTGGCTGGGCAACTGTAGTTGCTGATGATGCCTATTCCAATGAATGCAGAGTATTGACTGCGTATCCCGGGAAGAATTTAAGCGTACTGGAGGACACTTTCAATTCCTATTTGTCGTCTTGCAGGACAGTAGTTGAGCAAGCTTTTGGGATCTTGATTTGTCGCTTTAAAATATTCTGGTCTGCTATTCGATATCCTCTCTACAAAGTAACTCTGATTATTATCGTTGCGTGAAAATTGCACAACTTTATAGTAGACACAGAAGATGGTGCTTCTTTTGAGACCCTGCCCAGTCATGTGGACAATAGTGTGCATGGTTCCCCCGTCGTTCATTTTCAGAACATATTGCATACGGAATCGGAAAATATGCGGTCACGTAACAGAAGAAGAGAATCTACAGTGATGCGAGACAGCATCGCGCTTGAACTACAGCGATTGGGATATATACGGCGAAGATAGGAAACGATTTGAACAACTCTATGTGATTTACGCTAAGCTATATGATCGCTTTGCATAGCGCCGCTGTGGCGTTCAACATTGTTGCGACAAAATCGCGACGTGGGATAGCAAGGAAGAGCTTGAAGTTTTTGAACGAACGGATCAAGGCGAGTAACAAGACCAATCAATTGGGTGATGCCGTCAAGGTATCGCGCGACAAGAATCGTATCACTGTCGAAGCGAACATCAAGTTCCCCAAAAGGTATCTCAAATACCTCACTAAAAAGTTCCTCAAGAAGCAAAACGTACGCGACTGGATGCGCGTAGTAGCATTCGACAAGAACACGTACGAACTACGCTACTTTAACATCAGCGAGGACCTGGACGACGACGAATCCGACGACGAATAAACTGCGCGCGCCCGCAGCTACTGTCTACGTGCCACTAGTCTCGCATCCATGTAAACGTCCAAACGTCCCACTACGCACGGCAGCCCCCCCTTCTTTCTTGCTTTCCTTTTTGTCTATTCTATCTCGAACAGGAATCAAGAAGGGCAACAGTTCTCGCTGGAGTAAAGAAATTCTATGTTTATGGTTCAATGACGAGCGAAGATAATATGGGGTAATTGTTCATCGTTCTTATCGATGACGTCCTCTGCGTTCATTATGTCGAGCAAAACACAAAGTTCTCATTAGTTTGTCTTGCACACCATCTCATCGCAAACTGGTGGTCAAGGGCAACTGCGTTATCGATGTATTAGGATGTCGATACTGGCCTTGTTGGGGAGCCCAATACGTTCAACTCGATCGCGGTTCACCGCACCCGCTGCTGGCGGCGTCGACATTCTCAGGTCCTACGTATAGTATACCACGAAGAGTGAAGAGATTGGCACATGAAACACAGCCTCACATTCTTCTTCACCACATACCCATCTGAAGCAAACTCATCATCCCTAAACTTGTGCAGCGCGACAGCGCAGACAGAAGAAGCAATTTTGTTTCCTATCAAGTCGAGCCTCCATCCAAAACCGTAACTCATAATAAACTCTAATAGTTCTATTTATTGCCAAGTTTCGTGAACAATCGCTTCAAGCTTTGCTCTAAAACTATCCGCTCGTCGGTATCGTCTGTCTTCTCCATTTGAGCTCGCAACGCAGAAATAGCATCTACAGTTGCTCTCGTGAAACGAGCATCTGCTTCAAACGCTTCGAATTGCATTTTGTCACGCTCCGCCTCCTCCAATTCCTTCGCTACGTCAGCATCTTGAGGCCTAAGAGCCGAAATTAGACTTCGTACTCCAGAATGACTAGAATCTGCTGCTGACATTCTTAGTCGCTTTGATCGAGGCTCACCAATCTCTCTTCCTCCAAATCCATATCCGCGCAGTGGTGTACCGACTCCTTCTTCTCTTCGTGCATCAGAATTTAAGGCACGCGTTGCTAGCGGTTCCAAGACAGGATAAACTTTCAGAAAGCAAAACGCATACATGATATAACTTTTACCATCAGCGAAACCAGCGAAGGCATCAGGATCTCCTTGCCCTGAAGCCTCATACCTTGTCAATGCAGTTCCATACTCACTCTTGAAGGCTCCAAATTTCCTCTTCAATGTTCCGGCATCGCGAATATGAGGACGTCTTGCAGGGTTGAGAAAACCTATATCGCTCAACGTCACTCCTCCAGCCACTGTACCGACTGCAACTGGTCGAAATTGACCGTCATTAAAGAGAGGTGCAATATGCTCGGTCCAAGGGTCTTCCTGCTCCTGATCAAGTTCCGTTCTAGTCATGCATTCCGTAAGCTTTTGTCGGGTCGAGGCCATGCGCGCGTCTGCTAAGACATGCAAAAGTCTACAATACTCTCCGCTTTCAAACGTGGGCTGACGTGTATCGGAAGAATGTGTCGGAACTGCGTCTTCGCCTAGGTTTGGCTGCCCTACAACAACTTCTCCATGTTCAAATATGGGTACATCTCCGCGGAGCCACAATACCTGTTCGTGCCCATCTGGAGCTTTCCGGATCCGTACGGTAGTCGAGGGAATGCTGAAAATGTCTGCAAAATCTCTGTGACTTTGGTCGCTTGAGCTTTCAATTAGTTGTAGTAGAGCGGCAAACGTTACGGATCTCTGAACCATTTTAACGGCCACAATCCATAGTTTTGTTGCTTGCTTGGCATTGTGGCCACCTAGTACATTTAGGAACTTTAGAGCTTGCTTGAATTTGTTGTTAGACAACTTAGCCTGTCTCAGTAAAGCCAAACCTTGACATAGAGTTGGAGGAGGTGTATTTGTTAAACACGGTTGCTGCGATTCTGACGAATGCGCTTGCGTTTGGCGTTGGACACCACTGGTCTCGGATACGTTATGTTCCGCGAATTGTGATGACGGGTTCTGTGTGCCAGCTTCATTTTGTTGTGGCAAGGGTACGCGTTCCATGCCATTGACGGGGAAGACAAAAATCTTTGCAGCGCCGGAGGATATGCAACCGTGTGTGACGATTGTTACGTTGACTGGGAAACATTTGGTGTCGCAGTCAAGAAACGGAGCTGGAAAGCCACCGACACAACGTGTACGACACTGATTGTCTGGCTTCGTGTTTCCAGATTTCTTTTAATCGTTTCGTAAACTCCTGGAACGCCCCTTATTATTTGCAGCGACGTTGGGAGGACACTTGTACGCCGAGGCGAGTAACAAATGATGTAGCCAATTCAATTAAAATAATTCTTGAGACTTCCGGAGTCTGCCATCAGGTGTTGCGCACGTGGCGACATGCGTGTTGATCAAATAAAGTAATTGCATGATTTTTTGGGACAGTGCCGGTGAGTTCCGTCCCTGGGGTAGCGCGAATGCCGCACGTTGCACCGAAATGCGGAAAACCAAGCGAAATTGGGCGCTTTGCGGAGACTGCGAATCAGGTGTCGGCTTGCCTCTGCGCGGCCTAGAAGCGGAGATACAGCCGATTCTTTGTTTTTGGTCCAAAATCCAATTGGCATACCGTTTCAAAAAATCATGCAATTCCCTTCAGATTTTTTGGCCCGCTGCGCAGTGACGGGCGCGGCATTTGCGCTGTAAGGCGGACGATGGCTTATTTAGTAAGCTGTGTTAGCCAGTTAGGGAGATAGTTAGAGCGTCGGATAGCGAAAATATCGGCGTAGATTGTTAATTGTCGGCCGTTGTTAGCTTGTTGGGAACTATGCCACTATGCCAGGGTGCCTTACGAGTCATACGGCCCCTCTTTAAAGGCCCGCTCCGTGCGCCCCTGTTTCCTCCAGAACCTGCGGATAAAGTTCTCTGGGATGTGGTGGCGTGGCTCCCACTGGTTATAGGCAGGTAGATACCCGTACCAGCGGACCTTATAGATGACATTTCCGTCATCATCGATGCCAGCGGAGACGATGTGGTCGACTACATACTCCTTCGGCATCACCTCTTCTGGCATATCCATAGTATTCAATGGACCCCAGCCAGACGGATCCAGTTGAACTTCCGGCCCAGAGTGCTCTGTTTTCATGGAGAGACTGTCATCCAAAGGTGTGAACACCTCCTCCGGGAGGTCCATCTCATTCAAAGGGGCACGACCACTGGCGTTTTCGCTATCGTTGGCAGTTGCCAACGGCATGGTGTGACTCACGGAGGGGTCCGCGCTTACCACCTTTGGCGTAGATCCTGGAATAGAGCCGGCGGTTACTGAGCCACTGGGAGGGACGCTTGGAGCGTTCTTAGCCGGAGCGTCGGGGGAAGCGTTGGAAGTCTCTGTGCCTGATGGGGAGTCACCTATTGGAGAGCACGCCTCTTTAGTCGGAGGCTTGGCCGCTGGCTGTAGCTGGTTACCGCTGTTGGGGGACGTTTCTACGGTGGGTATCGTTCCTTCTTCCGGTACCATCGGGGCAGCGGAAACACGGTCAACTGTTACGGTGTCCTCTAGGCCATCTCGCTCGATCACAACCGTGTCTGAGGTAGAACGGAAGACCTTGTAAGGTCCTGTAGACTTCGGAAGTAGTTTCCTCGAGGCTTGTTCTAGTTCATCCAATTGCTTCTCCGAGGCAGCCCTGTCCAGGTAGACCATCCTCCCAGCCTTGAAGGAAGGAGTGTAGCGAACGGCTTTATCGAAGTTTGCCTTGTACCTGAGTTGGGCTCGCGTAAGCGTGGTGCGAGCCGAATGGAGTATATCATCAATCCTTCGGCGTGCGTATCGTTTAGCCTGCGTCGGAGTCATACCTTCGGTGATGTCCTGAGGGAACCAAGAGGACTTCACATCCACTGCCAATGGTAATGGCTGCCGAGTCAAAGTGAGATCAAATGGAGTGGTACCAGTGGATTTATGCACCTGATTGTTGTAGGCTTAACCAATGGTTCAACGTAGTCGTCCCAATCTAATTGGTGCTCAGCAGTGTAGTGTACCAAACGGTTAACCAGCGTTTTGTTGAACCGCTCGGCCTGTCCATTGGTCTGCGGATGATAAGCTGTCGTCGTGACATGCTTGATACCTAAGGTAGCACAGACGTGCGAAAAGAACTTCGACACGAACTGACTACCATTATCCGTCAGGAGATAGAGAGGCAATCCATAAGGATAAACCCAGTGCGTAAGGAACGCCATTGCCACATCCGTTGCGGCAGTGTTCTTCAGCGGGATAGCCCTTGTGTTTTTGGTAAACCTGTCGGTGACAACCAGGATGAACTGATTGCCATGCACCGACTTCGGGAGTGGCCCAAGGATATCCATTGCGATAAATTCCAAAGGATCAGCAGCTGAGAACAACTTGAGCTTAGCCTAATGGCGCGCTCGAGTCCCACGAACCTTTGCGCAAGAAGTACAGGTCTTCGCCGTGTTCCAAAGGTCATTAGCCATAAACGGATAGTAGAAATGCTTCCTAAGGGTTTGATACATCCGAGTACCTCCAGGATGACCAGCAAACCGTGGATAGTGTGCCAAATAGAGGAATCGAGCCTGAAGGGACTTGGGAATAACTTTTTGGATAGAACCATCTAGTGGAGACCTTCGGCAAAGTAGTCCGAACCGGTCGACGTCAAAGAGGCATCCCTTCGCCTGTGTTCTGCAAAGTGGAATATAGTCTGTTCGCTTTGGAAACTAAGCTAGTTTTGGGGCTATTTGGGGCGCGCGAGGGGGTAGCAAAGGCTGGCACTCAAAAAATTAAGAAATTTTGGAATATTAAATTCCATTTCGCGCAGTTTAGTTCTTGGGTCCCCTAGTTTTTTCTAGAGGTTCTAGTTCGTCGCACCACCCCATTCACTCTTTTCGGCGACCCTCTCTCAAAACTGCACTCGTGCTAGTTTGCCTTTCCATTTTCTCTCATGCTGCAATGCCAATCGCAACTCATCCCACCTCAATCATCCCATCACTTCTTCCCAGTCCACACCACCCCCGCTATTTACCCATTTCTCGCCAATCACGCGTTTGCATCCTCTCTCTCCGTCTCCGCAAACGTCATTTTGTAGAAGTCAGGTGGACAACCCTCCCCCTTCTCGTATACCCGCCTCGCCCCAAAACGGCTTCAAATCCCTCCCATCCTTCTCTCCTCCTGTCCCCTCAGAATCCCCTTCGCAGTCCACGCTACCTCCGCCGCACTCCTAAACCCAGTCACCACCGGAGCTCTGACTCCCTCCCGCGGCACCTCCTCCACCACCTTCTTCATCTCCTTACGCCTCTTCTTCAGACGGCTCTTCCCATCCCCAACCCCACCACCCTTTGTCTTCGGTGCACAGGAGACCCCTTCTGCACCGCTACCCTTCCCACACTTCCCTTCTCCGTCTTTCCCTCCACAGCTCCTTTCACCGTCTCCTCTTCCACCAATCTTTGCCTCTTGCACAGCTCCTTCACCTCCTTCTCCAGCACGTCCAACCTCTCGTTCAGAACCCTATTCTCCTCCCGCAACTCTCCAACCTCCCTTCCCGCACACTCCACTATCCCATACACATGATTTCTCATCTCCACTCCCAATACCGACAACGAATTCCGCAGGCTCGAAATCGCCTCAACCGAAACACCACTACCACCCCCACTCAGCACCACACCGCCCATTTCCGTTACAATCTCCACAATTCCATCGTCCAGTTGCTCCTTCATCACCAACCCCAACATCCCCACTCTCGCCTTCATCTCCCCCACAAACCGCATCTCCCTATCACCCTCTCCGCCCCCACTCTCTATCTGGTCTCCAACCTCTAACTGACTCAGATGCACCGCATCCCTTCTCTCCATTGCGACTCCCTCCACCTCCAATTCTACCCCCTTCTCCACCTCATCACCATCCCCTCTCCTCGCCTCACACTTCTTTCCTTCATCAGCCACTTCCTTCTTCTGCGACATCCGACCAGCCGCCGTAATCACGTCCTCTTCCCGCTTTGGTGACGGCTTCTGCGGTACCTCCTCCCCCTCCAACAGCGCCAACAGCTCCTCATCCTTCACGTATCCGTTCGACATCTTCAGAAGAAGAAGTAGTAGTTGGATCGAAGTTTCCGCTGCGATACAGTGCAATCGAGCTAAACTGTGCTATCTACCCCCACTGTCCAACCACACGGGCTATATCCAGCACCATGATTGTCCCTGTTTCCCTCATCCCATTTCCCGCCAAAACATCTACTGTACACCTTCGCACATTCCACTATTTGAGCGCCACCTCTGTGTCTCCTCTTTCGCTCTCACATAATCCCCACCCACTTCGCCTCGACCGGCGATAATTTTCTCTTCCACCATAACCCCACTCGATGGTTATAGCAAAACAGGAAGATATTGCCAGTGGAGGCAAGCTAGGGACTAGTGATTGTACTTAGAGTTGCTCACCCTCTGTTTCGATTGGGGGCATGTTCTTCTTCCGTCACATCCTGTGTGGGTTGTGACAAAAAAAGAATATGTCACCACTCGACACCGGATGGGTAACAATGGTAGCACGTAGAGTAGTTCATCCTCCCTCTCAGCGTCCACTGGGGATATATTGATGTTCTCTCACATCCTTTCCCGGTTGGGATACAAGAGAAATACATCTCCAATGGAGACGGAGAATATAGTCGTGATAACACGTAAAGGTAACAATGTAATAAACAATAAATTTATGCTACTATCTCTAACCAACCTTTCGAAAACCAGCTATGACATGAGCTGGGTTACTCGAGCCAAAGATGGCAGATCCTGCAACTGAAATGTTTGCACCGGCCTTCACTACTCCTCTCACAGTACTCAGTCCAATACCCCCATCCACCTGTATCCCTATTCTTGGGTACAACTCCCTTGCATGTCGCACCTTATCAAGAACACCCTCCATAAACGCCTGTCCTCCAAACCCTGGCTCCACCGTCATCAACAATAAAATGTCTACAACTCCTTCCTTCATAAGTGCTTTTACGACCTTTATAGACGTATTCGGGCGCAACCCAACTCCATCCTTTTAATTATGGCAATCCGAGTGAAGCTATAAAACCCGTTCACGTCATTTATGAAGCCAAAATGGCTCCTCTCATCCTGTATTCAAGCTCCCCGTAACTCGTACTTTACAACTACTTTACAACTCAGGTTCGAAATCAGTTTCATTCATTGCACACTTTCTACTCTTCCACCTACTTTTCATAAAACATCATCACACTTTGTGGCTTGTCGTCTCATACAAGCCCTATCATTCATTCAGTACAATCACATATCATACATTTCGCTCACTTTCACAAAGTGAACCATGTTCCCGTTCTGCGCTTCCCAACCGTTTGTACTTAAGTATCAATCTTTAGCCCAGCAGTTCTCAGCCCCATCTTTCATTTTTATCGTCACCCAAAAACATTCGAACACTTGCAATGAACTCCCAGTCCGACATGCCTTCCACTCCGCCTCCGAGTCCCAGATACTCTGACGTCCCTCAGGCCTCATCTCCCGCCCGAAGGACTCGGGCCGTTATTGTTGGAAGGGGGCGTATAGGTACCATGCTGGCGAACGAAGAAGATACGGTCATTTCCGCACACGAATTCTGCAGCATGGCTGCTACCTCTCATCTTTCTGATGTACCGATACTAGTTTGTGGAAGAACGAACACCCTGGAGACCGTAATTCAGGCTTGCCCTTGTTCGCTCAGAGAGAATCTCGTTTTCTTCCAGAATGGAGACATCATACCATTGCTTTCGAAGCTCACTGTGGACAAATGTTCAAAAGTTGTCTTACACGTTGGTGTCCCCTCAAGAAACGCAGCTCCGCAGGATGGTGTCACTCCTCAAAGTCCGGATGGTCTCACTGTCGCAACAGGAAAGTGGGCCTCCAACGTTGCAGACAGGTTTAGGTCTATGGGTCTCACTTGCGGAGTTGTCGACGAAGACACATTTCTCGTAAGCTATTATGAGAAGCTCGTGTGGCTATCAGCGTTCAACATCGTCGGGGCCTCAAGAGGTTTCATTCCTGTGGACGTAGTCGCTACGGAGTGCAGTACGGTTGTGCTCACAATAATGAAAGAGCTGTTGAAGATAGTTTCGCTTAAGACAGCTACTACTTTCAACCTGGAAGAGACCGTTGGGCGACTTCTTGCATATGGGAAAACTCTCGTTGGCTTCCCTACTTCTTTCTCCGACTTTCAGTCTAGGAACGCGTACTTCTACGACTTTTCCTGCCAAGAAAGAAACATTCTAGGCGGTGACCCCGCTCCTTTTCATACAAACTACGTCAACGTTGTTAGGGAAAAGTTATCCCCCTCCCCATTCCCCCAGCTTTGAGGTTAGAACACATGACTTTTCGGTGTTGTAAACCTTTTAGAGATAGTTAAACATAAAAGTTACTTTATCGAAATGACCTGTTCCTATTACATTATTTATATTGTTCGTCCTTCTGTGGTTCAAATATGCCCCTTTAAATCCTACATCCCTTATCACTAATACTTCGCTAAGATTTTGCTAGATAGAAAATGGTCATTGCATATCATTAAAGTGCACGATACTAGTAACGAAACAAGTACAAAAATTGTGATATTTCTGAAGAACTAAGCGTTTGCATTACTTGGGGCACCCGTATAAAGTAAGGTAAACCTTTTATGGGTTTCAACCCGTAATGGAGATTGTTTTACTCTTCTTGATTTCTAAGCTCATGTTAGAGATATTTACAGTTTTCTTTACCCACTTGAACCGGTACATATAATTTATGACTAAATCATCCTTTCTTTACTTCAAATCGATGCAAAAACTTCTCCTCCTAGTAACGTTTTAAAACAGTACTACAATACCCGTATATGGTCGTTCTTAGACTCTTTTTATACTACGAAACACCTTGTGAACATCAATCACATCCTTCTCATTCGTATACCCACACCCATTTGCAAAACGAACCCTTTCGAAAGCTTTCAAAACATGTATAACTCAGAAGTTAGAGCCCAAGAAGTAACTCCGCAGCAGCTGGCTAACGAAATATTCGAAAATGGCTACGGCGTGATTAGTGATATTGACGGTACTCTGAAAAGAGCTGGGGAGAACATTCCTGCCGAAACAGTCAAATGCATGAAGTACATCAACGCACGCGTTATTTTCGAAATTGCTACTCGGCGAGATATAGAGGATGCCGAGAGTTTCATGGAGCACCTGGGTGGCTACACTTTTGGCATCTCTGGAAACCAAGGCGCACGGGTGAGATTATCCAATGGTACCGAAATTGATCAGGACCTTGACAGGGAAGGCTACGAAAGATGTGCAGCCGAACTTGAGAGACTTGCACTCTCCTTAAATGAATCGCACGGACTTCACGAAGAGCGTCAACAAGCAGTTGTGAGCACTAGAAAAGACAGTGAACTCCCTAACTTCACGTACAATGGACTGTCGAAGTGGAAAACAGAAGTTAACTCCGGTATTTCAAAAGTGTTGACATCCTTTCCGAACCTGGTTGCGTACCCTCAAGATGAAAACTGTGACATAGGGGACATTCGTTTCACGAAAAATAGTGGGGCGCTAGCCTTGGTTGAAAACGACCCCCAGTTCGACACACATTTAATCGTTGCTTTCGGGAATGCTTCCAATGATGGCCCTCTATATGAAATGGCAACCTTGGCAGTCCATGTGAAGGGAGACGACCCTCCAGCAGCGGTAACATATCTTGTTGATGGGGTGGAGGACGTGCATGAGACCATCAGAAGGGTGACAGAACTGTACGGGTACAGAAAATGCAAGTGTCAATGGTTTAGAAATGCTCTTGGAATTTGTTTCAAGTGCTACGATGCCTGTAATACTTAGCTATGATATGAGATCTCAGTAATAAAAGTGTCGTATATATCTCAATACCCTTTTATGATTCATGGTGGTTTTTATCGTGCTGCTTTTCCTCGTAGCCGTACAACAGAGCCACCAACATAATTGTCGAACGTACATTCTCCACGCTTTCGAACAGGTTGTGTACTCCACCCGGGATACAATCTTCTTTGACGTGAACGAGGTACACGCCTACCTCATGCAAAGGCCCGCCGCTCAAAGCACTTTCGAACGTCACGACGTCATCCGTATCAATAAATCTCGGTTCATTATCCACAAGATTTTCTCCTCCGCTTCCTTTTGTGTATCGCTTGTCCACAATTTCGCAACTTTTATGGCCGGGATAGATAACAAACGCATCCATCTTCTGCAACAGGTCCCCAATAGCAGAATCCACTTCTTCTCTCCACTGCCACAGTTTGTTGTACACGAAATTGGGGAGGCCACTATCACTTCTGGCCTCCACGAACCCCTTGTCATCATCATTCACAATACCATGCCTCCTATTCAAATCCCTTGCCAGGAACAGTAGTCCGTCAACAGTGTGGTCAAGGGTGTGATCATTGAATGCACCCTTAATTTCCCTCTCGTCAGAGAAACGCAGGAAAGCTCCATGATTCGCCGAGAAATCAAACTTATAGTCTCCGAGTCCTTCCATTTTCCGCTCCACGTCGCCCACATCACCCCCTGTGACAAGTCCGAAACCAACACGTTCGTCAATGAACTTCATACACTTCGCAACTTCTTCTGGAATTGACTCTCCTTCTCTTCTCAACGTTCCATCAACGGAACTTAATATACCGTAACCATTGGCATATATGAACTTAGACAAGGTATTGGGTGAAATTTCCGCCAAGTCTCTCTGTTCCTCTGCCATTTTTCCTGATACAGTCACCATACTGCCACAAGTACCGCATAGACAGGAACTGTATAGACTTCTCAGTTTCATACTTCTCTTAAAAGCAACCTTAAGTGCAGTTTCAGAAATGTTAGGACGCTACATGTTCAATTGCGAATTGACTGGTGCCACCAATGATGTTAACGATACCGAGCATTTGGCATGTTGCAATTAGACGCAACTGGACCAAAGACGTTTGACATTTGTTCAATTACCAGCCTGCCGCACCTTTTCTATGTTCATATGTATAGCCTTGTAATAGTATACTACTCTTAATACTCGCAAGACACTCATAATTTACTAATCATCTCATTCCCATCCACTTCGAGGCGCTCGCAGCCTCATTAGTGGCAAATCGTTATCACTACTACTCTCGAGCACTTCGGTTCTACCGGCGTCCGCTTCCACACCAATCTCCACGACCACTTGGTCTTCGTCCATGTCAACCGCCCCACCCTCCTTATCGGACAACAGTTCATCCTCCGCCTCCTCCTCCTCGTCACCATTGACAAACGTGGGTCGGAAATCCCGCACCCGATGAACAGCATCAGGTAGTGCGTAGCCCTCTGGTACCATGTACATGTGGTATCTAACCAGCAAATCCATAGACTCGGGCCTATCCACCTTGTCCTTCCCACTTGCTCCAGCATGTGTCACATCACCACGGCCCACGAATACAGAGTACGGTGGGATGATTATCTTCTTCGCTGGATACACCTCCGACATCACTCGCAACTGTTGGTTGTTCATCCCCACCAGTTGATGGCTTCCAGCGCTCACCCAGAGAGGAAAGCCCTCTTTCCCAGAGGCCATTACAAAGTATCCGGGGTTACCAGTATTCATTGTTTCCTTCGTAACCAGACCACTGAAGTCGGTGTGCAGCGTCTGGCGCTTGCACTTTCTCGTCGTCCCCAGAAATCGACCACCAGTTTTCGAAGTGTACATCTTCACAGCTTCCCTTTCATTGTCCCATAGTCCCAAAGCCGCAGCAATTGTACCCATTCGAACATCAAGTAAAGCACGCGACCTTACAACCCACCTGAGCTCCTCATTATCCTCCGGCTTCTCCACCGTACCCCAACGTGTCGACATCACTCTCCCCTCAAATGGTCCATCGCTACCGTCCTTCCATCCTTCATCATCGTTGATTATTTGAACAAACGACTTCTGTTTCTCCCCTTTCCGTATATCCGGCATCGCTCCATACTCATTCTCGAAGAAGTCCACCAACTTCCGCGACACATCTCCGAACTCCCGAACTTCTTCCAACTCCTCCCATTTAGGGACACCATTATCCGTCGCAAAGCCATCAAGCACGCAATATCCATTCTGCCTTAGCTCAGCTTGCATTCGGGCGAAGAACATTTGCCCAAATTCGTCATGCTCCTTCGCAGCAACCCACAGCACCTCTTCATCATCCATACCTGTCGGTAGAGTACGAGGATACTGCATACCAAATGTCTCCGCCCGTAGGCGATGTTCAGCCCTTGCAGCATGCCAAAAGACAAGATGGTGTACATCTCTGAGATTCGAGACACTTAGCAGCTCCAACCTATGTCCCTTCGGCAAGTGAATGACTCTGAACCAGGGGTCCTTGTGCTCAATTACGTTCTTCCCTTGGCATTCCTGCGGTCTCAGCCTGGCATACCCGCACCATGATGAGTTCGGTGGGCCATCATATTGGTCTCCTCGAACAAGTCCGTGCTCCTCAGATTCCGGAAGAGCTGTAGGTAACTCGTCATCAAATGACCCCCCACCTGTCTCTTGCTGATCGTCTGGCGCAGCATCTTTCTCGACGGTGACAACCCGTGGAACTGTCACAGAAAGAAGCTCTTCGTCATCCAAAAATGCAGAACTGCCTGCGTTCTCATCATTCGCTCCCTCTCCCATTGCCACGAACTGAACCTTCATCGACCTTCCTCTCAGCACATGTTCATTTAGTTGAGACATCAGGTCATCCGGTGTCATGCTGTTCAGAGTAGATCTCATCTGTTGTGTGAAAGTCTTTCTCCGTTTCTTCCTCGGCGGAGCCCGCTGTTCTTCTTCAGAGCTATCCAGAACTTCTATGGCACCTCGATTTCGGACGTGCTCAATTTCCCTATAACTCACCTGCGCCCGTTCTCGTGCAATTCTTCGCGGCTCCCCTTCCTCACTGGCAGATGTTGCAGCAGCAGCAGCGGGAGTCCTCCTCTTCGTCACGGACTGCTTCACTGGTGCGGGGGGCGGAATTACCTTGAGCATCGTCCGCAATCGATTCTGAACGGAAGTCGTGGCAGTTCTAATTGAGTTCGTCCTACTCCGAACACGCGGCAATGTGTTGAAGTTCACAACTTCTCCCAAAAGGAACTGATACACAGCTGCGTTGTTGTCTGGGTCTTCAACGTCATCTTCATTCGATGGAGCAGAAAGACTGACTTCGCGTTTCAGGAACACTTCCATGGACTCTTCCTCGTTCAGTTCATTCCTCACTGCTCTAGCCGCGCGGAACAGAGACACTGCTCTATCATAAAAGAAACCTCGAACCTCCTCAAAGCTTTTCCATTGCTTTGTCTTCGTCGACTTGCCCTTCAATAGAAACATCTGAAGACAATCAAGAATGAAGGAAAACTCCTCGGCATCCAAAACATATAGCGGAGTATGGGACAGATGTGTGAGACCTATGTCACTCACAGTCTCACATATATCCTCGAAATGGGCCAGCATTCCCTCACGAGACATGAGTTGCAGGGCGACATTGGCATATCTCAGATACTGACGCTCTTGCACAGTCCCAATCAGTTGGCTCTCCTTCAACACTTCTGTCACTTCTGCAGGATCCACGTCTGCCGGCGTCACCCCCTCAACATCTTCAATTAGAATGGCGACCACACTAACTATAGAGTGTATCTTGTCTGCAAACATCATCCTTCGCATGGTACTCGTCGACTCATTGAGGTACGAAGCAACACATAACAATTCCTTCATCCCAATGGGCCTCCCATCTCTTCGTATCAGCTGATTGCAACGCCAAAACTTGGCTAATCGCTTCCACTTCGGTGCACCAGTTGCTGCTAAATATTGTATAGCTTTCAGACGATGCAAACCATCTACAATGAAGCACTTCTTCGTTAGGCGTCCCATGTCAGTATCCCTCTCTCCCGTAGTAGCATCTTGTAAGGCCACCACTGGAGAACCCATCGACGGCAATATCCCCCGCTCCTCCATACTCTTCACAAGGGCTTCAACGTGGCGTTTACTTACTCCACGGAGTAAATTGGGCGGAGTGTCCACCAGAGTGATGTCAACAGTAACAACAACCATCCGGTACTGATTGAGGTTCACCTTTGGTACCTTCTGACGAATTCGTCTGTACGTCTTGCTCCGAGTAGGTGTCCCTTGTGTTCCAGACCACTCGCCAGAAACACTTGAACGTGCCATTCTTGCGGACAGAAGCACAACGTCATCGTCCTGCTGCTCCGCAGTTTCTGGTGCAGTTTGGGGTACAGATGGACCAGCTCCTTGTGCGGATTGCGCATCCGCGTCTGGAAGGGGACCTTTTATGATCTCATCTTCGTCCTCTTGCACAGTCGTCCCCTGCTGAACCGTCTGTTTCGTCGCAGAAGATTCCCTTGTGTCGACGGTCTGATTCATCGCAGGAGAAGCCCTTTTCGACGCAGTGGGCTTCGTAGCGGAGGTAGACTTTGTTTGAACTGTCCGCTTCGTAGCTGGGGATGCTCTCGTCTCCATAGACCGCTTTGTAACAGACGACGGACCTGCCCGCGGAGGTGCTACTGATGCGCTACCTCTCGGTGTTGATGAACTTCGAATTGGCTCCGTGCGGCTTGTCGGCGTCATCACCTCACTCATAGCGCTCACCGTTCCTCGCTTGGACGCCGGAATGCTGGCTGCCACCGGTTCCATCATTTTCTCATCCCAAAGAGCGGCCGTCCGGAGATCCTGGATATATTATGGAAGATCCAGGCCCTCCGCCCGGTAAGGGTAGAACGTCTGACCGCTTCGAATGATGAGAATATTATGAACCCACCACAAGACCTGGGTCCAATTGCCTCCCGTGCAACTCGCGGCGTAGAACACTTCCAATTCCATGCAACAACGCTTCCCCGACTATCACCTTTTCTTCATTCTCAATATCCATCTGCAGAGAAACCCGCATTTCCACCTTGCAATAATCGAGTGCTCCGCCGAGTGCGAGGAGTCACGCTTTGCGTACGCTTTCGAACACGAGTTGGCTTTATGTTGAACAGCTATTGCAGTGAAAGGTGTATATCAACAATACGCTCGCTCTGGACGATACAAGAACGGATGCGAGCCTTTAAATGGCGACTTACGCTGGGCACCCCCGCTTTCGGCAGCTCCTCCAGCGCACTGCCAATCTCGTCCGGTCCTGTCGTGCCCGCTGGCACGCTGATTGTATGCTTTTAGAGTCGTAGGAGCTCGCGCAATGATGACTCACGCGAGCAATGGTCGCGCTCTCTAATCATGCTCTTCAAATGCTTTGCATAGTAGTCAAGAGTACACTCATTCACTTCCATGTACAGCCTAACTCCCGGCAAATACACGTGGACAGCGGCGCCAACGTACCGGCGGCCGGGTGTAGCGAAATCACTGCGGGGCGGCGTGTTTTGGGAGGTCCCAGGGGAAGCGCCGGAATGGGCCAGAACGTGCCCGCGGGCGGGGGAGGTCGGTCGTGTTAGGGTAGCTACCCGAACACGGACCGACCCCCCCGCCCGCGGGCATAAAAATCGCACATTTTTCAAAAAATCGCCGCAAACGTGCCGCGGGCGGAGGGGGGTCGTCGTGTTAGGGTACCTACCCCTACCGACCGCGGAGCCCCGCCCGCGGGCATAAAATCGCACATTTTCCAAAAAAATTTCGCCCAAAAACGTGCCCGCGGCGGGGGGCTCCGGTCGTGTTAGAGTACCTACCCATACAAACGACCGACCCCCCTCCGCCACGGGCACGTTTCTGGCCACATTCGGCCCACTCCGGAGACCTCCAAAAGCACTCTCCCGGCTCTTCCGCAGAGATTTCGCATGCACACGCCGCTGCAATATATCAAACTAGAGAAAACTAGCGCACCCTGACACCCACTTGATCCGCGACTTCTCTCCGCACAATACGCGACCTTGCAATAGCTTCCGAATCGCGACGTGGCCGACACGCGACGGCTATCGCACCGAGCGGACACGGACACGCGACGGACTGGCAGTGCGCTGGGCCTCAGGCTGTCCGAAAGCGCGGGGTCGCCCCAGCTTAAGTCCGCCATTTACAAGGTCCGCATCGTTGTTTGGCGCTGAAGCGATGGATTCCACCGATTGATGCGAGAGAGATACATCTTCGACATGAGTGCTCCGCCTCGGGCGTTTCCACCTGTATATTTCAGACTTTCTTAGGTTCTTCCGATGCTTTTGGCAAACAGCGATGGAGGCCCTGATCGGCCACGCGACCGTAGGTTTAGAGGGTTAATATAGTTCTGCGCCGAGAACTATAAGAAGTATTCCGGAGGCAAGGAAGATATTTG